>OU795044.1:35710323-36310323 GCA_917208275.1 Patella pellucida
TAGGCATTCCCATATAGGTTTCGTATTACGATATTTATATGGAACAATGTAAGTAAAGGGTGTTTGTGTACCTAAATGTATGGATATGTGTGATGTGACTGGTCTTTGATAATTTAGAGTGACAGATTAGTTACTGAAGCGACATGTATGAAGAAAAGCTACCAGTGCAACTAATGTTTAATCATTTTGTGGAGATCACCATGTGTTTCGTGCTAATATTTTCCTCTTTTTTGAATTGAATTGGCCTGTTTCAAATAAACTTTCCTTTCAATTTATTCCCGAATCCGAGATGTCACGTGCCTGAGTCCAAAATCGTCAAGGCAATATTTTTTTTTTTAGGTCAGCAAGGAGATTCGAAAAATAAACATGTAAATCTATTATATGATGTGTATTCAAGTAGTTGTATTACTACTTTTGAATTTTTGGGCCAGTGAAATTGGGTCTTGGCTTGTAAAAAATTGTAATCTACTGGCCCGAATGGCTTGTGATTTCAAAACTTTAAAGTTATTGACTGATTTTATGTTACCAATGAATTGACAATACAATCTGAAAGGACACCAACATAACTAGGGTGTTCGTGCACTCTTCAGAAAATTGGTCTGGACACGGTCAATGTTGCACGCTTGAGTTGAGTGTGTTGAACTAATATATAGCAACTCCGCACTCGCATTCACTTACGTTGAGTCTATAAATAGCCATACTCATAGCACGTGCGATTCTCTTCAAATATCAATTTTTACAGGCGTAAAAAAACTATTGTTGACAAATTTGAATAGCAGTGAAATTTATTTTCTTGGTTATTACAGCAGCTTAAGAAATTACGTTCGTTTTATTTTTTAGATTGCTTTATTATTAACTGTACCGTTAGGAGTGCTATCGTTTGGTTTAGTAGGAATAATATCTCTGAAACGCTTGGTTTAGGCTGGAACATGATACTAGCAGCAGTTTCAATTTACTTTTACAAGTTTCTTAAAACAGGTGTTGAGTTGACAGACCTACGTGCTAATTTCTAAATTCAATTTCTTGTTCCAGCTTTATTTCATGTTTCGTAAATTGTAGTCTTGATAATCCTGACCCGTCAATCAAACGTAGGATGATCGGTAGACTGGTTAAACAAGACTAAGGTCAAAACAAGGGCACGTAACCGATCTTTTACTCAAAAGTGCTGGATGTTATGGACATCACTTGGAACCAGATTTCAGTCTAGTATTTATATGAGTAAATGGTCATTAGCTTATTAAGTACAACATGGTCGTTTATTTAGTGACTATAATTGGATGGAACTGATTTAAAGCTTGGTATATATATAACTGTTGTGGAGTTATTGTCAAGATATTTGGAGATATTAATCTTTGGTGGTGCACCCTAACATAGCCATCATGTTGTTGCTTGTCAAGTTGTTGTTCAGTCAGGCACACCACCCATTCAAGACAGTGCAGTAAAGTATTCTGAACTCGAGCTTACAAATAAAATAAGGCAAAAATAAAGCTTACATTTTTTCTTTTGAAAGACAAATATAACGAGAGATTACTTTCATAAGAACTAGGCTAACTAAGACAAGGTAGTTTAGTTTTAGTGTATTTAGAGTAAATAATCCTGCAGCGTCTAGGCTAATCAATAACAAACAATGTAACAATGGCCGACAATAATAATAAACTGAATCAAACAAAACTAAAGAGCGCGAAAAAAATCCTATCCCTACAATATTATGCATTAGTACAATAAGCCTACTATGTCGTTAGTATGTGTGATTTCTACTACATACTTCACTCATTTTGATTTGTTTGTCGTTGATAGATGGCTGCTTTCTTGAAGAACAACGCAATGGAAATCCTTTTCCAGAACTTTTCCAACGTTTTACAAATGGCTTCCAGCTTACTACTACTCTCGATGCAAATGGTTTAGGCAATTCTAAAACGCGGGGAACACTCACTAGCAGACACGAAAATCTGACAGGGATTTTAGCCACCAGTGCAGAATGATTGACAGCTGTCAGCCTTCACCTTGGAAATATCAAGGGAAATAATTTGAAAAACTGGAAGCAGACCACCATTAATTTCTCTATTGACTTCAATGTTAATTCTGGCCACTTTGCCCACCTCCAACTTTTCGTTGGGCTGAATGTTTTTCACTATAGACTGATGAACAAATGACCATGTCATTGCACTAAAATTTGTATGAGGTTGATCACCAAAATTTTGAGATACACCAACTTGAAGAAGCATACCCAAAACATGTAACTAGTTGCCGTACGTATCACCGTAGCCAACCTGATAACTCAGTTATCCTTCCGCCTCAAAATTATGAATATTTACCAAAACCCGACAGAAAATATTAATTCAAACACTCTTCTTTTCTAGACCAAAAAATCATCAAAAATGTCCATGCAAAGGGGGATAGAGGAGAAGGAGAGAGAATTGCCAATTGGATAAAAAATGTACCTTTG
This sequence comes from Patella pellucida, assembly GCA_917208275.1. Classification (NCBI taxonomy): domain Eukaryota; kingdom Metazoa; phylum Mollusca; class Gastropoda; family Patellidae; genus Patella; species Patella pellucida. The sequence continues at coordinate 35,712,770 of OU795044.1, forward strand.
AAATGACATCCTGATCTTCGCCCATAACGCTATTATCACCAAATCAGTTTATATACAAGTACACTCATATTACAGTATTCTATGCGTTACGACCCACTTTTGTCAATTTCTAGGTCCCAAATGTTAGCGATTTAGCTCCTTTAAATAAATAAATTTTCAGTTGTTTTTAACAAAAATATAGAGATGTGCAACATCTTAAACTAAATGGTAGATTATTCCATAGAACAGGTGCTTGATAACTAAAAGAGCGCTGACCATAAGAGACTATAGTTGAAAGGTTTTGGGCTATGAATGTACTCTATCTGATGTAGCCTACTAATGTTCGGCCAGGTGTATAAAGTTCTAAAAGATCTGAGAGGTAAACAGGAGCTCAATTATTTAAACATCTAAAAGTAAGTAATAAAATCTTAATTACAACCAATTCGATATTTAACAGGTAACCAGTGTAAATTATATAAAACAGAAGTTATGTGGTCACAATAATAAGTCTATTGTCTTCGCCTTGATAACTAATAAACGGATTTCTTCGATTATGAGCAAACTAGTTAATTTTGGTTATTATAATCTTACCTGTGTGTTTGAAATCAACTCCCGTTAAATAAAATCCATTGCACAACTAATTATCACAACCATAAAAACACGTACTCTCTTGAAAAATTAAAATATCACAAACTTCCCAGAGAAATTTTCCAATATGGCAGATGTTTACGTGGGAAATACCATTTCGGATGAGGGATGACAGGACCACTCGGACCAACACCAATCGGTTCAAGGCCAGTTGGACCAACTGATAGACCACTCGGCCTAAACAAAACGACTACTCGGACCCAACAGAAATACGACTCGGACCAATAATAATGTGTTGTTTTAATAAATTTATGATTGCGTTTGTTTTGATATGATTACTCGAACAAATAATAAAGTGCCATTTTAATAAATTGATAATTGTGTTTGTTTTAATATGACTATAACTCGAACCAATAATGAAGTGTTTTTTGGGGGATACCGAGTACCACATAAGTCACGTTCAAAAAGGGGCATTTAAAAGGGGGTCTTCGTATTATTATGTGCCATTCTCCACGCAAGTCTCGCTATCCAGCATGGTGTGGACTGCAAGGGAAGACAACTCTGGGAGATTGATTATGTGCTGTTAATATTAACGCATCAAGGACGGATAACTTGAAAACGTGTCCCCCACCCCCATATAATAACTCAGGGGTTAGTGGGGTAGAAAGGAACCATTTATCAATATATTTGACACAATTTCCAAGTAGAATTTAGCGATGAATAAAACATGCGGTTTGCGAATGTTCGGGTCTCGTAATGGCTTTCAGATCAAACATATTTTGTGTATGTTTTTAATCGCAGAATTCTACTTGAAAATAGTATTGAATCATTAAAAATGTGTGTCGGCTGTGGCAAGAAATGATTTCTTAGGCGAATAAATTAGAATAAAGGTAAACAATAGGAGGTAAGGATTCCAAAATAGCCTCAGAAGTCAGAACAGAGGTCGGGAATAACGGTATTGCCTTCAATTGATATTTTCGTCGCCTAAACTCAAAAGCTCTAAATACTCGCGCTTTGTTTTGATTACATCACGTGTTTGCCAAATTATCTATCAATGTTTAGCTACCCCGCAACAGGTATATTGGATTCGTCCAATAAACACGAGGATATTGTTGACATTCGACTCAGTCGAAATTACTAGTAAATTTTCAAATTTTTCAAGAGAGAACTTGTGTTCATAGTTGTGATAATTAGTCGTGCAATGGATTTTATTTAACAGGAGTTCATTACAATCACACAGGTATGATTATAATAACCTAAGTTAACTATTTTGTTCATAATCGAGGAAATCCGTTTATTATTTATCATGGCGAAGACAAATAGCTGCAGTATGTATATCTTACATTGGCTCTCATAGCCGCATTTCAAAAAAAGATATTCAGACTGGCCCCAAGACAAGATTTTTTTATTCAGATTGTTGTCGCAGCAATACTTTCTTCATTGGCATTAACAACAGGATTTTCTTTAGGTCACCCTCACGGCAGGGATTTTGGCTAGATTACCCCCAGCGGTATTTATCTGCTGATTAGCTCTCTGAGCACGATTTTGTAAAGATTGCATGGTCTATTTATATATTTATAATAATACATGTACATGTATTAGTGTTTCTATGGTCTCAATGAATTTATATAGATTGCCCCCTCACAGCAGCATTTTTTATTCGGATTGTCCCTACAACAGAAGTTATCTTTAGATTATCCACCACATTGGGAGTTTTGTTCAGTTTGGCTTTTATAGCCAAATTTTTCTTAAAGCCCCAATAACACTTTTGTTGTAACTGAATAATTTGTCCCAAACTTTATTCTGGTCAACAAATTGTACTATTTTACAATATTCCAATTAATAAATGATACAAATTTCATCCTAACCCACCTAATTTTAAAAATTGGAAAAATTCAACTACATGCCGTAACATGGTTTGAAAAGCCTTACGTAAGCACTTTCAAATGCAACTTGGATTTAAACATATTTTCGAACACTCTGGACAGGTAAGATAGGTTGTAATGGATAATTTACACAACAGGTAGGACACTTAAACATCTAGTAGTTAGAATAAGACTAATTTTTTTTCTGGACCTGTCAAGCCAGCAAGAGTGTTATTGTCCCTTTAAGATCCGTCTCCATACCATTACATTCTATAGATTGCCGCCCTCAACAGTGTATTTATTATTATTACAGTGTATATATTATTATTACAGACGCGTATTTATAGTGTGTCATTTATGACGTGTTCGGGGGCATTTTAGAAAGTGACAATGTAATCATGTATAGATAATAAATAAATAAATAAGCATACAGCCAGCAACGTGATGGACATATTAACATTTATGACGTGTTCAGAGGCACTTTAGAAAGTGACAATGTAATCATGTATAGATAATAAATAAATAAATAAACACGATACAAAGTCAGAGTTAAACTGTTAAAATAAACGTGGTAAGCTGTTTTGCATTATGTGTAGAAAGCGACCTTCACCGGTCGTCAAGGCGTGGTTATGCTTCTCAATTCCCGCCTAATACGTTAGAATTTCGGCTCTGCAAGTTACTGGTAGCCCCCCCTCTTTTGGTATTTTGAAGGCTGACATATAGTATCCACCTGGTTGGAGAGTATGGTAGCATGCAAATTACGAAACGATGACCACGAAAAGAAACGAATTATTAAGTGCAATCAGCCATGCTTGATGGGTTTCCAGAAGTCAATGAAAGTTGAATGAACTAAAAGAAATGGAAGAGAAGATCAAATGGTTGACATTTTAAAATGTTTTCTATTTATTAATCTGAGTAGCTAACATTTTGTCAATCTCTCTTTTATTACAAAATAAATAAAATAGATAAATGAAATAGACAACACACGTCACCAGACAACGTTAGCGAGGTGTAGGCCTACATAAATTATAAATTATAATGTCATAAATAATATCTGTCTGTGACTGTGTATCTATCAATCTGAACGACAGACTCACCTTACCGACAGAGAAGTTATCTAAATGTCACAGGTCGTGAGGTCAACGCACAGAACTCAGCTTGTAAACAAACAAACAAACGAAAGTAAAATGACTTTGACGAAAACCTGCGTCCTATCTAATATCAGGGTGTTTTTGAATTAACACGGACACAACTCGAGATTGAATTATAAATCCCCGGAAGAAAATTGTATTTTAACAGAATTAGCTAGTGCCTAGTTTTAACGGACATTTGACACACGCGGGGACAGCCCTATTTTGTGCTTCCGTTCTATCTATTTCACATTATACACAATCAATTCTGCTAATGTTAGCGTGGGGATGACTAATAGTTAAAGGGGTCAGCCCGAATTTCAAAGAATCCGAAAATTACACGTTCATGAACGAATGAAATTTAAACGCCAAAATATAGAGGAATAATGTATTTACCTTGTCTGAAAATTTCAGTTCAAAATATTGAGTAGTTTGGACGTGAATGCAAAAAAAAGCTTAACTGGACACTAGCTCTTTTAAGTTTTTCTTTTAAATTGTTATGGTCGTTTTACTTGATAAGCGCGACTATATTTGATACCAATTTAAACTTAATCAATAGAGAGCTTTAAAAGTGAGTCAATAGGGTTATATTGAAAGCTGCACATATAAAGACTTGTTTTATCCAGACACTTCTGTGTAATGCAAACAGAACACAAGTCTTCGGCCACCGAGCCATACCAGCGATTGGAAGTTGTTTGAAAACGTATCACATAGCTTGAAAGTGTTGCTCGGATCTAAGTTAGAGGCTATTAAGGACTCTTCATACAAAATTAAGCAGTTTTAACCCCCAAAATGTTATCGGGATGGCCCTTTTAATTATTTTCAGTTCTAAACAAATATTTAAAACTTTAATGCAATTTAAAAAAAAAGCCAAATTCTGGCTGGGATTACTGAGTACAATGGCCATTCACTGTATACGTGCGAAAAAAAAGCCAGCTACCATTTAATTTTCGTCACATTATTTACTTACGTATCGATCTGTATCTGTGTAATATAGTGCAGAGTCCTACTACTGGACATAATATAATGCGCTGGGAGATAGTTTCGTAGGTTTTTTCCGGGTCCTCCAGTTTCCTCCCACTGCTAAAGACCCCCATTCTCTCTCTGCTATAATAAATCAAACATAGATGATAAAAAAAGAAAATATAGAAAATTTTAGTCCAATATATTACTTTGTTCTCAACAGAATTGTCACTGTTAGAAGTTTAGATTAGAAATATGCATCAATTGTGTCTGCACCATCTACAACAATTGCCGATCGTTTGATTCACCCACATTTCCGTGATATCAAGTAACATTCTCAAAAGCAATGAATGGTATGCTCACTTGGCAAGCCTTTCATCATCAGTTTCCGGCCATGTTTTAAATCCAAGCTGTATCCAAGCCATTTGCGGGTCTACAGAGTTGATTTTGAGCTTGTCATGTAAATAAAGGTCTAATTAATCATTTCTATAACATCTGAAGCCTAAATAAAGACTCACAATATGCAGGTTTAGCTTTTGTATACTGTATGTTTAACAGCTAGTGTCTTTGTATTTTCAGGAAAGAGCCAATCAATGGATTCAAAACATTTTTTACCGAAGAAAGTTACAGACGTATGGTAAAGGAGGAGACATTTGAAAGCAAATTGTTGTCAAGTATAAATGCCCTCAAATTGAAGTCTGCAGCATTATTAGAAGCATCAAAAGATGAAGAAGAAAACACACAGAATAAATTTCAAGAAGAGAAAGATGATGAATATTATTTGCCAAATAAAGATATGCTTACACATAGAAAGTAAGCAATTTATGACTCCTTCTGTATCTTTTCCTATTGTTCCCAGAAAGAGGCATTATACAAGCGTTACAGAAAGAGTTGGTCATTCTTGCTATAAAAGTTCAAAAATAGATAATGATTATATTTAAAAACTTTGGTGAAATTACTTTATTCTGTGCCACACTATCAATGACTACTTTGATCAGATTTCATTTCAGACAGTGGATGCAATAAGAATCTAAATAATATTTATAATGTGCTATATCCAGAAACCAAGTTTATACTCAAAGCTATTGTCAGGTCTTTTTATCGGCAGTATAAGTAGTATGTCATGTATTTTCAGAAAACTTCAGCTTGGCCGCCGATCATATAAGCATTTAACCCAGATATGGTGTGCATTGCCTAGTCCACTCAATATCCAAGCTATCCGATGGTCTAGAGAGTTGATTTTGATCTTGTAGAAAGGGTGGCCACTTTACTACAGGATATCTTTTTTTTACAGAGCTGGTTTACAACAGAAATCATCATTATCTAAATTTGAACAACGGAAATACATCGATCTCTTTCTCAAGTTACGACACAAAACATATCAAGTTGGCCAAAAAGTGTCAAATATTGAAAAAAAAGAATTGGCTGATTTTGAGGTAATATTTTTATATTGACTGGTTTGTGTCTTAAAAGACCTAATCTTTCTGGAACACCTGGTACCATTTTTCACGGTTCTATTGGAGAGATTATGTCCTGTAACAAAAATTCACGTAGTTCACAATTTTTTTTCATCTGAAAATCTGCGACACAAAATACAGTATTTTGAAATTGTTGACTCTTCAGTTAAATGAGCTACTGAATTTTATTTTGGAAATCTTTTTTTTCTGCTCAGACTGGGCTAATGAATACGGCATATGCCATACATGTGCTCTCTAGAAAATTTGTTCCAGGGAAGCAGCACTATGGCCTACTCTTATATTGAATTCCAACCGCCTAGCGATCCTTGTGTTTGTTTTTTTTCCCCATCCGAACAACTAGAGATTGTCCCTTGCCAGGCCCTTTGTCCTGCGCACATAACCTTCATCTTAGTTTGCCACCTTACTCACTTAGCCACCTGACTCTAATGTCAAGGGATCCTATAAGTGCATGCTAATGAGTCAAAGGCATCTTTAGGTTTTTGCCCTATCCGAACAACTATAAGTTGTCTCTCTGTCCTTCACTTTCTTGACATACACAGGGATTGAACATGGAACCTCCAGGTTGGCGAGCCAACGTCTTACTCACTGAGCCACTTCTATTATAGGCCTTACAGATGAGAGTAACAGCAGAACAGTCTGAGTTTCTAAACAATTTGAGAGAAGTCTCCAACAACCAGGGTGTCTACACATTTTTATCACCAGCTGGCCGAAGATATTTTCAGGTGCAATATTTTAGTATTCTCATTCCATACTGACTGTTTCTTAAAGTGGTTTAAAGGGACAATCCCGAATTAAACAGAGACTCAAAAATAAAAGTCTGAGAATGTATGAAAATAAAACGCCCAAATATAGGGGGAATGGTGTATTTACCTTGTCTCAAAATTTCAACTCAAAATATTGAGTTGTTTGGATGTGAACACCAAAACTGCTTATCCGGACACGTAACCCTTTTAAGATTTCGGGTCAATTGTTTCGTTGGGTGACCTTATAACCGATTACGGTTACTTGAGAGGGTTATGCAGTGAATAACCCATGTTGCGTACTTGATAAGGAAAGGCAAATTTCAACTACACATTATTTTTATACGCCCACATTTTCATGTGGACGTATTATGTCGTCGCCCCTGTCCGTCCGGACATCCGTCCGTCCGGACATCCGTCCATCCGGACGTCCGTCCACAATTGTTTGTGGACCCTCTACAGGTCACAATTCTTGTCCGATTTTGACGAAACTTAAAATATAGCTTTATCCCCAAAAGATCTCGGCTGCTTTCGATATTGGCATGTATCGGATCGAAACTTCATGGGTTATGGCCCCTGATTGTACGAAAAATCACGTTTTTAGCTTGTGGACCCTATAGAGGTCACAATTTTAAACAGATTCTGATGAAACTTGACATGCATGTTTATAACCCAAAGATCTTGGTTCCTTTCGATATTTGCGGCTATCGGAACGTAATTTTCTGAATTATGGCCCCTGATTGTCCGAAAAATCACCTATTTTAGCTTGAGGTCCCTCTTGAGCCGACAATTATTATCCGATTTAAAAAACCGTTCGATAATATCACCGTTACACCCCAAGGAAGGTTGAGTTCGAATTTCGGGAAAATCGGACCAAAATTGCCATACAAAATGGCCGCCGTTTGTACGCGAATACAGTTAAAAAGTGGTATATCAAGGTTGTGGACCCTGTAGAGGTCACAATTTTAATTTGATTTTGATGAAACTTGAAATGCATGGTTATAACCCAAAGATCTTAATTCCTTTCGATATTTGCGCATATCGGATCGTAACTTCCTGAATTAATGCCCCTGATTATACGTAAAATCGCCTTTGTTTAGCTTGTGGTCTCTTTGGAGGTCACAATTATTATCCGATTTAAAAAATCGTTTGATTATATCACCGTTACACCCTAAAGAAGGTTGAGTTTGAATTTCGGAAAAATCGGACCAAAATTGCCATACAAAATGGCCGCCGATCGTACGCGAATACTGTTTAAAATGGTATATCAATGTTGTGGACCCTGTAGAGGTCACAATTTTTATTTGATTTTGATGAAACTTGAAATGCATGGATATAACCCAAAGTTGTTGGTTCCTTTCGATATTTGCGCATATCGGATTGTAACTTCCTGAATTATGGCCCCTGATTATACGCAAAATCGCCTTTGTTTAGCTTGTGGTTCCTCTAGAGGTCACAATTATTATCCGATTTAAAAAATCGTTTGATTATATCACCGTTACACCCTAAGGAAGGGGGAGTTCGAATTTCGGAATAATTGGACCAAAATTACCATACAAAATGGCCGCCGTTCGTATGCAAATACTGTTGAAAAATGGTGTATCAAGGATGCGACCCTGTAGAGGTCCCAATTTTAATTCGATTTTGACGAAACTTGAAATGCATGGATATTACCCAAAGATCTTGGGTCCTTTTGATATTTGCGCATATCGGATCGTAACTTCCTGAATTAATGCCCCTTGATTATATGCAAAATCGCCTTTGTTTAGCTTGTGGTCTCTCTGGAGGTCACAATTATTATCCGATTTAAAAAATTGTTTGATTATATCACCGTTACAAGCTAAGAAAGGTTGAGTTCAAATTTCGGGAAAATAGGACCAAAATTACAATACAAAATGGCTGCTGTTTGTACGCGAATACTGTTAAAAAATGGTATTTCGATTTTGATGAAACTTGAAATGCATGTTTATAACCTAAATATCTTGATACTTTTCGATATTTGCGCATATCAAATTGTAACTTGATTATGGCCTTCGATTGTAGGAAAAATCACTTTCGGTTTTGCTTGTTCTCTATCCATCTCTCGAAAATGTGGGCGTATCCTGCCTGGCAGCCGCTGGTTATAAAAAAATGTTTGGTTTTACCCAGATACCACAAAATACACCTTGGGACACCGGTCTCAAATTCCAGATGAAGACTGACGGATTTAAGTCGTTTAAAAACGTATCATAAATACTGAAGTAGTTGCTAAGCCCTTAACTCGAATATTTCAAGGGATTTTAACACAAAATTAAGCAGTTTTATTCCCAAAACAAATATAGGGATTAGCCCTTTAACCTCTTGCAGGTTGTACATGACCAGGAGTAGGGTTGTCTGTCCATCTTTGTGGGTTTTCTCCGGGTCGTTCGGTTTCCTCCCACTGCTAAAGACCCTTACGCGGATGCAAATTATTGAAATAAACTTTAACCATATGTTGGTCTTGAAATGACCTAGTTTGTGTCAGGTGGATGTTAAACCCCATTTCTCTCTCCCTTAAACCTCTTTCAGTGTGCTATGAGGAGACTTTTCCCTGGACACTGAAGTTTTTGCCTACTCTTTCAGCTGCCAAGGATTCTTTGACATGCACACCATGCTGGCTACATGGTCTTAACTAGATGCTATTCCCTCCCAGGCCCTCTGTACTGCAAGCAAATTTTGGAAATAAAACCATACGTTAGTCCTAAAATTACCCATTTCTCCTCCCTCTTGCACTGTATATTAAAGCCCCAATGCCACTCTTGTTGTAACTGAATAATATGTTCCAATCTTTATTCTGTTCAACAATTTGTACTATTTTACAATATTTCAATTAAAAAATGATACAAATTTCATCTTAACATACCTAATTTTAAAAATTGGAAAAATTAAATTACAGTAGAACTTGCTACGGCGTGCACTCATCATCAGCGAACACTCGCTTCAACGAACACCACCCCCCCCCCCCGAGCGATTTTTAAGTAATTTAACCTCTACTAAACACGCACCTGTTCAACGCGTGCAGCGGGCACTTATATTAGCTCCCGATCATGCTATTTCATTAATTAATCCCGTTCTCGCTTGAGCGAACGAGGGACAATCACGTTCTTGCTTAAGCGAACGATACTGAACAGTCTTGACATGACTTACTCACTTGGCTTGAAATAACTACTATCACTAATTAACACTAAGAAATGGTCTGAATTTATAACGCGTGCAACGGGCATCATGATTAATTCCCCCCGTCAAAATTCTCTTGTTTCAACGGTCACGATTTTACTAATAAAATCAACAAAACATCGGCTATTCAACGACCATTGTCGTTCGTTCTTTGTAACACTCCTGCTAATCCCGTGAGTAGTAGTTAATTAACTGGAACCCCACTGATCAGGTAAAAAGAAATGTAAAAATAACAATCAACCCAGGATTATCTGTTTATTAATCTTTTGTTTTATTAAACGACTAACCTGATCATAGTTTTCACGCGTAACGACACTGATTGATACTGATTGAATAAAATGAAAGGATACCGAGTTATTAAACAGACGTTTTTAGCGCCCCCTATAATACTACATACAGAGTTACATACCCTGTAAAATCGGGGATAAAATCCGCGAATGGTTTTTGTCCATAATAAAATAACATTAATTCATCGATTTTCTTCACAAATATGGATAAATATTATCGAATGCATCACGATGGTAGACAGTAGTATCTAAGGTTGGTACAGAATGACAAGTTTACCGAAGTTATGTTCGAGATTTTAGTAAAGAATCTTCGTTTGGCGCAAGATTCAGCGACGGTCAAATTTATCGATGCAAGTATTGATGTTCGTTCCCGATTTTATTAAGTGGTCGCGTAATAGCTAAAATAGTTGGGGTGTGAAATACTCAAATTCACGGCATTTTGAAACGCTTTTAGACGCTATGATGAAAGTAAAAGAAATATTGGGGGACATGAGTTCCAGTATTACTAACATGTATACGAGACTCCTTTGAATTTACAACTAGATAAAAAGTACATGTTTTGTTATTGTAATACTACACGAATAAAAAATATATGCAGTCTATATACGAGACTCCTTTGATTTCACAACTAGATAAAAAGTACGTGTATTGTTATTGTAATACTACATAAATAAAAAATATATGCAGTCTATATCTTTAATTTTTTGTGGTAGGGGTTGGGGCAATATATGCAGTCTATATCTTTATTTTTTTGTGGTAGGGGTTTGGGCAATATTGTACACCTTTATTCAAAGAGCACCTCCATTAAGCAGGCATTTTGAAATTTCCCTTGGGTGCCTGCTGAATACAAGTTCTACTGTACATGCCGTAACATGGTTTGAAAAGCCTTACGTAAGCACTTTCAGATGCAACTTGGATTTAAACATATTTTCGAACTCTCTGGGCAAGTAAGATAGGTTGTAATGGATAATTTACACAACAGGTAGGACACTTAAACATCTTGTAGTTAGAATAAGGCTAATTTTTTTTTCTGGACCTGTCAAGCCAGCAAGAGTGTTATTGCCCCTTTAAAAGAATGAAAATTGTGGCGGCAAACAGCTTGATTGACATGGAGATTTTACATTATCTATGAGATGTACTGTTTGTTCCATGTTTCGTTGGCGATCGGACAGCATTGGCTAACAATTATTGTTGCTTCTCATTCAGGAGAGACAGAATGAAAAACTGAAAATAGTAGAAGGATTACCCAGACACTATATCACCATCAACAAGACGTTACCTTTAGCAATACAAGTTAATATAGATACCCCACCACCAACACTTCAGTTTGTAAAAACATTAGCAGAACTGGTATGTTCAAATCTTATCGTAGGTTAGACTCAGTTGCCCAGTCCTCTTAATTGAGAAATGTTTCCCTTCATTTGTATTTACAAAGTTCGGCTGTATAACTCTATTATTAAATGTTTCTGAAATTATTAATGAAATGATCTGCTCCGACTGGGTTAATGAAGACGGGCATACGCCATGCAGTGTGCTATGACTGAAATTTTGCACAAACATTTATGAAATTCCAACTGCCAATGGATCTTTTACGTGCATACCAATGTGTACACAGGACCTCGGTTTTGATCCCATCCGAACGACTATGCAACTGTACTTGTCAGGCCCTCCTTGCTGAACCAATGGTGGGCGGAAACCACGCCGAAAAATCACAATGAACTTTCACGGCCAATACTGGGAGTGAACCTGCTACCTTGAGGCTAGCGAGCCAGCATCGTACTCACTTAGCCACTGTGGCTCCCCTCCTAAATTGTGAGCACATGGATGCTGGTTTGATTGATAATGGTACTGTATATATTGAGACATGTTAATGAGTGTTTCTATGTGATTTTGCAGGGTTCAGCTCCAAAAATAACACTACCCACTCTAACAGTGAATGAGAAAAAAATGATTCCTATGGAATATGATAAAATAGCAGCACAATATCCATCAGTACATAATCAAAAAGTTGAAGGAAAATACAATCATGAGGTAAGTAAATTAGAAAAGGAAATGAAATAGGGTTTAACTCATTCGATCCAGTTGTCGTGTCAAAGCGACCTAATTAGCCAGTGAATCTCACCGACTTACCCCGCCAGATGTTGACCTAGTGTCAAGTCAGATATCCGCTCAACGTCTCGCAACGACATTTCACATGTACTGTTTTGTTGATCAATAAAGTTATAAAAAATTGACGATTGACTTTCCAAAAGCCATTATCTAGTAAACATATAGTTCAAACTTATGATTGGAATCATAAAATGTACAAGTCACAGCAACGGTTTTGGTGCTATAAGGTCGCGAGTTCACGAGAAAATTCTGTTCATATCGGTCGCCATATTGGACGGCCGATCGCTATGTACTGTTTATTGATCAATAATAAAAGTTATAAACACAAGCCGTTTGATTTCCAAAAGTTGTAATCCCATAAAACAATAGTTTCAACTAGTGATTGGGGTCATAAAATGTCCAGGTCACAACAAGGTGTTACGTTGTAAACTCACGTGAAGAAAATCAAGAAAATTTTCAAGTTCATTGACTGCTGTCGGCATCTTTCATGCACCGTTTTATTGAGCAATAAAGTTATTTTAGAAAAACTGATTCGCTTTCCAAAAGTAAATTAGCCAATAGAATATGGTTTAATTTTTCAACTAATGATTGAATTTTATTGAGGTCATAAAATTTACGACACAACACCGGATTTTGGGGGTTAAGGTCATGAAATCGGTAGAAAATAATTTTTCAGAGGCCGCCATTTTGAGTGGCATTAAATATTTGTACGCTTTGTTTTTTTAATAGTTTCTTCGTTTATGGCAAGTGATTCCGACTCGGATTCGAAGGATTTTTTTACTGGAAAATATATTAGACGTAGAAATCAGCTCAATAATAGTATCCTGGACAACAAATTGACTGACAATTCAAGTGAGGAACAAGACGGCTACCAAATAGCTAATTACAAATTGAACTAAAATGGCGCATAATCTACACGATATTATTTGGAATGATAGACTTATTTCCGTTATATGGCAATCATTTTTATGTCCGAAGCCAGGGCCAATAGACATATTAAAACGTAAGAACAAATTTGTTTTTTTTAGTTTATTTTTTGGACTGAATATGTTCGCATTGGTGACCGACGAAACCAATAGATATCACGCTGTGAAATTCAACAATGAGATTGAGCGGTTCGAAAAAAAATTAAAAAATCGAGGGACGTAACGGCTGAAGAGATTCGCGATTGACAATTTTATTTACAGTGCTAATCCTAAAAACCTATTGTGGACTAAAAAAATAACCAATTGTGCTTACTGTTTGATGCATAGAGCATAAAAATATAACTTTATAATTCATAAACGAAGTATAGTATTTATTTTACATAGTTCTTCGTTTTATAACAAAGATTAACTTTGTTATTATTTGGTATTTTAATTTAAAAAAAATATCATTGTAAAGCCTGTTTTTATTTCTACATTTGGTAATATAAACATTTTTTGATTGGAGAAATAGTTATTGTTTTGTTTTGTGTTATCTGCAATTGGTGAGAATAATGGATAATGTCCGAAGCCAGGGCCAATAGACATATTAAAACGTAAAAAGTTATTGTTTTGTTTTGTGTTATCTGCTATTGGTGAGAATAATGGATAATCCTTTAATTAAAGGGACCAGCCCGAATGTCAAAGAATCTGAAAATTACACGTTCATTAACGTATGAAATTTAAACGCCAAAATATAGAGGAATAGTGTATTTACCTTGTCTGAAAATTTCAGTTCAAAATATTGAGTAGTTTGGACGTGAATGCAAAAAAAGCTTAACTGGACACTAGCTCTTTACAGTTTTTCTTTAAAATTGTTATGATACCAATTTTAACTTAATCAAAAGAGAGCTTTAAAAGTGAGTCAATAGGGTTAGATTGAAAGCTGCACATAATATAGACTCGTTTTATCCAGACATTTCTGTGTAATGCAAACAGAACACAAGTCTTCGGCCACCGAGCCGTACCGGTGATTGGAAGTTGTTTGAAAACGTATCACATAGCTTGAAGAAGTTTCTCGGATCTGAGTTAGAGGCTATTAAGGGCTTTTCATACAAAATTGGGCAGTTTTAACCCCAAAAATGTTATCGGGATGGCCCCTTTAACACTAGGGATATGGGCTATAGTCTGGTTAATTGGCTTTTGATGGAGAAATTGTTATTGTTATGTTTTGTGTTATCTGCAATTGGTGAGAATAATGGATAATCCTTTAATTAACACTAGGGATATGGGCTATAGTCTGGTTAATTGGCTTAGGAGCAGTAATTAACATAATTAGCTCTAGGGGTCAATGAGTTAAAGGGTTACTTTCTTCAACCCTAAGTTATCAAGATGGTCGTACACTTTATGATGTGCTATGAGAAAAATGTTGCCCAGACAGTGGTACTAGTTCCTACTTTCGTGTCTATTACCAACTGTCTTTAACATGCTGCCATGGGTTTTCACTAAATCTTGAGTTTTTGCTTCATGCCCTCCATCCCACACCAAGAAAAATCACAAGGAATCTTCTTGGCCAACATCCTGATTGAGCTTGGACTAAATGCTCGGAAATTTGATTGACAGTCTATTCAAAGTCCCTAACGGCTCAGATCAAGATATTCTTGAACACACCCTGAAGTGTTAGTTAATTGAGAGACCATCAAAACTGAACATTAAAAAAAAACCATTAGATTTTGATTAAATAAATAGTAGTTATGTTGATTTTTCGTTTTTATTTTCTAGGTTTGCAGTAAAGACAGTAATTGTGAGGTTTTAGCGTGTAAAACATTCAGTCATATTGTTGTTTGTACCAGTGTGTTACGATGTCTAGTTAATAACCACGCCCCAGATTTTAGTCGTACCTGGGAAATACCCTTCACTGTTAAAGTACACGACGTAGAATGTAAGACATGTTTTCTCTTCTTGGGAAAAAGAATAAGATTGGTAGAATTCCTCTTTGAGATAATTTGAAAATTCACAAGATATATAATGTTAGGGGGGTTAAGTGAGTGGCTCTCTAGCTGTGAAGGTCGCGGGTTCGCTCCCGGAGTTGACCAAGAGAGTTAAATGGCATTTAGCGTTGTGATTTCCCTTAGTCATTGGTGCAGGACGCTGCTGCCTACGCTTATTTTAAATTCCAAGAGTCTAGAGATCTTGCCAACTTGTTCACAGCACTGTAGTTTTTCATCTCATTCAAACAACTAGATGCTGTTCATTGCCATGTAATTTGTCATGCACCACTAACAATAGGAAACTTTTGGCCGATACTGGAATGAATTTTATATGAGAAATCCTTTCCTTCAGAATATGTTAATATATTTGATTATGTTTTACTGATGAAAGTCTTCATGTATTTTTATTTCAGATCAAGGAAAGATTGTTAAACAAAAAGTGGTGTATTTCGATAAACCCTTACCACAAAAAAACTTAATTATGCGTGATAAAAATACACTGCATCATAAATATGCCCTTAGAGCATTCCTTGCCAAAGTTAATCGAAAAAATATCAATTTGCCGAAAGAACCTGTAAAACACACAACGTCAACATGTGTGAAATCAAAAGTAGGTGACAATTCTAAAACGTCTCGGGTAGACGATGATGACCTCTTTGGTGATTCGTGTATGGACGATGTTGAAACTTTTGGAGGCGACAAATCTCCTGTAAATAAGAGCTCCAAAGAGTTAACAGATTCCTCGCAAAAGAAGAAATGTCCACCTCCAAAGCCTCAAAAAACTTCAAAAGGAGGGGATGATTTTTTTAGTGATACGAATATTGATGACATTGAGACATTTGGAGATCCTGTAAAACCTGCCAATTTAAAAGTTTCAACTCGATCTAAAACTAAATGCGAGCAGACGAAAGGTACAAAGACTCCTCCTGAACCACGTCCTTCAACGTCTGGGAGTATGAGTAATAAATCGAACACACTAGATGTTGAAGAACTGAATAAAGATTTGTTTGGATCTGAAAGTGAAACAGACACAAGAAGTGTAATAGGTGAAGCAAATACCATTGATAAAGCAGACACAGTAACTAAGGGAGGTAATTCCGCTATAACAAGCATTAGAAATACAGAAATGATAGAGAATGTTGAAAAATCAAAAGATGAGATACCGGAGAAGGGATTGAAATCTGAACATTTGATGGAAACCTCAGAAAGCCAGACACCAGATGTTATGGAAGATGACACTGAAAAAAACTTAGAAGACAAATTAACAGTGGATGAATCAAGTCTTTCTGAATTGTCTGATATTGAGCCAAACACAGAACACAGTAAAGAAATTGAAGTTGGATCTAAAAAAAAGTTACATATTGACACTGAGTCCGATGTACCTTCGACCTCTGGATGTGATTCGGAAATGGATAATTTAGTAATTGATGCACCTATTAAAATAGTCCCAAATATTGACGATACAGATTCATCCGACACTGATGCTAATTTAGTTATTGATATTGATGAATCGGATGAATCCAATCAAAAAACACTTAAAAAACGCAAAGTGGAGGAAATATTCTCACCCAGTGAAAGCATGGATGAAAATTTTATTTGTAATCCGTCCCCAATGCGAGTTATCAACTTGGCTAAAAAAGATAGAAACGTACCAAATAGAAATAATAGTGCGATTTTCAAACAAAAATGGAGGTTGCGACGGCTGTCTTCTGGTGGTGAGACAGCGACAAATACAGCTTTAAATGGTAATGCTGTTAGATTGCGCAGTGGGCGATTAATCAATTCAGATGTGAGTGCAGATGAAAAATCTTCTGTAGGAACTACGAGTCAGTCAGATTCTGAAAGTGTCTTCACTCCCCCTAAAAAACCACGCAAAATGGAGGAAATATGTTCTCCTGACGTTATTCCACCAGACGATGGTAGTGCATTTCCTGTAAAAGTTATCCCCCTTGATCCCCAGGAATACGGTCAAATCATTATGCTGAAGAATAAACAGAAGAAGAGAAGATCAGTACGCAGGTCATCAGTAGAGAAAGAGACTCCACGAGTATTAAGATCGCGTAATAGAAGTATTAGTACAGAATCAGGTGAAAATGATGGGAGTGATAGTATGGTCTCTGACGAGGGGTCGACGTTAGATTCTGTTAAACAGAGAAGAAGATCAGCTAGGTTTGTTGGTTTATATAAATCTATTATAATCTGTTTTACATGCGAGTGTTAAATGTGTTTAATACTTCTGATTGGAATAAAGAAATCTAATCTATTCTTTGAGCGGCAGGGGGCGGATGGCCGGATGGTTATCACGTGTGCGCTGTATCATAAGTTTTGTCGCCTGTCCAACCTCTTGGGTTTCCTTCGGGTCCTCCTGTTTGCTCCCACTGCTAAAGACCCCTATTTGCAAGCGAATTATTGTAATGAAATTGAACCATGTGTTGGTCCTGAAATATTCTAGTTTGTGTAGAGTGGACATTAAACCCTATTTCTCTCTCTTTGAGCTGCATTTAGCAATGGAAATACATAATAAATGCAAAAACATAATGTTTGAAGTTTTGACAAGATGAGACAAATATAGTTTATTACCGAATCAATGTTACTTGTTAATTGATACTCAGCCTTGTTTCTCCTTTTTAAATTAAACTTTAAATGCCGATTGCATTACAATCCGTTTAAATCTCTGCCATCCTACCGTCTAGAGAGTTGATTATAGTATTGTCATGTGAATGAATGTCTATATGATAACTTATATAACATTTAAAGCCAAGATAAAAACTGCTCAGGAATAATGCATCTTTAATGAAAATGTAAAAAATAATATCAAAAATAAAACGATATCTGAAAACCAGAACATTATTTTTATATGGCCTGAATATATTATAGATTACAGACGTCAGTTAAAGAGGAGACAACCCCAGTTATCAATGAGCAGAAACCAGTTACTAAAAATAGAAACAGAAAAGAAAAACCAGAAATTGTCAATGACCCGAGCACAGAACAATGTGACATTAAAACTGAAGAAATACCTGCTAAGAGAAAACGTGGACGTCCAAAAAAGAAACGTGTAGAAAACTGGTATGTTGTGGTCTTTTATCTTTCTGTTGTCAGTTTTAAGTTTAATGCAAAGATTAGATCCATGTTTCTGACGAGACAAGAAATGAAATGAAATGGGGCTTAATGTCCTACTGTTCTGCACCTAGATGGCTAATAAAGATGGGCATATGCCATACAGTGTGCTATGAGGAAAATTTTGCTCGGTCAGCGGCACTATGGCCTACTCTTATATTCAATTCCAACTGCCAAGGGATCTTTTATGTGCATGCTAATATATACACGGGACCTTGGTTTTTCATACCATCCAAACGACTAGATAATTGTCCTTGTCAGCCCTCCGTCTTGCACCATGGACAAGGGGAAACCATGTCGGAAAATCACCATGAACATTTTTCGGCCAATGCAGTAATTAAATATGCTACCTCCAGGCTAGTGAGCCACCAACCCACCCACTTAGCCACGACGGCTCCCTGTTTTAATAACTCTTAACTAGTTAACATCTATTTGGTCTCTATGGCCATAATTTGTATACCCCTAAATAAAGCAAACAATTAGATATTTATTTATTGTGCATCGTTCATGGTATTTCTATGGGGTTTCTTGTAGTGAATCGATTACTGCAGACGTTGAACTAAATTTACCTGAAAATATCAACACTGATGTAAAACCAGATGTAGCAGACGGACAGGAAATGGAAGCCATGACAACAGGTACAATAATCA
This sequence comes from Patella pellucida, assembly GCA_917208275.1. NCBI lineage: Eukaryota > Metazoa > Mollusca > Gastropoda > Patellidae > Patella > Patella pellucida. The sequence goes on from OU795044.1 coordinate 35,731,767, forward strand.
ACAGAAATGAAGAAATGCAAAATAATGAATCGACAGAAACAAAACCAGTTAAAAACGTAATTCCAGTAGAAACGAACAATTCTCAAGCGAATTCAACATTAGTAGACAAAATGAGCGTAAACTTGAAATCAGAACCTAGAAAAAACAACCCGCCCTCTGCATTGGATAAGGTTGAAGACAAATCGAGAATAAGTGAAAAAGTTCCGGAACAAAACAAGGAAAGACAACCCATATTACTCGATAAAACCACTGCCAAGTCCAAGCAAAGGAAATCTCATGTTACGACAGCAGATTCAGAGAAGACAGATAAAAACGTACAGATATCAAAAGATAAAACAACTGTTGAAATACCTGGAGACCAACAACAAACACAAAGTAAGTCCTAGTCTCATTAATTTAGGCGGGTTGGATGACTGAATGGTTAGCATGCGCGCGCTGAATCATAAAGCCCGTCATTGAGTCAACTGGCGTGGTTTCCAATTCCAGGTTGTACGTGGGTTTTCTCTGGTTTCCTCCTACTATTAAAGACCCCTAAGCGCAAGCGAATTATTGAAATATAATTAAACGATATGTTAGTCCCAAAATGACCTAGTCTGTGCCGAGTGGATATTAAACCCCATTTCTCTCTCTCTTAATTTAATTATCTAAGCTGTGAATATTTGAATAATTTTATACAATCTGTGAATATTTTAAAGATACATTATTATGGGAGACAAGACAAAGAGCTGACAGTTATCACTATAATTGTTAAAAACTAGATAATGTAAAAGGAATTTGCTGAAGATTTCAGTGAAATTGATCTACTCTGATCATAATTAATAAAGTCGGTTTGATAAAAAAACATTGTCTTGATTATTCATTTTTTGATTTAAGCAGCAGATATGCTTCTAATTCAGTATATATCATAGGCTAGCAATGATATCGAAAGTTGATTGTGGTCTGGATAAGTTGATTAATGTCTAATTAATAATTTACATAACATTTTAGGCCTAAAAAAAGACCTGCAATAGGCATATTTAGCTCTTGCATAATGCATGTTTGATAACTGCATACAAGCAGAAACTAAAATCAGCTTTTTTTCCTGGAAACGAAGGTAGTAAATAATAATATGTACCAAATGCTCAAGAATGAAGTAATTTTACTGAATGCTGAACATATTCCCTTTTTATTATCTATTTTTCAACAATTATAGCACAAACACCCAGCTCTGAATCTAATCTTATGTAATGCATCATTAATTCTGCTTTTAATATGTCACTCACACTAGTTACACTATCAAATATTTCTTATGTGATGCTTTTTTCAGGAACAATAAAGAAACCTAAAGAACAAAATAAGAAATCAACTAAAGCTAATCCTCTAGATAGTATTCTGGGTAAATCTTCTACAACGGACTCAAAACCTAATCCTTATCCAGGTATTTAAATTTATTTGTTAATCTTTACTTAAAGAGCACATAAAAAGATCATATCAAAATGAACCAATTGCTCACGAATCTAGCACAGTTATTTGTTCTCAGATTGTTGTGAACTTGCCATAAAGTTTATATATTAACCACTGGTTGTAACACATCAAGCTTTGTTTGGTCATAAGATGTGCTCTTTAATTATTGTTTGTGTAGCCTCATAATAAATATTGGGAGAGGCTAATTGTATAGGCCAGTTGGGGAGGTTAGGAAGTCCAAATATGGCTGCTTTATATAAATGAGTATTTTGGAGTACTAACCCTAACCCTTTTGAGAAGTAAGATGTAAATTGGATCCATATTCCATCTTCTAAGTAGGGTTAGGGTTAGTATTCCCCAAAATACTCATTTATTAATTCGGATGCTCGATTGACAGTACAGAACGTCCCGAATTGACAGAATTGCAATCGAGTGAGGCAGAATTTAGTCCTGTCACAGTTCGGTCAGTCCCGACCGCGGAGGTGGTGTGAGTAGAATTGTGGCGTATTTTAAGTAACAAATATGTTTCAGCTATCATGATTGGTTGAGATATTTCTTATGCAGTCGGCACATGCGTTGTACTTCCAAATTCTCCTTTTCACTCGATTGACACTATTTTTGAAATTGAGAGAATTTAATTCCAGAACGTCCAATTGAGTACGGCCAAAGTGTTTTGTTATTAAAGGGAAGTAACTCCTATTGATGACCCTAAATCCATATTATCTCCCCTTAGACCACAGCTTGAATCTTGACCCATTTGAAGTGTGTTTTTTTTTTAATTGCGTGATTTTCAGTCTTAAATCTATTCTTTTCTCATTTATTTTATTTTATTCATTTTCAGAGTTAAAAGAACCCATTGACGGTCAGATAGCATACAGTTTATGGAAGTTCTCAGGGTTATCTATGATAATAAGAACATCCTCTCACGGAATGGTGCGAGATGCCTGTCAGAATTATCAGGGACATATTGTACCGAAAGTTGAATATCAAATTAAACATGGTTTAGAACAAGTGTCGCTAGAAGAGGCTAGTAACGCGTGGATATCATGTTATGTGAAGCCATACAGTCGTCTTATTAGAGGTAATTAAATTACTTCCCACCGAACAAACTGATCAGCAGTAAATATTCTCTAGGCCGCTACAATCACTGATCAGGATGACATTGATGCGACTTAATGAGCCACAAATATTAACTTTTTGCCTCAGACAGATTAAATTCTAAAACTTTTTTGGATGTATTAGAAAAATAAACAAAGACGTTTGATGTATTTGTAGGTGAAAATTATATCCTGTAAATGGATTTGGCAGCATTCTGGCCAATTCAGTAACATCTTATGTAAGCATTTCACTCGCCATTGAGCCAATGATTGACGCCTCGTGACGTGATGTCACATGTTGAAGGCAGTCATCATTTACAGAGATATTAGAAGACTTTCGTTATCCTCTGTCAAACACATTGGCAACTGAGAAATGAAATAAAATAGAGTTAGCGTCCTACTTTTCTACACAAACTGGGCTTATGAAGACAGGAAATTAAATACAATAAATAATAATAGATAAAAATAGTTGAAACCCATTTTAGGGGGTTTGAAATTAGAAAATTTTTAATGAAAACATTAGTGACAAATTAGCATCAAGACTCTTAAGAAATAAGAGTTGAATGGATGACCACTCCCACAAAGTTCCCAACATTTAATTTAACATTAAACCCCATTCCTCTCTCTCTATGCCATGGGGTTGGGTGGCCAAATGGGTTTTTGCTTGGTTTTAGATCCAACAGTCACTCATTGAGTCAACTGGCATGGTCTCAATTCCCTGCTGGTACATGACAAGGAGTGGGGTCGCCTGTCCAACCTCATGGGTTTTCTTCAAGCCCTCCAATTTCCTCCCGCAGCTAAAGACCTATTATTGAATTGTTAGTACCAAAATGACCTAGTTTGTGTTGAGTAGACTCTCTCTTCTGTGCCACAATAAGTATGATATATATATCTGCTAGTTTTAATATACAGTATTTATTTTATTCAAAGGTCGAGTTGGAGCAGCTTCATCAGAATTGTATATGTTAGAAAATTTAGATTTAAATCAGATATTGGTACAAGCTAATCATTTTAAGTAAGTATATTAAATATACATTATGGGAGATTAGATAAAGAGCTGGCAGTTCTCACTATAATAGTTAAATATTAGGTAATGTAAAGGCAATTTGCTAAACATTTCAGTCTGTCCGTTACACCTTTTGGAAGATGATTATTCTGGGTATGGTTGGAGTAGAATGTTCAAACTTGGATTGATCATTATGTCAATGTCTTGACGGAGTTTGATGATAAAGCTGAGATAAGAAATTTGATCTGTCAATGCTTTGAGTCATGATTACTTTTATAAGTAATTTGGTTGCTCAATGCTTATAAAAAGTAAAATGTATTTTAATAGATATGATATTAATTAATATTTCAAAAGAGGTGACAGAAATAGATTTGATTTGAAATATTTGTTTGTTTGTATTTTTTCAGTCCTGTTGCAGCATTATGTAGTCTACATAATATATTTATGAACCTTTATAAGTAAGTACCTGAAGAATATTTCACTCTATTGTCTAGGGGGTTCGGATGGCCTAATGGTTTTGATATCCCAGTTGTATGTGAAAGGGAGTAGGAACGTCTGTCCAACCTTGTGGGTTTTCTCTGGGTCCTCCAGTTTCTTCCGACTGCTAAAGACACCTACGCGCAAGCAAATTATTGAAATAGTCCCAAAATACCAAAATAAAGCAGGGACAATACCAATGATATTGTGAAAATCTGACGCTTTTTTGACTATTTGAGAGAAGGAAAGCATCGCATCCAATCGTATCCATTGTAAATTTCCCTGCACGCATGTCCACTTTGGGGGGGGGGGGCGAATGGTTTGCAAGTGCGCGCTGTAACATAAAGCTTGTCATTGAGTCAAGTGGCGCGGTTTCTAATCCTTGTTTGTACGTGGCAAGGAGTAGGCTCGTCTGTCCAACCGCGTGGGTTTTCTCCAGGTCCCCTCCCACTGCTAAAGACCCCTACGAGCAAGCAAATTATTGAAATAAAATTAAATTGTGTGTTTATTTTGAGTGGACGTTTAACCCCATTTCTCTCACCCCCACCCCCCATATCCACTTTAAATTTTCTTGCGCTCAGTGCCTCAGATTCCTTAAAAAAAATCCTAATCCTATACTTCCCACTACTCTCAAGTGGTAAATGTTCGAGAAGAGATTTCTTTCTGGAGTACAACAATGACGAGTTGATAAGGAGATATTGAATGAACATGAGTGGGATTCTTTTTGTGACAGATTTAGTTTGGTTAGGACCCAAGTCTTACATTTAGTTAAAAGTAACTCTAAGACCCTTTATAAATATTTCTAGAGAGTAACTTTTAACTAAATGTTGTTTTAGGAAGTCTTAGAGTAAAAGTTAAGAAAACTCTTAAGAATTTTCATAAATACGGCCCCTGGTGTCTGAATTTGATTGTTATCAATACTGTAAATACACCCATTGTTATTGTACATCCATTGGTGCTCAAGAGTTTTCAATAAAAGACTTATTTAATGATTTTATTATTTTAGTCTGGAAGAAGGGAGTTATTTATTATATCATGAATCTGGTAATCCTAATTGTCAGGTAAAACAACCAACAGATGGTAATAAATGGTAAGCTATTAATCTTTATAATTCTATATATTCTATACTTGGCTTGCATGTGAAGGAACCACTGAGATTTGGTATTGGATGTAGATGAGGAGGAATGTTCTCATACAGGCAATATAAATAATAATAAAAATATGTCCATTTATATAGCGCCAAATCCACAAAGCGTGCTCATAGCGCATACAACAACTATACAAAAGTCCTTTAGCTCTACGTTTTTTGGGGGATTTTTTTTCAATTTTTGTAGTGGATTTTGAAGAGATGAGTCTTTAATCGAGATTTGAAGATTGACAAAGAAGTCACAAAACGGAGTTCAACTGGGAGTGAATTCCATCTTTCAGCGGCAGCTACAGCAAACGCTCTTTGTCCGAAGGTAGCAAGTTTCCACTTTGGTACCACTAGCTGATTGAGATTGTTTGAACGCAACTGTCTTTTTGGAATATACCGTTGAATTAATTTGCAGAGGTAACCAGGAGCTTCTCCACTGACACACTGATATGTTAGGCAGAGTATTTTAAAGTCTATCCGGGCACAAACTGGTAACCAATGAAGGGTTTGGAGAACTGGGGTTATATGACAATGATATGGAGATCTTGTGACCATTCTTGCTGTGAGATTTTGGATTCGCTGAAGACGATTTAGTTGATTTTGGGGTAGGCCAGTGAGAAGACTATTACAATAGTCTAGTCGCGATAGAACATGGCGGATCGAACTGATGTTCTTCAGATGGCAGTAGCATTTTCGACACAGATCATCAACTTGTTTTATAAAGGTCAAACCACTATCTAATAATACGCCTAAATTTTTGACCACTGATGTTGGCGGAAATTCCATATCTCCTATGTCGAATTTTAAATTTGACAAGTCAGATAGCATATTTTTGGAGCCGAAAAAGGATAACTTCGGTTTTATCTGCATTTAATTTCAAGCGATTTAATCCCTCATAGCTCACCTTATCAGTCTATTTACATAAAGCGGGTTGGGATGGCCTAGCGTATGTGAGCGTATGTGGCATGGAGATAGGGGGCGTCTTCTCAACCTCATGGGTTTCCTCTGAGCACTCCGGTTTCCTCCCACTGCCAAAGACCTCTACGGCCTACGCGCAAGCAAATTATTGAAATAAAATTAAACCATGTGCTAGTCCCGAAATGACCTAGTTGTGTTGAATGGACTTTAAACCCCATATCTCTCTCTCTCTATTTACATAAGAAACATTTAAATATGGTTGTTGTTTAGTGAACATGATTAGCAATTTCCTTGTAACTTTTGTTTGCAATTATTTGTTTTCCCAACAAAAGAACAAAAATTCAAATAGGTGTGATCTAAATTCTGAATGTTTTAATTTATATTGAATTGATTGTTGTTTTTCAGGGGTACTTATGATCTTCATTTTTGTCACCTCGGTCCATCTGAGATTGATACTAAAAACCATGGTATATGGTACCCAATTGATACTAATATTATCTTACCACACCACAGAAAAAATGGTCGAATTCCAGCAACTTTTGAACCAGAAGGTTAGTCTTCTGTCATTTGTATTTGTCTGAAGTCCGGGAGTTATGTATGTAGATGGAAGTGTAGAGAATTTCCTGGTCTTTGATTTAGGTGTGGGCAGAGAACAATATTTATGATGTTTCAAGCCCAGTTCTCAGTTATCAATGGGCTGACGATAATTTTTCGGATGGTACGTAAGAATGGGGCAGTTGGAATTCGACGAAGAGTATCTTGAATAGAATCCTCCCCTTGTTGGTCCCACCTACGTACACATTAATATGCACGTAAAAGATCCCTTTGCAGCTGTAATTTGAGTAAAAGTAGACATTAATGTTACTGTCCAAACAAAATCCTTCCCTCGCTTTGCACACATGACCATAGAAACAAAAATACCATATGTTGGTTTCAAAATGAACAAAGTACTGTGTTGGCAAGATGTTAAACTTGTAAGATGTCCCATTATGTTCCTAGTATTTACACCTGTGACCAGAGAAAGTATTCCCATTATGATGAAAACGATATCTTTCAAACACCTACAAGATGTGGTACTTACTAATAAATGTTTTTTTTATATTATATTTTTATTTTAGATTTGGATGATGGTAAAGGTAAAAGCAGTTTCAGAGGGGGAAAAAATAAAAAAAACAAAAATAAGAAAAAATAAATTATTAAATATACACTTTTATAGTTTTAATTGTTTTAGAGAGGGAAATGTTAGGCAATATAGAAAAACATATTCATGTTCTCAAAGCTTCATGACCTGGAAGTGTACAAGTAGGCTCAGTTTACATGTCCGCAACCCCCGTGTTGTGATTTTTGGGATGGTTGGGTCTTTTGTATGGGAAACAGACTTTAGTTTTTATATGGCCTTACATTTGAAATTTACAGTCTCTTCACTCACATTCATTGTTTGACTATTTGTCCAGACTTGTTCTAGTCCACACTTCACAGGACCACCCATACCCCAAAATTAAACGTGATCAGTCAGGAAATATGAAGAGTTCCTCCAATGCAATTCACATTCATGAAGTCAATTCTTCACTTATGACAAACAATTTCTAAGTAGTTACAATTGTTTTTTTTCAACAGGCACCTAAACCCTAGAGCTCAGGACCATGAAACATTTTATTCTTTGGTCAGGTTTTATTTGTTTCTTGTTGTCCCCGTCTTTCAAAGAAAAAAGGGGACTATTAAAATGTGTTTGTCCGCCTGGCACACTTTTTAGGACACAATAACTCTTTCTAATTGAGCTAGAATGTTCACACTTGTTGTAGGTGTTTATTAGGTCAATGCCTCGATGGAGCTCAAAGATGAGCATTTTCTGCTTAGGGTAAGCAGAGATAAGCAATTTGATTGGTTGATGCTTTGGGACACGATAACTTTAGTTCTAAATAAGTGAGAGTGATGAAACTTGGTGTATAGTATCATTACATCATTACCTTGACTAAGTTCAATAATGAATATTTCTGTAGGCCGATAAATTTACTTGCAAAAATTTAAGGGTCGTTTATTTTTTAATTTAAAAAAAGTAAAGTTGCAGAAAAGTAAAACCCCATTTCAGTCAATCATTCCAGGGGGTTGGATGGCCGAATAGTTATAGCATGTACGCGTTGTATTATAAGGTCTGTCATTGAGTCAAATGCCATGGTTTCGATTGCCGAGTTGTACGTGACAAGGAATAGGGTCGCTGCCAACCCCATGGGTTTTCTCCAGGTTCCTCCAACTGCTAAAGACCCCTATGTGCAAGCAAATTATTGAAATAAATTTGAACAATATGTTAGTCTCGAAATGTCCTAGACTATGTCAGATGGACGTTGAACTCCATTTCCCTATCTCTCTCTCCAACTGAAACACCAGGCGTCAAATATATTAAAAATGACAAGTAATTAGTATAATATAGTTTAATGACAATGCTTATATACTGTAACATATTTACATCATAAATATTTGGCACTCACATTTAAAAATGTCAACATTTATAACAACAGATATACAAATGATTTATATAACATCAGACTAGTCTCAGACTACATGTGTATTTATAACAACAGATATACAAATGATTTATATAACATCAGACTAGTCTCGGACTACATATGTATTTATAACAACAGATATACAAATGATTTATATAACATCAGACTAGTCTCGGACTACATATGTATTTATAACAACAGATATACAAATGATTTATATAACATCAGACTAGTCTCTGACTACATGTGTATTTATAACAACAGATATACAAATGATTTATATAACATCAGACTAGTCTCGGACTACATGTGTATTCTTGTCCACAGTATAACCGAATAACATTAATCTTTCTTCATACTAGAGAGATTTCAATCACACTGAAAGTAACAATATTGTATTTATGTCCCACAGTATAAAGTCACAGCATAAATATTTTTGCTACTAGAGAGATTTCAATCAACGAAAGTAAAAATGCTGTTAGTTAAAACAAAACAACAATGTCCTGTGTTTTCACGTCCATCTACAAACTTACTGATTCTTACAGACCTCTGGATTCCTTGGTTGTATGTGACAAGGACTAGGGTCGCCTGTCCAACCTCGGTTTTCTCCGGGTTCTCTGGTTTCCTACTACTGTTAAAGACCCCTATGTGTAAGTGAATTATTGAAAAAAAATTAGAACCATGTTAGTTCTGAAATGACCTAGTTTGTGTCGAGTGGACGTTAAACTCTCTCTCTTAAAAGCATTTTTCAAACCTTTTTGAAAACTCAAATTCTTAAACAGGCTTCAATTATATTTGTTTGTGTCAATTGCTAAAGGCCACTCAAAGAAGATAGTAAGTGACGTTAACAAGAAATACACAATGGGCATTATTCGAGAATATTGCACGTACCAGTGCATTTAGCATCTCTGACTGTAGGTTCTCGAAGATTGCTCTTTGTATCTGCTAATGTTCACCAACTTTCAATGTAATATGTTAAAATTTACATTGTCATATATTAGGCCTACCGTACATGTTTTTTTGTTTTTAAGAGTTCCTGCATTTATGTTTAAATTATGCGCAGGAATTAATGTGGCACCATTGCATTGCAAATAATTTTGAGCTCCCATTGTTTAAGTTTGTCATAAGAGGTTAACAATCAACAGATTGCATCCCAATAAAATTTTAAATCTACATGTGTTTCCATGAGGTTGTTTGATAAAAGTAGTTTTTGAAATCTTTCTAGCAGTGATAATACTGTTTATAATGCTGACTAAGAAAATAAACAATAAATTGTACCGGTAATACATATAAAAATAAACACAATAACTTTTGATTAGGGTTTTCACAGTAAAATTTCATTTTATAGTAGTAGAAAAAATAATGCTGATGCGGAGTTCAACAAAATGAACATTTACATAACAATAACAAACAATATTCATATATATGTTATACAGCAGAAGTTAACAATTCAAATTCTTTAACATGAAAGACATTTTTGAAATAAATATATAATATTTTACCCTACAAGAGTATACGCTACAATCAAGTTATTAACTATACAAGTAGTTATATTAATCAGCATTTGCTTCATCAACATAATCATATTTAACGGAAAAATAAACTACTATAAACCAAAAATTTAATATACTGGTAACAAGAAATTAATACAAGCCATCACAATTTAGTGCTCAACTTAGGTCTGACTTGTTTGGAGCACCTCCTCAACCATTGGTAGTTTGATACACCAAGTTTTAATTAACCAGTTTCCAGCTTCCCTATTAGTTTGGTTAAACCTAGTATGATTGGTCGAAATTTGTTTTTTTCATCTAATCAAGATGGCTTTAACCACTTCCTAGATAAAAAGCTGTGTATGATGACCAATTAGGTGTCATAAATTGTACAGCACTGATACAACATAATCCATTGTTGCTCAACACATTTATTTTATAAGCGAGACCATACTCATAACAAAACTCGGCAAATGAACAAGTAAGAACAAAATAATATGAACCTCAAAAACATTCATATTAATTTAAAATACAGCAAAATCTTACATGTAACTGTCTTAAACAAATTATTCAAATATCACAGATTGTATTTCACTTAACACTAATTGTTTCTACGTAATTTAAAAAACGATAGGCCTGTGCCAGCCTAGCTGTGGTTAAAGTTACATGCATTCCCAGAGTTTGTGCTACACAGGTTGGTCTTTAAATCAGAATGGCCCGTTTGACTTTAACAGACGAAATGGGATTTAGCATCCCACTTTTCTGCAAAAAGGGGGGGGGGGAATAAAGATGGGATTTTCACGGTTTGCTTTTTCAGATAATAAATTCATACTTTACAGCATCTACAACATACCTTAATTGTAGAAATGATCTCAATTGTTTCTTTAAAATACATAAATAAAACTCCTGTTCTTATGATCAAGCAAATACAGTACAATGATGATCTTTTTGGAACAAAATTACAATTAAAAGCATATCCAGGTAGAGTATGATACAAATTAAATAAATTTCAATATAGCAGGAGAGTAAAAATTATGACACTTTCCCCACAGTCAATTTAGATGTAATTTGAGAGAAATACTCATATTAAATATATATTTATTTATAACATCTGGTATTTGAGAGAAATACTTGTATTAAATCTTTAGTTTACATATACAAAGCACTTGGCCCGGACATGTAATTTGAGATAATAGTCCTAAATAACTGTTAAATCTTAAGACCTGTAAACAAAAAACGTAAAAAATAGTCTATCTGTTGAAATTTTAAAATGAGGTTTTTGAATCAGACACTTGTGAAGACACAATAAATTGAATTGATTGTACTACATGTAGTTGTATATATGTGATGGTTATATTCATTCACCAATAACCATTTTTGCATAATAAAATGTTCAGAGAAATGTACCAGGGCCTTTTCACTTATTTAAAAAGACTTGAACAAAAATTTGTTAATGATTCAGCCTTTGACATGTAGCCAATCCAATGTTTTAATTTCTATTCTCCTTGCATACACAGAAAGGCAACTTAATTTGGAGCTTTTTATTTTTGGGTAATGCTAAATCTCTTTATGATAAGTATAATAAAAATCTATATTTTGACAGACATTTCAAATCAATTTCATATTTCACAAACAAAATGCGTTAGATGAAATCACTTTATGATTATTTGCATAAATATTATAGGATGTATGTTTGTCAACAATTTTAGATTTTCATGCACTCATATAATATCAGAGATCAAATTGTCCAAACTCACTAATATAAATAATACATACGGTAATGAATATAATTTATATCCAAGTCACAAATTCTATACTTTTATATAAATAATGTACATTGTAAAAAAAAGTTTATCATTTCTTGAAATATTCATAAGATTGGAAGATTAGATTTACATTAAAGCAGTCGACTATTCGAGAAATTATCACAGACACTTCTTTTTAGAATATTTGAATTCGATGGTTTTCTCGATCACTCACTACTACATTTCCATTGGCTAGAATAGCCAATCCCTCCAAAGCTTTGAATTGTCCGTTTTCATTACCCCAGCTACCGAACATGGAATAATATGTTCCGTCCGGTCGAAATATTTGTACGCGATTATTTCCGCTGTCTGACACAGCCACAAAACCTTGAGAATCAATGGCGACTCCTCTGGGATATTTCAATTGTCCATTCTGGGTTCCGGACGAACCAAAACTAAATAGGAAATCTCCATACATGCTGAAAACTTGCATACGATGATTGCTACTATCGCTTATGTAGATTTTATTATCTGGGCTAACAGCAACATATTGGGGATTATCAAATTGGCCATCTCTACTACCCATTTCACCGAAACCACGAACAAAGTTGCCGTTTGATTGAAAGACCTGAATGCGATTATTTTCTTTATCACAGACATAAATAAAGCCCATGTTATCACACGCAATTCCCCACGGATAATTCAGTTGCCCTTCTGCGGACCCTTCCTCACCAAATGATGTGACGCAAGAATAATTATGATCAAACACTTGAATACGATGATTATAGCGATCCGAGACAATCACCTGACCTAACGTGTTGACAGTTATTCCAGCCAGACAATCAAATTCACCATCGTTTGTTCCATACGATCCAAAACTTCGTAAAAATCGGCCAGTATTGTCAAACACTTGAACTCTATGATTGCTACTGTCGGCCACAAATATAGTATCGTCAATGGGAGATACAGCTACGCCTCGTGGCCATGTGAATTCATGCTGACCGTTTCCCCGAGAACCAAAACGAAGTATTGCACGTCCTTTTTGATTGTACTTATTCCGCGGTTCAACATTACCTCTATTGCTACGACTGTTATTTTGAGGTTGAGTTTGGCTTTGAGTTTGGGTTTGTGTGCGATTATTTGTATTGGGGTACGGATTTGGGCGCAGACGTGAATTACTTGAGTTGTCATCATCAAGGGATTCTGTTGAAGATCCATTACCGAAAGCGATATCATAACGAACAGGTCGTCGTGGATTTCTAGGAGATATTTGTAAAGGGTCTCTAGAAAATGTCTGGTCTCTGGTTAAAGGTAGAGGTGAATCCTCATCTTGAAAGTCGTCTGCTTCCCGTGGAGGAGAAAGGGCACCACCTAGACTTCTGCGTCTGTATCTGGAATACGCACTATCATCCCCTCCCCCTCCCATTATTCCTGCTATTCTAGTATCCGAATGGTGTTCCCGCCGTGGACGGCGTCTTGGAACTCTTGACACAGCACCACCTGTATTTCTGCCACTTCTGCTCTCATACAGATCAGCTGCATCTGCTGAAAGATGCTGGTCTCTGGAACTGAGATATGTCTGACGTCGTTGTGAGGCAGGTGACACAGCCAAAGGACTCTGATTTCCAATCACAGATAAGGCATAATCAGTATCTATATTTCTTGAAGATGGTCTACTTTGGTAAAGACTTCTTTCTGGCCGTGCTAAATCAACTAATCTGCTGGCTAATCGACTCTCGTAGGAGCGTTGGCCATCCATTCTGTTGTTGATATGAGCAGGTATAGGTCGGCCTATAATTTCAACTTCTCCAAAAGCTACAATGGCATCAGTCAGCATTTGGTTTTCTGCTTTGACGTCAATCTGCCGCAAACCAGCTCGTCGAATTTGACTGCCTTCGAAACTTTGCATGGTGTCTGAATTTTCCTGACATTGTTCATGAAGTTGCATTAGTTCTGTGTCTGTTAAACGGCTGCCATGACCAACAGCAGATTCTGAAGAGTCACAAAAACTTGCCATACTGGCGAGTTCAACTTCTAAGTTCTCTTGTTGCATTCTTAGATTTTCTAGTTCAGCGAAAAGAAAGGCATCTACTTCTGACATAAGAAATCTTTGTCTCGCTTCAAAATCACGAAGATGCCTTTCAAAGATATCGGTAATTTCTGTTTTGGCATTTTGACATTTTTGTTGTGATTGATTTCCTTTATAACCGATATCATCAATTGCACTTGATATTTTTGGTAAGGCACGTTTGATTCTATAAATCATTCGTTCGATTTCAACTTTGATTTGTTCCATATGCTGACGACAACACGCTTCACATAGCTGTTGTTGACAATGGTTACAGGCACTCAGGCGACTATTCCGAAAACATCCACTACAGGTTGTCCTTGGAGGTGGTGGTGCTACTACTATTGGTGCTTCATAGCTCGATCCACCTACAAAACACAATCAACAATATTTAGAACTTATAAAACAAAATGTCTTAAATCATATCAGAAAAAAAAATAAAAATTCAAGCAAATATGTGTATGATTACCAGAAAAGGAAATCTATGACACAGATAATTGTTTTGAATTTAAGAATATGAAAAGGGAGCTTGACACAGATCTGTTTCAATTATTTTGGCTTCCAATATGGGTACTACTGACAGCAATTTAAGGTACTTCTAGGGCCAATGACTGTCATTTTTTTATTGATATTTTTCGGAAATTCACATCAGCAATTTTTGGCCCTCGATGTTAAAGGGCTTCCGAAAGCAGTTCCTGTGAATGGAATCAACGTTGAGCTTGGATATACTGTACATTGACAATTCCTCTTAAAAGCTATTATGAAAGTAAGAATTCAATAATAGCTCCAAGACTAGGGTGGTGACTCACTAATCAGGAGGTGCCAGGATCTAAATCACGATGCTAGCGGAGAATGTTCATCAGAATTTTCCCTTGTTAGAAAAGCATGATGCAAGAACCTTGGTGAAAATTTGTGAGCATACTCAAGATAAAGGAAAGCAATTCCAACTGTCAAGGGTTGTTTTACCTGAATGCCAACCAGAACTACATTTTTTTGTCCGATCGGAATGACCAGGCAACACTTTACTTGTCAGCTTGGCAGTCTCTATTCCGATTCTTCAGGTCCATGCTGGGACATTCTATTTTGAGTGGGAGCCACGGTGGCTAAGTGGGTAAGACGCTGGCTCGCTAGCCTGGAGGTTGCATTTTCGATCCCTGCATTGGCTGAGAAAGTTCACTGGGATTTTCCGACATGGTTTCTCCTTGTCAGTGGTGCAGGATGGAGGGCCTGACAAGGACAGCTGTCTAGTCATTCAGATGAGGGGAAAACTGAGGTCCTGTGTATACATTGGCACGCATATCGCTCAACTACTGGTCTCCCCCC
Organism: Patella pellucida; assembly: GCA_917208275.1. Taxonomy (NCBI): domain Eukaryota; kingdom Metazoa; phylum Mollusca; class Gastropoda; family Patellidae; genus Patella; species Patella pellucida. The sequence continues at coordinate 35,746,973 of OU795044.1, forward strand.
CCCCCCTAAGTAAAGAAATAAACGTACCAGAAAAGTCATCATAACCAGCTGAACAGCAAACTGATGACATCATTCCAGAACTACCCGGGTCGGTTGGTTTCTCTACTTTCTTAGTCGGCATGATACCTCCCTCATCTCGATGGATTGTCGAAGCAACAGATTCTACACCTTGAGCTAATCTTGGTAGATCCATGAAACCCATGATGGTGATGTTGTTTGGATAAGATCCTGTACCGCCTCGGGGCACGAGATGATCTGCCCGACATTCGGGACACTTTATCATACGTGTTCTGGGGTTCACAAGTTGTTCAAGACATGGTGACTGGCAGTATGTATGTTGACATGGTAACAGTTTAGGTGATTTAAAGCGATCCAGACATATAGAACATTGTAAAAGTTGTTCTATATGTCGGGACGAATATGTCATTTCATCATCCGACATTTTTGATTATTTTCAGACTTAAGTACTTCACAATCGTCACATTTTGATGATTTTCACACCTCAGTAATTCACAATTCTTTGTTCAGTCACATCTTGATCTGATATATTCCTATTGGTTAGCACTCGTGAAGATACATATCATAATTTGGCATGTGTTTCTCCGTAGAATATATCTGAAACATCACTTGTCTTGGAAACCTACAAAACAGAAAAAAAACAATAGACTGAAGAAATATCAAGCTGAACAATCATTTCTACCCAGCTATCAACTGTAAGAATTTGGCAAAGTAACCAATAGCTATCAGATTTGATACATGAGAAAATTCACAAAACAGAAAGTGTTACCAGGTGTTCCAGACAGGGTCAGCATACTAATGTTACAAGTTTGGGGGGGGGGGGGACATACCAAATGCCACCATATATTTTCCATTGAATATTTTTTGGACATTAAAGGTGTCAAATTCAAACCAGAATCATCAAGACAAATATTTCAGATATTAGTATGAATAAACTTACTAATAGCACTATATAACTTAGAAAACAATTTGATAAAGTCACTTTCTGGTGTATCTGGCCAAATCTGTATCTTTGTGATATTCAGGCATCCATACCTACCGCCAAAATTAAATGGGTCAAAAAAGAACAGAACTATCATGCTTAATTTTACAGTTGGTAAATGTACATTTCAAATGAACCATTTTGGTTTTATCTTAGATGTGTCGATCAGAATCCCAATATGGTTACGCTTTTATATGTAATATATATTTGGATTCAATGAAATTTTTCTTGTTATGGATTCTAGTAACTAGAAATTCCATAATAGTCGAGATCACTTCTTTCCAAAATTGTTGACCGTTTCGTAACCACATTCTGTACTCCTGAGAGCCACGTGTGTAGGATGTAAACAGGCATACAAGCCAATCAGCCTTGCATACAAATAGAGCACATGCTACAGAATGTAAAAAATGTGGCATGTTGGATACAATACTAGTATAGTTAGATACCTAATAATAGCCACACCCTTTTATAGTTTATTGGCTACTGACAGATGAAATGTGATGTTGATAATACCCCGATACTATTCCACACACCGCTGTTACATGGACTCATTGAGTATAAAATCATGTCTTGTAGCCCAGACAAGTAGAAATTTTATGAATCATGTGTGTGTGAAATCTGATTCTACAACTGCTCGTTTCTCCTTGAGCAGTGGTGCTAAATAAATATCCACCATGAGATGAGAGTTATAGAATGTATCTTTATTTATATAGGTAGGAGAAAATAGTCTACTATCAAGAGAGAGAGAGAGAGAGAGAGAGAGAGATATCCACAATAAGATGAGAGTTATAGAAAATAGTCTTACTATCAATAAACAATGATACTGATTTTTATTTTTTGTTTTTCATATTTTATGGTCATTTGAAGTTAACATTGTTTGATTTCACATCGCCATCTTTATCTCATGGGTGGGGTGTGTGTGGTGTGGTGGTCTAGTGGTTTAACATGTGTGCATGAAATCACAAGGTCTGTCACGGAGTCAAATTAGAGATGATCGATTACCCTCTTGAATGTGACAAGGAGTAGGTTCTCCTGTCCTCCGGTTTCCTCCCACCGCTAAAGAACCCTACGTGCAAGCAAATTATCAAAATAAATTAAACCATATGTTAGTTTCAAAATGGCCTAGTTTGTGTTGAGCGGATGTTAAACCCCCTCTCTCCTTCCCCCCTCCCTCTCTCTGTCTCTCACACAAATTTAGTTAAAACAATTTTGCTATGTTTTTTTTATACAAGCAAGCCCATTCTTGATAAAGTTCTTTTTATACTCAGATGTGCTTAGAAATACATAATAATCAAACAGTACAGTATATGTAAAAGATCTGCCTTTATAAATCAATATTTATGATACCACTATCAGCAAAATTCCAATTTGTTACGCAGCTGGCAGTATCAGTAAGCAATAAACGGTATCAGTGGTATCAGTGCTACTTAGATTATTTCGTTTATTTATCTCCAGTTTAAAAAAAATAACATTTTGACATTTGATAGTTCTTAAAGAGAATTTCTATAAATAGCAATCCATACACCTAGCCTACCTGAAGGCATATTTTACTTCTTTAAAGTTACATAATGGGATAGTTTTCTAAAGAGTTGACCATTCTTGCTATGACAGTTCAAAAATAGATGATGAAAGACAAATATATTAAAAATTACTTTATTCTGAACCGAGTTATCAGCGTTATAATATTTGACTAGAAATGGGGCAAAATGCATCTTCACCCTCTACGACAATACCCGATCGTTTGAGTGACAGGAGTTAACTCCACCTACATAATCTCGATTATCAAGTGCTGTCTGCCATGTTAAAACGGTTATCTAATGACGCGGAAATAGCCTCGTTCAGTACTGCCTTTAATGGACAGTTTCCGGATAATGACATCAACATAACGGTGAACTTACTAAGCTTGGGGCGCCATATTTGATTAAATTAGTCAGTGAATTCCTATTAAAATCCAAGCTGTAGCCTAGCCATCCGTGGGTCTACAGAGTTGATTTTGGGCTTGTTGTCTAAATGAAGATCTAATTTATAATTTCTATTACATCTGAAGCCTAAACTAAGACCTGCGATGGGCAGATTTAGCTCTTGAATAATGTAACTTTAATGCATCTCATTTTCATTTTACTTTCATTTTTTCGTCACTAAATGTGTACACAGAAACTAAAGATTTTTTAAGGAGCTAAGAATCTATCCTCATCACTTACATCTCCAATGATACATTTCTTTGGGTTTATTTCTGGAATGACCCTTTAGGAATTTCCTCCAATAAATACATCTAACAATAAATAATAGGTTGTTTTTGTTGTAGCAATACATGAGACAAACATTGTTATTAAAGGTCAAATGGTTGTTATTATGTTGCTATAGGGGTTTACCCATACTAGGTTAATCTATCAACAGACTATTACATTATAACCTATGGCTAGTATGTCATATTGGTACCATTTTAACTCTCTTGTCAATTTCTAACTAAAGATGGACTCGAAATTGTGGTGGAGATGACAACAAGGATAACTTAAATCTCTTCAGCCAATGGGGGATGGGAAGGCACAGGTTTGGGTGTCCAAATTTGAATATAACCAAACACCAAGTCGATTTTATTGAAACCTATTTTCAGGTGTGTTATAAGAGATAAGAATATTGATAATATTAGTGAGATTCTTGATAGACTTCCTATATAGATTGGAATTTTAAACTTGGTACACTTCCTATAGATTGTAATACCGTATACTATTAAAAAAAAGTAGGGGATATTTGATTTTGGGGGCATAATACTAAAATATGCAATGACTACGAAAAAAGTCACTGTAGAACCTAACAGAAGAAACATTTCCAGTTACATGTGACGCCCAAACGCACCAATAGCTACTGCATGGAATGCAGGTGATGCTTGGGATCATCATGGGGGTCCAACCCAAGATTTGCACGACTCTGACTTTGAATGTTACAGTCATTGTGGAATTGAATTCCAGGGTGGAAACATCAGTTTAATTGTTTTAGTGACCAGAAAACAAATTTTGGCATGCTACAGATCGGCACAACACAGGCGGTTGTGGCGCAGACGATGAATGTTTGTCAGTCTGTAATAAGCAGGCTATGGTCCAGATACCGTGATACACAATCTGTACAGGACAGACCACGCTCAGGTCAACCAAGGGCGACAACTCAAGCCCAGGATCAATTTATCCGTACCTTGGCCTTGAGAAATCGTGTTATCACAGCAAATCAGATCAGCGCTCGTCTTCAAACAGACACTGGTGTGAGAGTGAGTGGCCAGACCATTCGGAACCGACTGCATAGGGGTCACCTTTGCGTCTGATGTCCTCGCGTGATCCCTTGTTTGAGAAATCATCACATTCAGGCAAGACGTTGTTTGTGTAGGGATCGATCAACACTGGGATAATCGACGCTGGAGCAATGTGATGTTTTCAGATGAGTCAAGGTTCACTGTTGATTTTTTTGACAGACGTAGGAGGGGGTGGCGTCGAAACGAGTGCTTCTAAGACATTAACGTCATCAGACATGATCGATTTGGGGGTGGTTCTGTTATGGTGTGGGGATGCACCACTGTTGCTGGAAGAACGGCTTTACATGTTGTTGCAGGGCGTGTTACAGGCCAGTACTACCGGGACAACATCTTGGCAGTCCATGTTGTGCCGTTCGTACGACGCCATGGTTACAGGTTACCTCCAACAACATCACCACATAACCTTGGCAGCACTGAGTCCCGACCTCTCCCCCATGTCTGGGACATGCTTGGACAGAGGTTACGTCAACATCAACAATGTCCTGCCAATGTCCAAGAACTTGCTGCTGCGTTACAACAGGAATGGGACAATCTAGACCAAAATGACCTTAGACGTCTCATTAGGAGTATGCCACGTTGGATCAATGCTTGTTTGGCAAACAGAGGAGGATTTACCCGTTACTGACTTTGTTGTGATGCTGTAGTAACTTTGCTGTTTGACCCCGGGTATCATTTTACCCTCATAATGGTCAGTCTGTGCCTTACTTAGTCTAACGATCATTTGGAATAAATCAATGAATGTGAACTTCATTTCATTTTGTCATTTGTTTCTTCGTCAGTTTCATTATGTGACTTTAAAAACACTTAAAAATCAAATATCCCCTACCTTTTTTGAATAGTATATTAGACTTTCTATAGATTGGAATATTAGACTTCCTATAGATTGGAATATTGGACTTCCTATAGATTGTTATATTACACTTGGTAGACTTGCTATAGTAGATTGTAATATTAGACTTGGTAGACTTCGTATAGATTCGAATATAGACTTCCTATAGATTGGAATATCAGCCTTGGTAGACTTCCTATAGATTGGAATATCAGCCATGGTAGACTTCCTATAGATTGGAATATCAGCCTTGGTAGACTTCCTATAGATTGGAATATCAGCCTTGGTAGACTTCCTCTAGATTGGAATATTAGACTTTCTATAGATTGGAATATTAGATTTGGTAGATTTTCTATAGATTGGAAAATTAATTGTTGTAGACTTCCTATAGATTTGGAGATTGGAATGTTAGACTTGGTAGAATTCCTATAGATTAGAATATTAGACTTGGTAGACTTCCTATAGATTGGAAAATTAATTGTTGTAGACTTCCTATAGAATTGAATATTTGTCTCGAATATTTTTGTTTAAATTTGACTCCTTATGTTCTGGACAGAAGAATTGAGAGACATGAAATGACTATCCACATTTCTGCAACGTCTTGCCCAAATGTACCATTTATATCGCACATGTAGAAACAATTCTACCATTTATGTGAAGTATTTCCTTTAACTTTTACTCATCAAACTAGGCCATTTTTCAACTGACATATTTTATATTTTAATTTCAATAATTTGCATACACGTACAGGTAGAAGGAAACTGGAGAACCTGAAGAAAAGCAGCACTTGACTCAATGACAGACCTCACGATCTAAAGTGTGGAAATAAAACGAAATGAAATGGAGTTTAACATCCTACTGTTCTGCTCCTAACTTGGCTATGAAAACAGGCATACACCAAACAGTATACTATGAGGGAAATTTTGCCCGGACAGAGGCACTACAGCCTACTCTTATATCGAATTCCATCTGTCAGGGATCTTTACGTACACATCCCCAGAGTATGAGGTATAAGTTGAAGACAATAATGTAAATACTCACATAAGTTGAAATCTGTGTTAATTATGAAGACAGAGGAGCCAAACTGGTTTTAACATTATAGATCTATTTTCCTATGAATTGTCTAAAATTCTGTAACGAAAAAATATTACATTATTACTTTAACAGTTGATTTTGTAATCATTCTTACCTTTCTTGATGCCATTTCAGTAATAAATGGTACCTGTACAATGTGAGCTATTTCCAGCAGCAAATTAACACCCAAACTACGACTTAAACCTCACTTTTAGACAAAGTTCTATAATTTACCTGTATATACAATGTGAGCTATTTTCAGCAGCAAGATATCACCCAAACTATGACTTAAATCTTACTTTTAGACAAAATTCTATATTTACCCGATTCTTGTAGCATTGTAGAACATTTGTTCAAGCCTCTGATTGTTATCTGAGAGATGTATGAGATGATCTCTTTTTATATTTAACTAATTAAATAATAAAGATGCATTTTATAAGATTTTGATAAATAGCTGGTTATTCTTACTATAATAGTCCCAAAATAGATAATTCAGAATTAATGTATTGAAAATTTCATTCAAGTTACTTTAGTCTAAGCAATGTTATCACTGTTTTAAGTTTTGACATAGATTATTGTAGCAACGTTTTAATTACTTGTTAATAGAGACTCAGTCTCACTTCTCCATTTTTAAATTAAATCATTAAATAGCATTCGTATTTAAATCCAATTCCATCTGCACCATCCAATTTTCTAGAGCAGTGATTCTCAGCCACTGTACCGCAAGATATTCCTTGATGTGCCATGAAATTTTAAATGGCATTCTAAGAGTATGTAGTGATGTTTACTGGTAAATTCATAGCTGTGTTTTTCTTTATATAGTTTGAGTCATTCTATGTGTCTATGACTAGTCTGTGTCTATGGTTGTATGTCGTCTATGACTTGAGTTACAAAACTCAAAGAATTTTCATATATATTTAGCCAGGTGTGCCACTATTTTCTCATGTGTTCCAAGGTGTGAGGTTGCCAAAAAAAGTACATTGTAGTTGATTATAGGCTTGTCATTGGAATAAATGTCTAAATAATAAGTCATAATATAAGATTTGAAGCCTGAAACAAGACCTGCAATAGGCAGGATTAACTCTTACATAATCAATCTGGTATTTTCCCCAAAATGTCATTGAGTCAACTGGCGTAGTTTCTAATCCCCGGTTGTACGTGACAAGGAGTAGGGTCGCCAATCCAACCTCTTGGATTTTCTCTGGGTCCTCCGGTTTCCTCCCACTGCTAAAGACCCCTATGCGCAAGCGAATTATTGAAATAAAATTAAACCATTTTAGTACTGAAATGATCTAGTTTATGTCAAGTGAATGTTCAACTCCATTTCTTTCTCTCCCCAAAACTGGCCAAAACTGCAAATGACACATAGAGTTCTGTAGTGTGATTTAATTAATAGAGAGAGAGAGAGAAATGAAGTTAAATGTCCATTGGACACAAACTAGACCATTTCAGTACTAGCAGACGGTTAATTTTACTTCAAAAATTTGCTTGCAAGTAGGGGTCTTTAGCTGTGGGAGGTAATTGGAGGACTCGAAGAAAACCTATGAGGATGGACAGACGACCCTACTCCTGTTTGGTACAAGTGGTGAATCGAAACCCTGCCAATAGACTCAATGACAGACCATGTGATTTCACGCACGTTTTACCACTAGACCACCCTACCCTGCAATTTAATATAGAAATTTATTGCAAACTACATTATTGTAAAAGTTTTGTATATCAGTCAAAAACTCCTGAGTGTGATTTGTGTGGTATAGGAATCCATTGCAAACTACAATAATGTAAAAGTTGATTTCTAATAGGAATATAAACCCAAACATCCCTGAGTGTAATTTGAGCAATATAGGAATTACAAAAGTTAAATTCTACCGTAATAGGAATATTAGTCAGAAAATAGTTCGATTCCATAATACACTTGACTGGAAATCCATGGCAGCCTTGGTTTCTCAGTAGTGAATAAGGCGTTAACTCACTAGCCAAAAGGATACAGGGGCTTAATCCAAGTGATCACTTAGTTAGCGCTCAAAATTTTCAAGCTTGATTTCCCTCTGTCAGTGGTGCAGGATGGAGAGCCTAGTCATTCAGATGTGATGATGAAATGGAGATCCTGTGTACGTACTCGTTGCCGTGCACATGATCAAACATTTACAAGTGGTCAACTTCAAAGTAATCGGTCACCTACCTACCTACCTACCGGTATAAGTGAAATGAGATCCCTGAGCTATATATTTAATAGTCTTAGTAATTACCTGTAGCATAGTTATATACTACATACTAAGTAGGTACCGGTATGAAGAATGTTATATTATGTATTTACTAGACAGCTGGAGTCAATTAACCTATTCTATCTATATGTCTCACCTACATAACAACCAAGAGAGTCGAACAAGTTTTAAATAAATTCACACAACATAACATAAACCATTCTTTAAATAACTTATATTATCTAGATCAGAAAACATCTCTGACTAACTCATCTGATATGATCTACTAACATCCTGGCACACTTTCGAAAAAAAATTAAAAATAACTTTGATAAAAGAAAACATCTTCAGGCCCCGGACCATAAAACAATTTTATTGCAACTACCAGGTAATTTGAAATATTTGTTGTATCACTTCAGGTAAAATCAACAACATATTCCTAAATAGTAAGTGCAGGATGGCCCGAGAAATCACTCTCTGCCCATTGCTGAATTGACTTCTGATATTTGGGCTTTTCAAGGGGAATGTGTCTATTCTTCCCGTTCAATCAAATCTCTCCTACATACAGCAACATGACAGCCCTTTGTTTAATCTTGGGTCTTCCCTAAAACTTTGGACAGTGATTTAGGTTATTAAAAATTGTAAATGTCTTGTTGGTCACCAAACAGTATTGTTTACATTGTATACGTTTTGATAGCCTCGTTTGTTACACAATTAGTTTTTCTGCAATTATCTGCTATGCACTGGTTAATCGGGCATTATAAATTTGGATGATGTAACATTATGCAAACATATCTGAAGGTCTGTTCTAATTTTAGTGATTTTATTACAAAGTCAAAGTTAGGTATTGGTTGTTAATCGGACTATAGACCAGCCAAAGTTTGGAACAGAAATTTGCTTTCGTTACATCAGTGTTTAAGTGGGATCAGGTCTAATTAAACGAAACACTGCGAGGTGTATGATTCAACAGTTTCAAAATGTTTTAAAACAGGTCAGGTGGGGTGGAAAATAAGCTTTCAAGATTTTAGTCAATGCACGCATAACGATTTGTTCAAATTAATCAGTCTTTCAAACATACTAAATGTTGAATATAAGCTTGCCACTTGTTCATCCCTCGGGAAGTTAAATTAAACCATGAGGTTTGTCATCGAATCAAGTGGTGTGGTGTCAACATAACATTAAGGAGTAGGGTCACCTATTAAACCTGCAGGTGGGTCCCCCAGTTTCCTCCCTCTGCTAAGGATCTCTACGTGCAAGCTACTATCATTTTGTTTGCCAATTGGTTTATGAATTGGAATGTTGTAAGCTATATCTGAGGAATGTGGAAGGCTATAAAAAAAATTAAATGAAATGGAAGTTTAACATCCTACTGTTCTGCTCCAAACTGGGCTAATGAAGACAGGCATCGCCATACATATGCCATAAAGTGGGCTAAGAGGGAAATTTTGCCCTGACAGTGGCACTACGGCCTACTCTTATTTCGAATTCCAACTGTCAAGGGATCTTTTACGTGCATGCCAATGTGTACATGTGACCTTGGTTTTTTTTGTACCATCTAAACAACTAGACAGCTGTTTATATACAATCTATCAATTTGTAGATGGTCATTGTATACTGTAGCATAGTTTGACTAGATGTGCTGCTGTTTTTAGTAATTAAACAAGTTCTTCCAAGATCTTAAGATATAAAGTGTTTAGACCCAAGTTACAAGACAGATAGACAAGTGACCGAAATGGCATCACAACCTAGATTAGCAATCGATTTCTACATGTGTGGTACTTGGGATTGAGATTTACTTTCCATTACTTCCTTGCAAATTAACCAATATATTAAATAATTTGTGATGTAATTATCAAATCATGATATAAACTGTAAACATGTATTTAATAGTAATTAAATCAGGAAATGGCTTAAATAAAGTGAGGAATTTTGGTTCAATACCAGTTTATATTCCTTGCACCTCACATAAACATTTGATTTGATATCTTTTCACACCTAACACATATAAACATTTTATATTCCATACACACAACTCATATAAAAAATTTATATTCCATACACACAACTCATATAAACATTTTATATTCCATACACACAACTCATATAAACATTTTATATTGCTTACACCTAACTCATATAAACAGTTTATATTGCTTACACCTAACTCATATAAACAGTTAATATTGCATACACATAACTCACATAAACATTTTATATTCCTTACACCTAAGTCAGAAAAAACAGTATACATTCTTACACCCAACTCATATAAACACTTTATATTCCTTCCCCCTAACTCACATCAAAAAAATTTGTATTCCTTACACCTAACTCATATAAACAGTTTATATTTCATACACATAACTCATATAAATTGCTTACACCTAACTCACTTAAACATTTAATATTCCATACACCTAACTTATATATATAATTTTGCTTACACCTAACTCGTATAAACACTTTGTATTTATCACATCATAAACATTTTTATTCCTTGTACCTAACAAATATAAACAGTTTATATTCCATACACATAACTCACATAAACAGATTTTTGTTGTTAGTTATGAAGATCCTGAAATTTAATTAATTTTTTGACACACTGGGGGTTTGTCTGATACCAATTATACCCACTAACAGTATCCTGATAGTGTTCTAGAGCTATTTGAGTACAACAGTGCATGACAAAAACTGGTCTGTTTCTCAGATCTATCCCAGCTGGAAGTGTTGAATATGTTAGTGGCTAATGTAATATTATTTGATCAAATATGATATGAGAAACGTTACCTTATCATAGAAAAAAAACATTATTCTATTGTAAGGTAGCTCTAAAAACACGTGTGTGTTATTTCAATATGATAACTTTCTATTCTTAGCTGGTCTACAAGGCAGATGATATTAAAACATTAGATAATAGATACACAAATATCATCGATAATACACAGTAGAATTTACAAAAAGTTGGCCAAGAATCTATAGGCTCTACCTTATGGTGCAACACAATAGAAGTTGGCACAAAAAATGTACCTTACTGTCCTTTAAAAGATAAATTTAATTCATACGAATTTTTTGTTTCCTGTTATCAAGAAAATGTGGAATGAATTAAGATTATGACATAAAGAAAACAACAGGGGTGCCTGCGCACTGACAAACCAACAAATTGGGCGATCAATCAACTAGCTCAGACAGATTTTATTTAAGTAATTGTGGAGTCTGGACTCAAAATATTTGGTTCATATCCTGGTGTGCATGAAGAAGAATATTCAGGAATTTTCAAGCCTCCTTCCTACTTGTCAGGTGTAACATGGGTATTTCTAGTTGACAAGAGAGCGAGAGAGAAAGAGAAAGAGAGAGAGATAAAGAGAGAGAGAGTTTGGACTTTACTGAACATATGGTACAATTTTATTTCAATAATTTGCTTGGGCGCAAGAGTCTTTATCAGTGGGAGAAAAAGTCTTAAAATGACCCAAGTCAAATGTTTATGAGTCAATAAACTTCGGCACTTCAGTAGGCCAACATGATATAATAATGTCAATATCTGTTACAGATTTGTTTAGCTATGTCTGCCTCCACAGGCTCATAATAATAAACTAAAACAGAAAATCCACAGTACATACACATACATATATGAACTCGATATTTTCAGCATCCAAATACTGATAGATAAATATGACATGCAGATAACCGTATGTGATCTAACACACGTTTAGGCGTTATCCAAAACATCTCATGAGTTTCTAGAGAAAGATGGGAAGCGTTGTACTGTCAGCACATGCAATAGATCAAATATTCCCGATACCTTTAACACCCACAGACAGACGTCATAGTCTAAATTTGTACAAATCTATCAACACTCAAATGGAAGTCATGAAATCAGCTCAATTATTTTTATCTCCTTTTTGGCATAGATAAATAAGTTACCTTTATTAGTTATACCAGAGGGGGTATCCGGGAGGGTGGACCACAACCTGCTGGCACAGAGATTACATTCTCTCTCCTGCATTCATGAATTTAACTAATGCCGTAATCCACTGTAATCCTGTACATATAAATGAGCAGAAATATTGTTTCAAAGTTTCTAATTTTAGCAAATTCGCGGGTAGTTGTCTCCATTTTGGACCCCATATTGCTCAAATTCCTGGACCCGCCCCTGTATACACCTATCATATCGTAAATATTGGTAAAGGAATTTTAGTCATCTGTAAGTGTCCTCCTATCAATTTTCATTTTTGAAAACCCAACAAAGGACACACCCCACCCACACTCAGCTGGAAAAATGTCACAAGTTTTAGCAAAAAGAGAGAACATTGGCAAAAAGTAAAAGGAGTTGAGGTGATCGAGGAAGATAATTGAGACTGAAATTTTCAACATATTCCTTTTCATTATCTATGTTTAATTATTATAGCGAGAACTACCATCTCTTTATCTAAATCTTACATAAAGCATCTTTAATAATCTTCACAAATTTCTTCTATTCTTTATGTCTACTTTCAGTTATTTAAAGGGACAATAACACCTTTGCTGGCTTGACAGGTCCAGAAAAAAAATAGCCTTATTCTAACTACTAGATGTTTAAGTGTCTTAACCATTACATCCTATTTTACTTGTCCAAAGGGTTCGAAAATATGTTTAAATCTCAAAAATATGTTTAAATCTAAGTTACATTTGAAAAGGTTTACGTAAAGCTTTTCAAACCATGTAGTTGAATTTTTCCAATTCTTTAAATTCGGTGTGTTAAGATGAAATATGTATCATTAATTAATTGGAATATTGTAAAAAAGTACCATTTGTTGACCAGAATAATGATTGGGACATATTATTCAGTTACAACAACAGTGTTATTGGGCCTTTAATTAGAGTTTTGAAAAAACAGTTGCACCTATCGCACAGGTACTGTACTAGCTAGTATTTATTTCTCTATAGCGTAGTTATATTAACCTAGAATTCAATATATCTCTATAAAAAATTCTTAGTCTTTTTAACAACCTAGTTCTGGCTTCACACGCACGCACGCCATGTAAACACATCAACCAAAATAAAACAACAACAAATGGAGATGGAAATATATAGGCCTTCAACTAAGTTATAGAGACTGAAATATATCCAAATAAAGTTCTTGAGTCTTCCATTAACTTCCACAAGCCTTTATCTCATGTCGAAACACTCAGATGTCGATAATAAAAGATGAAATCACAATTGTGTATATTTAACGAAAAACAAAGATCCCAGCCCATTAAAGAGATCCCTTCATAATTGGAAATCAAAATAACATCCATTTAAAACAAACTAGGTCATTTTGGGAATAACATATGGTTAAATTTTAACCATGGAGTCTTTAGTGAGTGGAAACTGGAGGACATGGACTGGAGAAAACACACAATTTTGGACATGAGATCACGACCTTACTCCTTTTTAAGTACAACCTGGGAGCCAACCACGCCACTCAACTCAATGACAGACCTAATAATCTAAAGCGTAAGTGTAATATCATTCCCCCCCCACCCATAACCTTCTGCCAATGATAATACAACAACATCCAAAGCCTGGAATCATGTGAATCAATACAATAGCATCTATTAATATATAAATATAGGTATATATAACAGCTTCTAATATACACATTTAAAGATGATAAAACTTATCGAAAAACTTTTGACCAATGAAAAAAATGGATATAATTATTTAATACAGTAGATAAGTTAATAAGGAAACGTAAATAGTAAATACCTGAACTTGAATTCTCAAAAAGATATAATTTGGTCTGTCTGTCTTCCATCTTCACAAGTTCTGAAGCCAGTATATATATATATATAATATGTGTAAACTAAAACCTTGCTGTGACTGACTAACTTGGAATGTTCTATATTTAGACTAGCAGGCTACATGATGATTGTCTTTAACTACGCAACGCCTTTTCCCGCTTTGACTGGCACAGGTTAGTCTTTACACCTGCTTTACCTAAAACGATGCAAAGGTAAATCAGATTAAGGCCAGGCCAAAAGAAAATTTTGTGTAGCAATAATAAATTAGCTAATTTTTCTCAAATTTTGGCTTTATTATTTAAGACAGCAAAGCATTTATACTGTATATAATATTCATGCAAGAAGTATATACATTTTACTTTAAAAAATTGGCTGCACACTCAATAGACTTTGTCGGATTTTTTCCTTGAAACTGAAAATTTTCAAAACTTTGGCCTAATCTAGGTTATATTGCCAATCCAAAAAAGTAATGGAGCAGTCAGAAAAACTATTAAAGGGCAATTAAAAATATATTAAATAAAAGTTAAAAGAAAGTTTATAAAATTAGCATCTTCATAAATATCTGGAAAACATTATGTTTTCATTAATACAAATAGAAAGTGGAGTAGGTCTACGGTACCATGTTGAGATGTTAAAGGGGTTCTTCAACCATTTGAAGGGCATATAGCCCTATCCTTTGGAGAGAGAGAGACAGAGAGAGAGAGAAATGGGGTTTAACATCAACTCAACGCAAACTAGGTCATTTCGGGACTAACACATGGTTTTAAGTTTATTTCAATAATTCGTTGCACGTAGGGGGCTTTAGCAGTGAGAGGAAACCGGAGTACCTGGAGAAAACCCACGAGGTTGGATAGGCGGCCCTACTCCTTGCCACATATAACCGAGGATTTAGAAACAACGCCAGTTAATTCAATGACAGACTTTATGATACAATGCGCGCATGCTGACCATTCAGCCATCCAACCCCCCCTATCCTTTGAAACTTTAAAATAGACAAAATGGGTCTAAAAGCACATACAAGCGTCTATAAAGTGATATACATTCAGTTCTTAAAACTATTATTGTAATTTCTAATCAATGATGTTCAGTGAAATACCTGAACAGTCCAAATTGAATGAGTTTGCATCTTTTAAGTCCATCCTACACGATTTTTAAATTTTTATTTTGTTGTTTGTGTATAAACCATTTAAAAATTACTTTCACATTGTTTTGTGGGATATGTTTTTCTTTGTTTATTACAAATGGTGCTCTAAACCATAGAGTACATGACATTGTTTAGTCGCTTTAAAATCTTAATTGTATCTTAAATAACAGATATTAGGATCCCTACGCATATGTTACCGTGTAAAAGAGACCAATATTAAATTTTAATTCATATTTACAATTTGAAATATTATGTAAAATATTGAGTTAAAGGATTAGCTCATTTTATTCAATGTTTGATCCCTGCATTGGCCAAGAAAGTTCATCAGGATTTTCCGAAATGGTTTCCCTTATCAGTGGTGCATGATGGGGGGAGGGCCTGACAAACACAGTTGTCTAGTTGTTCGGATGGCAGGAAAAATTGAGGTCCTGTCTATACATTGGCATGCATATGAAAGATTCCTTGGCAGTTGGAATTCGATATAAGAGTAGGTGATAGTGCCGCTGCCCGGACAAAATGTCCTGTATGGTGTATTGTCTTCATTAGCAAGCAGAACAGTTGGACGTTAAATATGTTTCTACTTCGATACCAGAGTTCTGTGCAATTTTAGCCAAGAACTCGCTAATCACCCACATCAACCAGAGTCAGAACACACATTATATAACAATTCTTCCAGATCCTAATGTTGTAAAGACAAGTACCAAAAAACAAAATTTTAAACCATAAAAAACGAAACGAAATAGGATCTGTGTTTTAAATCAGATCAAAATGCACCTGTCTTCAGTGTTACCGTGTGCGCTTTTTTTTGCCCAAATGGATACTTTCTGAGAGAACGTTTTTTTATTTCTCAGAGCACAATTTCCGTTCATCAGAGTATGGATGTGCTCAAAGGCAGGGCTCTGGTATACCTTATCTACATTACAAAAGAAATTGTGAACCATTAAGAAAGGCGAAACTAAATAAAAATATAGTTTTAATTTTAAAGTAGCTAAGTCTCTAATTCAATATCCTCCAAAGTCTTCGACATTGAAAACACAAATTATTTGTCAATTTTAATCAGCATTGATGACACCGCACTACATTTATGTCATCAATGGTCTGAATAACAAGACGTAGACAAAGTAAACTTCTATTACCGGTAATTCAAGCCTAACTTAGCAGTTAGAGATCTGCGTATATATTTAGTTTGTCATCTATAAAAGAAGAACTTCATATATTCAATTTGGAATTATACAGTAGGCCTACCGGTATATAAATTTGGACTTTAGAACCAAGTCTCAGTTTACATGTCATATATATTTGGAGGTAGCATTCAATGTAAAGTTAACCAAAAAAATAAACCCAAGTTTGTCATATTTATAGAGTTTAGCATAATATTTTGAGTTGGCAATTAAGTCGCAATCAGTGCCCCATATTACACAGTCATGAGACCTTAGCAACGAGATGTAGCTAAAAACGTTGAGATATCCTGAGGGTTGAGAGTAGTTTCTTTCGGAACTGTCTCTGAGCAGGACAATGTCCACTGACAGTTCCTATCGAGCCCTATATAGCTACAGTATGAAAATACCGCCTCCCCACCTCTGTTCTAAGGCTATTTTTGAATCCTCACCTACTATTTTTGAATCCTCACCTACTATTTTCACCTTTATTCTTTTTTATTCGCCAAAGGATCCATGTTTATTTTGTCGCTAAATTCTACTTTAAAATTGTGTTGAAAAATGAAAAATTTGTGTGAAATATATTGATAAATTATTCCTCTTGGTGGAAAATAAAGAATAAGGGTGAAAAATAGAAGGTTAGTGTTTAAATCAGCCTGAGAACACAAGTGGGGAAGAGCAGTATTTTACCGTATTTTCATACTGCAACTATGTAAGGCTCAATTGGAACTATCAGTGGACATCGTCCGCTAAGAGACAGTTCCAAAAGGAAATAGGTTGAGAGAGAGAGAGAGAAATGGGTTTTAACATCAACTCAATACAACACAACTAGGTCATTTCGGGACTATCATATGGTTTTTAAAATTTTATTTATAATAATAATAATATCTTTATTTTAAAAGGTGAATAATTAGGCTTAAAGCCTATTTACAATTTTGCCCTTTATAATTAATAGAGACATGAAAAAAACAGGAACAGAATAAGACACTTAACAAATACTCACACACAACATTCAAATATATTATTATACTGATAATTAAGTTAGACAGTTTAACTTCAAAACTAAAAGTAATATGATACATGTAGATACAAGATAATTAATAGTTGAGTTGATATATTAAATATAGGCTACAGGTTAAGAAGAAGAAATAACATGCCTAGTGATATCTTTCTTAAATAAATGAGGATTTTTAATATCTTTAAGTGAATAAGGGAAAGAATTCCAAAGCATAGTGCCTCTATATTGTAAACTACATTTAAAAATTTCATTATCAGGTCTACTGATAAAAACTATTATTGAGAGATGAATATGGAGTGGTGTTATACTGAAAAATATTATATAAATATGATGGACAAAGTTTATGGATAATTTTATAGACAAAAATATATTTATTAATTAAAAGTCTTTGATGAATAGTTTGAAGATTTAAGGATGAAGATAAAAATTGAAAATTAGATGAAAAGGAATGATCAGAGATAGCTAGGTCTATTGACATTGTAAATTAATTTAAAGGATAATTTTTGAAGTCTCTCAAGTTTAGATATAGATGTAATTGAACAAGAGTCCCAAATAGTGGAGCAATAATTAATATGAGATTGAATATGAGCAAAATAGAACATTTTAAGTACATCAGTAGGAAGCAACTGTTTTAATTTGCGTAGTTGAAAATTTTTCTGTCGAAGAAGCTTAGATAAATGATCAACATGAGGAGACCAAGTGAAATTTTCATCAAAAATGATGCCTAAAAGTTTAAATGTAGAGACATTTTCTAAAGGTGAATTATTTATGTGAATTTGAAATTTTGTTGAAAGTAATTTACGCCTTGAAGAAGTTGTAATTATCATTTTTTTAGTTTTGATTTCATCAATTACCATGTCATTTTTGGGAAACACAATTTTGAATAATAGAAGTTTCATTTTGCAGTGTGGTAATTAATGTAGTAACATCAGAAGATGAGGAATAGACAGTAGTATCATGAGCAAATAAATCACTATTAATAATTAACATGTAAATGTAAAGGTAGATCATTAATAAATAAATTAAATAACAAAGGACCAAGGATTGATCCTTGGGGAACGCCTTGAGTTATCATAGCAGGGGAAGAATAAGTTTGTCCAATACTGGTACATTGTTGTCTTTTATATAAATAGGAAGTTAACAATTTAATAAGTGTATATGATAAATTATATAATTTCAGTTTTTGAAGTAGAAGATCATGATTTACTAAATCAAAGGCTTTTGGAAATTTCAATAATTCGCTTGCTCATAGGGGTCTAGGGAGGAAACAGGAGTGCCCAGAGGAAACCCACGAGGTTGAGAAGCGCCCCTATTTCCATGCCACATACGCTCACACCAGGGCTCAAAACCCTAGGTTGAGAGATGAGATTTGTTATCAATATCATGAGACCAGGCTTAGTTCAGAGTTGAACAAACTCACTGAATGCCACTTTAATTACCCTTCACCCCAATAAAAAAAATCGAAAGGAATTTACAAAGTCATCAACACTACAAAAGCACTAAAAATGACAGTGACAGATAATCTGGTTTATTTTTGACAGTTGAACGAAAGCTCACCACGTGTTCTGTAAATCTGTTGTTATCACTAGATTTGTTTACATCGAAACGACTAGAAAACGAGTGTCGTAAATATGTCACGACACCGAACTTTTAGATTTAAAACTTATATTTGACATTCTGTTTATTAATAATAATATTCTATTTCAGTAAAATGCAAAATTTCGGATGTATATCACAATTCGAAGAAATAAAATAATAATAACGACAACTGTTGTAAAAGGTCAGGGACTTTGTTTTTTTTCTCTCTCTCTCTCGTGTGTTTGTTTGATCATAATAGGCCAGCTGATTATTAAGAAAATATTGGCCTTCTATTAAAAAAGGTAAAAGAATTGTTTTGCCTGTCACTTGGTAAAGTGACATGTTTTTCTAATTTGATAGACGTATAGATTGTAGAAATATGTGCTATCTGAGTGGGATGGACTTGTTCAATTCAGTTGACAGTTTGTTTGTGATTATTGCGAGTCTTGACAGAGTTAGCAACATAACATGATAATAACAGTAGATTATCTTTTTATCATAACCGTGACAAGAAGGTTTATTATTTGATGATGGGGATGCAATTTCCATGGGTTGTTGGCAGGGTGTTATTATGGGAGCAGGTCCGGGCTGTTTCATCTCGGACTCAGGCTGTATTATCCCAAAATGACATTGGTCATTTCATCCCGTCATACTGGGTTGTTTCATCCCTTAAATCAATAAACAAATCAAAGAACGCCATATTATAATAACAAGGGGAATGAAACAGCCCCCCCCCCCCAAATTAGATTGGGATGAAACAGCCGGGGGTGAACCGGTTGTGGGATGAACTGACCCGCATCCGGGTGGCATGGGCACATGGGTCAACAGTGAGGTGAGTGTGGACAAAGGCTGTGGCCGAAAGCTGATGCTTCTTCCTAATAATTTCGAACGACATTTGATTTAAATTCGGTTCTTATGAAATATAAATTGTAGGCTATGCTTCTTTGGCCATTGTGGCCAGGTTAGACACTGCCTCGCTAGCCTGGATTTCACAGGTTTTCTCCTGGTGTTGGTCAAGGAAATGGTCTGGGATTTTCGGGCATAGAGGAGTGCCTGGCAAAGACAGCTATCGCTAGGCATTCAGATGGAATGGAAAACCAATTGACGATCCTGTGAAGGCTACACATTGCATGTGTGCACTTACAAGATGCTTTGGCAGTTGGAATTAGATATTAAAGTAGGCAGTAGCGTCGTTGTCCCAGTAGAATTTCCCTGCATTAGCCAAGTTGGACACCATTTCATTTCTTTTATTTATCTGATTTGGCGGAGAAAAGGCAACTTTATGCCAATCAAAGAGATGCATTGTCACCGAAGCTTTCGTTTTCACTCAGTATCATTCAAGTCGGAAATAATTTAATGACAACATAAAGCTGTACAAAACACTGCAGAATTATATTAAGGAAAATGAAGAAGGGTACGGCAACACTCCATATAAGTAGTAAAATAGCTGGACAGGCTGATACATCTGTGAGGCTCTTGATCAAAAAATGATGCTGACGGGGCGGAATTTATGAATATAAGAAATTAAAAAATCCTCGCCATTTAAATATTAAATAATCATTTTTTCTTTTTTTTAAAACCTTTTCTGAAAAGAAACAACAAAAAATTTTACTATAATTTTTTTTTTTCTATCTAATTACATTTTGTACATAATTAAATTTAACGATCCTTGTTTTTTAAACTATCCTTTTTTTTTTAACAATCTTTACTTGTACATCAATAAATTTAAAAATCCTGTGACGTCATCACCATTATTTGTATATAAGGCGTTGCAGGATTCTGTAAAATCATTCTTGATAAAGGGTACTCCACCCGAAACGTTGGATTTATAAAGATCTTTAAAACTACTAAGTCTGTTGCTGGTTCTGTTATGGCAGGGATTTTTTAATTTTTTATAATTATATTAAGGCTAATGAAATTATAGGTTTAGCCAATGGTACAGTTTTGCCAAAGTTTTGTGCTGATAATCTGTATTAAGTTTAGATTTAATTTCAGACTGTATGCACGAAGATATGTGGACATCAAGATGACAGATATATTCTGTGAGTTAGATATTGATGATCTACTATTTTATGAAAGATGTGGGGGTGGTACATTTGGCAGTGTATACAGAGCATTATGGAAATCACAGAATATGATAGTTGCTGTCAAGAGACTCTTAGTTTTAGAGAAAGAGGTGAGTAGAATGATCAAAGACATTTTGGCGATTCTTGTATCGTAATAAAGATCTGTCTTGTAGAAATCACTAGGACACTATTTCTGTCTTTCCTGGCCGTATTTGGAATTGGAGAACACTTGTAGCTCAGGGATGCTGGCTCACTGACCTTCAGACTCTGGGTATCAATGTTTTTGTTGGCAAACAATATCCTCCTGATTTTTCGTTCTTTTATACCCATGTCAGTCGTTCAGGATTGAGGGCATGTCAAGTTTCTAGTTGTTTGGATTGAATACAAAAAACAAGGTGCCATCGGCAACATGTTGAAGATTCTCTGATTTAAGAGTCAGTGCGGCTATAGCGCTGTTGTCCGCGCAAAATTTATGTCATAGCTAGCCCCTGCATGGGTTATAGTCAACACATTTTCTGAAGCAGTACAGTAAGATGTTAAAGAACTCGGTTTTAAAAATATTATTTTAGTTCACTCTGTCTGTACCGAGTTATTGTTACTGAAGTTCCTGGTCCAGAGTGTGCATTTTTTTAGACAGCATCTAATTTTCAACAGCTAAGTCAACTCTAAATTGTACGTTGGAATCTTTGATATTATTCACCATAGCTGGATGACCAGTTGGGCTATTCCTGGTAGGACAATTTAGGACTTTTGGAATATATGGACGAAATCCAATCACTGTTGCAAACTGATTATTTACCATTAATTAAGAAAACAAAAATAAAAAATATAAACGGAGATAATCCCTTGGCTTTGATTCAGTCGGATTGAAATGAGGCTCGTCAAAAGATTTTGCGCTGGCTTGTTGATATTTGCAATGGATGCAAACATTTGAATTCCTTGTTACTGAACAGAATTGAGCTATTTTTGGACTGATATTCCTCTCACAGTTTTTACTTTGACAGTACTCTAGTTTAGAAGGTATTCCTGATATATTGAGTCAAATCATGGCAACTGAAAACCGATTTTTTGCTCACCAAAGGGGAGAATCTTGTTGACTCTTTCGATTTAAATCAGTAAGTTATATTTGTTTCGATGTTTGTTTTTCAGGCTCAAGTTTTAAGTGTTTTAAGTCATCGTAATATTATACAATTTTATGGTGCTGTTACAGATGATCATAACTTCTGTCTTATAACAGGTAAAATATCTTATTCTAATATAGAGGGGAGGGGGGGGTTGTTGGCCGAATGGTAAACATGCGCTCATTGCATCTTAAGGTCTGTCATTTAGTCAAGTGGCGTGCTTTTGATTGTTCACTTGTACGTGACAAGGAGTAGGGCGTCTGTCCAACCTTGTGGATTTTACTCTGGTCTTATAACTTGAACCATATGTTAGTCGCAAACTGACTTAGTTGTGTCGAGTGGACGGTTAAGCCCATTTCTCTCTCTCTCTTATTCTAATATCGGGTAGTTGAGTAGTATAAGGCATGACATAGATCATAACACTGTAACCCTGGATATCATTTAATCTTGTTCACATTCATTCAATATCAATCTTTATTTTAACAACTCGTAAAAATCAATAAAAAACCTAAAAAATCATCTAATTTGTGCTTATGTCCAGTTTAAAGCTGACTGATTAATTTTAGTCAATTGGTTTATTTATTTTTTAACAGTGATCGACAAATAAATCATTTGATACTCATTATCAAAATTGAATGGTCAGCTTTCAACTGGACACAGATACAAATTAGATGATTTTGGGCGATTTTAAACAATATTTTTGAGTTTTTGAACAAAGATTTAATATTAAATGAATGTGAAAGAAATACGCAAGATTAAATGATACCCAGGCTACAGTGTAAAGCTTTACCATTGAATCAAGTGATGTGCTTTGGAGGCTAAGTTTGTATGTGACAAGGAGTAGAGTTGCCTGCCCCAAAATGTGAGGTTTTTCTGAGTGCTCCGGTTTCCTCTCACTTAAAACTCCTACACACAAGCAAACTATTGTTATATTTGATATATGTTAGTCCCGAAATGACGTCAGTTGTATTGAGTGAATATATACACTAACACCTCACTATCAATTTTCACCCGTCTTTATTAGCCCAGATCAGAGCAGAACAGTGGGACTTTACCATTTTATTCCATCAATTTTCATGAATAAAGCCCAGTGGTGTTGTCCCTTTCATATTTCATACAATAGACTAGAAACTTTAAACTTCATGAAATCATCTTGTTTTCCTTTGAAGACCTTTTCATCCTCTTTTTTGCAAAGGCAATAGTAACGATAAAAATTTCTCAATGTTTTTTTCATCATATGTCATTTGGAGATCAAAAACACCTGGATAAAAAGGCATTCTAAGGATAACAAGACATGCAAATTCTAATCAGAGCTTCTTCTCTATTTATTTATACTCCCAGGTCTTAAAAAAACTAATAATTATGTTTGTTTTTTCAAATCTTTGTCGATCCCTCTTATCTTTCCGCATGAATTATTTCTTTTCTACTTACAGGATGTGAATAAATATATTTCTCATTGCCGTCTTTATTTCTTGTTTTATTTCAGAATATGCTGCCAACGGATCCTTATACGCCTATCTAAAAAATCCAGAAAATGAGCTAGATTTTAACCAAATATTAAAATGGGCCCGAGAAATTGCTACAGGTAATAACATGAATTCTATTTTCTTTCAATTGGGCTGATTTTACTAGCTGGGTAACCAATCCTCTTAGTAAATGTACTTCCAAAAAATTCATACATTTAACTCAATTGAACTTATATACATAAAATGCCTAAAACTTGACTAGTAAAAGCCATGGGTTGGGTTGTTCAAGGACTAGTAAAAGCTAGTAAAAGCTAGAGAGAATTGGGAGAAATACTCCTACATGAGCTGGCGTGATCAAGGACGAGTAAAAGCTAGTAAAAGCTAGAGAGAATTGGGAGAAATACTCCTACATGAGCTGGCGTGATCAAGGACGAGTAAAAGCTAGTAAAAGCTAGAGAGAATTGGGAGAAATACTCCTACATGGGCTGGGGTGATCAGGAACTAGTTTTTATCTCAGAAAACCAGAAAATGTTATAACAAAATAATTCTAGAAACAAATGAGAGAAACATTTGAAGATGTACATGTATTAATATATGTATTAAAACAATTTTGTGTTGGCTGAATTTTTCTATACAAATGAATATTCAAGGTTTGATACTTTGCTTACAAGAGTTGCTAATGTTTTTTTTTAAAGGAATGAACTACCTCCAC
This sequence comes from Patella pellucida, assembly GCA_917208275.1. Taxonomy (NCBI): domain Eukaryota; kingdom Metazoa; phylum Mollusca; class Gastropoda; family Patellidae; genus Patella; species Patella pellucida. The sequence goes on from OU795044.1 coordinate 35,771,411, forward strand.
TGTGAAGCTCCAGTCAAAGTAATTCACAGAGATCTCAAATCTAAAAATGGTAAGTTATCATAGTTTAGTTGTTTTCCCCCATAGAAAAGTTGTTTCATAGAAGTAGATAGTGGAGAACTTGGTGCTTCCTTGTATTTAAATTAAGGTTCTGATAATTTGTCATCTATTCAGAGTCTTAATCTTGGTATTCTAAATGAACCCAGGACGACAGAGCTTTTCAGTGTTCATGAAAAAAACCAAAATCACTATGTTCAAAATAAACTCCGGACAACAGGGCTCAGTGTTGATGAAAAACCACAAATCACCAGTTTCCATTTATAAAACTTGAAATAAAATAGGGGGAGTGAAAAATAAGGATTAGCTTCCACTCGATACAAACTAGGCCATTTCGGGACTGTTGAGTGGTTAAATTTTACTTCAATAAGAAGTAAATAGGGTTTAAAATAACACCAGGGGTTAAATTTGACCTGTGGAACAAATTTCAACAAGCTGATGTGTCGACAATTTTTAGAAACTAGCAGTGGAAATCATTTATTATTGTTGTCTGGTTCAGTAAAATTCATAAAATAGCTGTTTCTTTTGAATTGTTCTAAGTGAAATATTTTCTTTTCTCTACAGTTGTTATATCCGAAGATTGGACATGTAAGGTAATAAAACTACATCAATTCTCTTTCTTCTCAGATATTAAAAACTGTTGTAAAGTATTATGATGTTCAAGTTAGTAGTATTCAAATCTCACACACCGATACATAGATTTACATTTCATTGCTAACACAATCATTCTATGCAGAGCTTAAACATACATTATGCTAGAGCTAAATCTGCCTATTGTAGTTCTTTCGTTCTGCTTGAAATGTTATCTAAATTATTAATTAGAGTTAGACATTCATTAACTTATTCAACACTTGATGTCATCGCTAGCCTGCAGAATTTACTGGATTAGGGTCTGATTTGGTGCTTAACGCCTATTCATAATTAAATCAAGAAATGGATAATCGAAACTGTTTATTATTGTACCGACTTTATTATGAAGATCACGGTTAGGCCCCAAATTCAAGCACTAAATTCTTGGTTCAGAGTATGATTGTTGTTCATTGTTTTACCAATAGGATAGATTAAACATCAATCAGCTAAAGTCGACAAAATACCCGCAATTAAGAACACTTACCCTGACTGACATCAATAGTCGGACTCCACAATGATATTCACTGATACTTTTTTTTCTAAAAAAGAATTTTTTATGCAAATCCTTGTAAGCTCTTGCGAGAATCCTTGCGCAAATGAGATTGGGAGAATCGTGTGAATTTCTAGCCCTGTGTAGGGTCAGGATTGACAACTTCTAGTAAAAATAAAGAAATATTTTATTGTGGTATGTTATTTATTCTTTTTTGTTTACAGTTGTGTGATTTTGGGGCATCACGGTTTATTGGTAGTACAACCAAGATGTCTCTAGCAGGAACCTTTCCTTGGATGGCACCAGAGGTAAATATAGAAATTTATATTTGAATGGGAAATTAAGTTTTGAATTGAATCTTTTTGGACCAAACACAAGTCCTTAAATGCTACTTATCTTGTTCTTCTTTGGGGGAGGATCTCTTTTCGAAAAATCCTAAGGCTCCATCAATTCAAATCGTATCATAAAAATTGGCATGCTTGTTCCTTGAACAATTCTGCATTGATTTGGTAAATTAGTTTTTTGAATTTCATCCAAACCCACATAAACTTTCTTGACCAACCCCATTTCTCTCAGTTTCTCTATCTCTCCACCCTCATTAAATGGTGTGTCAGTTACTTCGAACTAGAATATTTTCTTGATATGGCTTTATTTTCAGGTTATACAAAGTTTTCCAGTATCAGAAACTTGCGATACATGGTCCTATGGAGTTGTAAGTATTTACTTTATTGGCTTCCTATTCATGCACGTATATAAACTTCAAGATCTTATGTTACCAGTGTCAACAGGGTAGAGCAATTAACTAGACCTGCCAACTCATACTTTGAGATCTAGGCATCAAAACAGTTTTATCCTGTGGGTGCCCCATGGGTGTTTTTTAGGGAATCCAGTATTTTTCAAGGGAGACTTTCATTATATAATAATAATGAACATTTGTATAGCGCTATTCCATACTGACTGTATGCTCGTGGTGCATACCACATATGTCATACTTTTGATGGAATGTAAATTTATTATGGTAAATTAGAAAAAAAACCTTGACTCTCTTTCTCATGTTATTTTCTTAAATCTTTCTTTCCCCAGCATAACCTCAGTCTCGTACTTTATTCTACACATAACTACCCCATAAATACTTGTATCTTTAACCACAAATTAAGGGGGGTGGCTCCAATTCAATGAGAAAATATTAAATAAATTTGACATTTACTTTAATAACTTGTTTCTACTACAGCTTATGACATTCAAATATAGATAATTATGTTCCTTAGTGTTTTAGCTTTACTAGGATATATAACAATCTATATTTTATCAAGCAGTTTTTATTTTGATGCTTTTCCTCAACGGCATGGGGTGGCCATCCTGGAATATGGGGAATGGGCGTGGTCCAGGTTCCGAAATGCAAATTTTTCAAAAACCTGTGTGATAACGAAAAAGTCCTGAAAATTTCAGAGCATTAGCTTTAATAGTTGACAGTGCAATTTAAAAAACAAATATTTTCTCATTGAATTGGAGCCACCCCCCTTAAGAGGATATGAAGGGAAGCAACTCTTATTTTAATACTCTCTGTTTAGTATTATGTATATCAATCTGTGTTTTATCTAGGTATTATGGGAACTGTTAACACATCAAGTCCCCTTTAATGGTATAGAAGGTTTTCAGGTAGCATGGTTAATTGTTGAAAAAGGGGAGGTAAGTTACACCTTGTTGATAATTCTCTATTTTCTTACCTTTACTTGGTTTATTGAAAATACCCTATCTGTGATTGCATCAGTTTCATGTTTTAATATTCATGGAAAATTGACGAGTGTCGTACATGTGGCAAGATATGCTTTCTATTTCGAGAACTCTTGGGGGTTAGAATCCCAGGTTGTACGTGGCATGGTGTAGGGTTGCCTGTCCAACCTTGTGGGTTTTCTCCGGGTCCTCCAGTATCCTCCAACTGCTACAGACCCCTACGCGCAAGCAAATTTTTGAAATAAATTTTTTTAAAAATATTAGTCCCGAAATGACCTAGTTTGTGTTGAGTGGTCATTAAACAACATTTCTCTCTCTCTTGAAGGTTAAATTAGTCTAACAAATTCAGACCCAATGTGTGAAACCCCAATAATCATAAAAGGATAGAAAGAATTGATTATGGGATAGTATATATTTTTCTGTTGAAATGTTGAATTCTATTTTTTTAGCGTTTAACAATACCCAGTACTTGTCCACCATGTTTCGCTAAGTTAATGAGACAGTGCTGGGAAATGGAACCCAAGAAGCGGCCATCGTTTAAACAGATACTAATAGACCTTGACAAGCTGCTGGAAGATGGTAGGTGTTATAAAATGAATTGTTAAAATAGACAAATACCTCATCTCTTTAGTTTTAAGATTTGGCTGGGAATTTATTTAGTAGAAGCTATGCATACCATCTTTTAATATAAGCCTGTGATTATTCACTTGGAGTTGGGTGGCCGAATGTGGGTTGTATCAAAAGATCTGTCATTGAGTCCAGTGGTATGCTTTCGATCCCCATCTTGTACTTGACAAGGAGTAGGGTCGCATGTCTAACCTAGTGGGTTTTCTCAGGGTCCTCCGGGTTCTTTCCACTGCTAAAGACCTGTATGCACAAGTGAATTCTTGAAAAGAGTGGCTCAAGGGAATACGCTGAGTCTGTTGATAATATAAAGCTAAGATTTACCTGATAAATGGTTTATGTCCTGAGACATCTATCTAAGTCAATGTAGTAAAATGAAACAAGAATGAAAACAATGTATTAATGGTTTTGTCATTCAATTAACATAGCCATGTTATTTTCAAAAATAAATTTTTTTTTAATTTTTTATTTTACAGATTTTGTAGCTGATCAGACCAATTCATTTTTAGAACATAAAGAAATATGGAAGTAAGTTATTTATTAATTTTAGATTTAACCGTTCACACAAATAATCTAATAATATTCACTGTATCTGTCTGTAACATGACCCTTCAATATTTGCTTGAATATTCAACTACCAAAAATTACTGTCAATGTAAATCCTTTTGTTGAATACTACACTTATTATTCTGTGTAAAACATTGCAATATTGGGTGTGTTTGAAACCTCTATCAGCACTCTAAAACCAAAATGCTCTTACATGTACCTACTTTGAGGGGTCATTTCTCAGCATCTTACAAAATTCACAGCTGGGTAGATTGAAATATATTGATCTCTAATGTATGTGGGACGCAGCAGATACACCATTTGTATTGTTTATTACTAACAAAGTCCATGTGTTGTGTATTGCTGTGTGCGAAGCTGTTCGGATGGTACAAAAAACCTACGTCCACCTGTGTACACATTGGCATGCATGTTAAAGAGCCTTTGACAGTTGCAAAAATGCGTCTGTCGGGATAAGATTGTCCCACATCAATAAAAATTACTATATGTTTTTGTGTCATAATGACCGAAGTGTTATGTTAACAACATTAAATCCCTTTCCATCCCAACTTGTAAGTGACGCTGGGGGATCGGAATGCCAAGTGGTTAGCATACGGCCTGTCATTGAGCCAACTGGCATGGTTTCGATTCCCTGGTTGTATGTGACAAGGAGTAGGGTCAAGTGGCAGGGTTTTAAAAACCACACTTATATACATAACAAGGTAAAGGTTAGGCTGTTAATAACACCTGCGCGCACACAAATGACCTAGTTTGTGTCAAGGGGTAGTTAATCTCCATTTCTCCCTGTGATGGGTTACCTTGATGAATATTTTGTATATATTTTAACAGGAAAGAGATAGAAACCACATTAACCCGTTTAAAGAGAGCTGAGAAAGATATAGGAGTGAAAGAGAAGGAATTACAATCACGTGAACAACAGTTAAGGGTACGAGAAAAAGATTTAGAACAGCAATTTAAAGTTGTGGTAGGTACTTGATTTAAACTCAACTTTTAATAGTCTCTAGATTAACCCTGCAGGCATTGTCTGTGATATTACTTGTTGTGAACGCAGACTTTAAACACCAACCAGTAATTCCTGCAGACTCATGACAAAACTTGTGTTATGAAATATACCCTTTCCAGCATTGTCTGTGATATTACTTGTTGTGAACGCAGACTTTAAACACCAACCAACAATTCCTGCAGACTCTTGACAAAACTTGTCTTATTAAGGAAGTATTGTAAAACATACAGTAATAAAGGAAGTAATACATTACAGTGCTCCTGTTTTGTTTTTTCGTTCTTATTTTTAGATATTTATTATCTTCTTTGGTTTGAATTTAGTAATTGAACATATTAACACCAGGTACAATGTTATGGATACACAATTACTGAGTGTGATACTAAGTGACGTTTTGACGAGCACACTCTCGTCTTTATCAAGTCTCAATGATCATTTGCTTGATAAAGACGAGAGTATCCTCGTCGAAACGTTGCATCAAACTCAGTAATTGTATATCAATAAAATTGTACCCTGTGTTAATATTTATTACAGTGAAATGAATTTGTCTGTTTTATCATTTATAGCAATTAGATAATCATGATGTTTGTATTTTAAAGCAATTAGATAATCATGATGTTTATATTTTATAGCAATTAGATAATCATGATGTTAATACATGGAGAGAAGTTGATGTGGTGAGATATTATTTATAGTTATTATGTTAATGCTACAAGAGTAGTTACTAGAAATACAGTAAAATATTGTATATTAAAACCACTTAATTTGTAATCCTTGAGTTGTATTTTGTGATAGAGCACAATAAAACAACACAACAATCATTTTGATGGAATACAATCATTGGTTTGTACACAATTAGCACAAGCATGAAAATTATCAAGGATAAAAAGAACACTTGTCAAAACAGCATGCTATATGTACATAAACTGTGTTACTTTTGAGAATTAAAGCGTCTTGAAAAGACCATGTTTTTTAGAGTTACTTCCCTTGATACTCATTTTAAGAAGAAAGAAACTTAAATTTAATTTTAATATATTCTTGTTTATATTCCAGTATCAATGGGTCATGCTTTTAGGAAATAATGGTAAGTTATTTTATATTGGTTTATATAACTTTCATGAGTTTGAGTACAATCTGCATATCTTAGATTATCTGCTTAATTAGATTGTCCTTGAATTGGGGGCCACAGTGGATCAGTGAGTATGGCGCTGGTTCCCGATTCGATCCTGGTATTGGTCAAGATTTTTTTCATAATATCCCTTCCTGGTTTCCCCAACGGGACTGGACAAAAAACGAATCCCAGCCCAATAAAGAGATCTCTGGACAATTAGAAATCAAAATCGAGAGAGAGAAATGGGGTTTAACATCCACTTGACACAAGCTAGGTCATTTGGGGACTAACATATAGTTAAAAAATTTTCATCAATTCGCTTGCGCATAGGGGTCCTGTTGAGCAGTGGGAGGAAACCGGAGAACTGGGAGAAAACCTTATTCCTTCCCACATACAAGCAGGGAATGGAAGCCATACCACTTGACTTAAAGCGAAAATTTCATTTATTCCAAGGAAATCAAAACATAATTATTTGAATGTCTTTTACTAAATAGGTTCTCAACTCACTATTATAAGATCATAGGCATCATTCTAAGACATACAAATCATTCACATAAATATTTGGAATATTTTCGACTCACCCTGAGCTGCTTGGAAATAATATCATTTCATTTCATTCGAAAACAACTTTGGGTGATGTCTCGATCGTCAAGGTCTGTGGTTAGCCAGTGAATGACAATAATGTCTGGGTGACCTCGATTTAAAATAACACAATTACCTCCCTTGTGTTTCTCCTATTATTTGAAACCAAAGAAAGCCCATATTTCCATGCGCGAAACAACTCAATTTTCTCAAGGAATCTCAACGTTTAAAAAAGAAGTTGAAAATGATATTTTTGCCAATTTCTCAACTGGCAATAGTAAATTATAGGATTAATAGGATTATTCTTTAACAAGGTAGGACCATTTATAGATACCATCTATTTTGGGGCTTAAATTTAATACATTTTAAAAATAAAATTTGAATATTTGAAATTCCCGCTTTAATGAAATACCTTATAATGTGGCCAGTCAACCCCCCTAAATAAAAATAAGAGTAGGCTGTAGTACCACTGTCTTAGCTTATGACTTATGTCATGCTCATCAGCACAGTTGTTACAGATGCAGATCTATTGACAGATTATTAGTAAAATATTGTAATTATAACAGAATTTATTACAAGGATCCATAGGTGTGACATCCATCCTTTCTGTTATTCTAAATAAAAATTATGAAGTTAGCTTGGACCAATAAATATGATTTTATTTTTGTTCATTATTTTTCAGGCAGTACGTGTGATTTAGCTCAATATGCTGATTTATTTCTTGCCAATAATATAACTGGTAGAAGATTATTACGATTACAACAATCTGATCTTAAAGATATGGGTATTACAAGTATAGGACATTATATAGATTTACATGTAAGTTATAGGACATTATATAGATTTACATGTAAGTTATAGAACATTATATAGATCTACATGTAAGTTATAGATCTACATGTAAGTTATATGGGTATTAGTATTACTCTCTCTCGTTGACCTCCACTTAAAAAAAATCAGACCAGTTTTTGTGGGAGATCACAGCAGGGATCATACAAGTTAACTGACATTAACCCTAGCAGCGTCCCTGGCCGATTATATCGGCCCAATAGTTTTTTCTGTCATGCTTCGGCCGATTAAATCGGCCTAATTTTTCATTGGCTTATTTGTTGACATTTGTCCAAGAAAATACACTGTAACAGATTTTTTGATTGGATTAGATATTAGTAAACCCCGAAAGATTTCCCAAACTGGCCAATCATATTTGTTTACACAAAAAATAAGCGGGGAAACGTCACAATTTCGCGCCGTCTGCTAGCTGTCACATCGAGACAACATCAACATGGCGACTGCTTTTGACAACTACGGAGACGACGAACAGCGACGAATTGATGAAGGAGAAACTGAGATATGGCGAATTATTAATGAAGATAGTGACGGTAGTGATTTTGAAGGTTTTGATACGTATCATGAAACTTTGTCAGGGGATTCGAGTGATTCTGAAGAGAGTGATGCCGTAGACGTTCAGCTTCAGCCGTCTCAAAGCCATTGTCACTGGACTAGTGTCAAGAACGAAGAAGAAGGAGATGTAACCATTCCACAATTTAGTGTCCGGAATCCTGGTCCACGCTTTCTTCCCGAAAGAAATTCCTCACCAATTGTTTACTTCAGGTTGTTTTTTTCAATGGATATACTGACGACAATAGTACGAGAAACGAACAGGTAAGCCACGCCTCCTCGCAGTCTACTTCTAGAATTTTGCCCAAGACGGCCAAGTTTAACACGCACCTATCGGGCGACATGAGCGAAATATTCGGCATGCAACTCTATAACTAGCTTTTTTATTTTGCAAATGACGATTAACATTGAAGTTTGGTTATTCACTTTTCTATTTTGCAAACAGCCTGGAAGGCTGAATGGTGGCGGTCCGATTTACTGTCGTCTGACATAGTTTTCACTCATTAGCCAATCAGAGCACGGGAGTCACTGTTTACAACCAATGAGAGACGGGAAATCCCTATACAGCACATGCTACGGCCCTGACATGTCAATTTCATCCTGCGGCTCACTTGTTTGTATACAAATACTAATAGGCCTTGTCATGAATTGAATCAAGGATAATTGAATGGATGAATTAAAACCGATTATTATAATGTGAGCTTAGCAGGTAAATCATTATGCAATTACGTACAGTACAGTGCAGCTGTTCAGAAATAAATACGGATTGAGCTAGGATAGTCGCCAGGTCGACTCGAGAAAATGGCGAATGTCAAATTGAAATTATTGGGAGTTTGTCGTAACTCTTTCTCCCAGACTAAACTATCGACTTCTAAGAATTGAACATTTATGAACAGATGAATATTTACTGATTTTGATTATCTACAAAAAAGTATACTATGATGATATTCTTCAATTTCTGTCCCTCCGCGAGACTGTCGCGCCTACATATACCGACTCCAAGAAAGAACACTGGTCAATTGTCGATGCGTCGCGATATATCATAACACAATAGGCCTAATAAAACAATTGTAAATATTATCCCTGCAGTAGGCTAGAAAGTCTAGGAAAGTAAATTATTTGAGAATAGGTAGTCATATATCGCTGTTGCCACTAAAATTGTGTTGAAATAGGCCTCTGCCAATTTTACACACTGAAATTTTACAAAATTTTCTGAAGGACTGATTTGATCAGGGATTTCCCTAGGAATGTAGCCCCCCCCCCCCTTTTTCAAATAAATTTAGCTTGACCTTTTGTTGGTCTTGCTCTTAATTTATGACTTTGTTAAATATTGGTGTGCATGTAAAAGAACCCTACAAGGACAGTTGTAATCCTCAGAAGAGCAGGCAGAAATGCTGCTGTCCAGGCAAAAATCATCTCTCTGCCACTGCATGTATGGCTTCTAGTAAAAATAAAATTAATCATTTCCATTCCTTTATTTGGCCCCTACCGTATATAAACATTAAGAAAATGATCCCGGCCTTACTCAAACGCTTGCAAACAGTTATGGTATTTTTAACATGTGATTTTTTTTTATCATTTTCAGGTATGCTCATGCCTTTCTCGAGAGGACAGCCGATGTTTTGGCAGCTCACAAGCATTCAAGATTTCATCGATGGGTGGATATTACAGTTCAGCTACTCCTCAAGTACTTCGGTCTGTGTTTAAATATGGGTTTACTAAAAAAGAAGAATTTACAGCACTACTGGAGAAAAAAATACCAGTCCCAAGATGTTCCATTTTTTCGATCGGTCATGTCCTACAACCAGTTTATGTTGATCAACCGTATGCTCCATTTGAACAATTCAGAAAAACAGATTGAAAGAGGACAAGCTGGGTTTGATCCCTGGTTCAAGATTAGAACAGTTTTAGACCACTTGAATCGTTCATTCAAACAGTACTTTATACCCGGTCGTAATATTGCAATAGATGAGAGTATGGTAGGAATGAAGAACAGACATTGCTACATACAGTATATGCCAAATAAACGCCACAACAGATTTGGAATAAAAAAGTTCGAGTTATGTGACAGCAAAACCGGGTACGTACTTCACACAGAGCTTTATTCTGGTAGAGATTTTGACATCAGATCAGAGGATGGTCAGGGTCCTGCAGTTGTTAACTTTCTTCTACATTCAGCTAACTTGTTCAACAAGGGTTATCATCTTTTCACTGACAACTTTTACACCAAGATAAGTTTAGCTATGGACTTGTGGAATAAGCAAACTTTGCTCACTGGAACTGTTAGGGCAAATTCGAAAGGATTACCGGAACAAGTTCTCCAAAGACGACTCAAGCCCTAAGGAAAGTTTTTACATGAGAAAAGGTCCACTACTTGCTTTGTCCTTCCGTGACAAGAAGTCACAACGTAAACCTGTCTTGCTGCTATCAACAGAAAGTTGTGCGAAAGATATCGATGTTTCCCAACGAGATGGCTCTGTGAAACTAAAACCAAAGGCAATTATTTCATATAATGCGTCAATGGGTGGAGTTGATGTGATGGACAGAAAGATATATCAGATCGCAGCTGAGAGACCTACCAACAGATACTGGGTGAAGATATTTAGGAATATGATGGACATGGCATGTAGAAATAGCTATGAACTTTACAAGTTAAACACTGACAAGGTCATGTCATGTCAAGATTTTACAGCTGAGATAGTAGAGTCATTATGTGGGGGTGAAATGATTGAAGCAGCTTCTATTGATACTGACAAAAGCCACAGAATCAAAATCCTGCCAGGGAGGAAAGAAAGAGACTGTGTTATTTGCAGTGACCGTCCAGCCGGTATTCGTCGAAGAACGCGTCATTGGTGTGCTGGGTGTGATGTTGGGGTGCATGAAAAATGCTTTGATAAACTTGAACATTTTCTGCGTGTGCCAGCAGTTGGTCGTAAACGACAAGCTGAAGAGTAGGCCTAGTGATGAAGAACTGTTTATTGAACTGTTAATTGTTGGAGATATGCTCCAGTGATCTTTCTTTATTTCTTGTTATGAATAATAAATAATGGCAGCATTATTATTTTTTAGTTGACCAAAATAGTTTTGTCTTTTTATAATTAATTTGTTCAAAATAACCTTCCAACTTAATTGTCCAATGTGAAATGTTTTTAGGGTTTGTCTGCTAATCTACCGGCCCTTGTAGATACTTAGTAATAGATGACTGCATCTTATATTTGTGGGAAAAATATGTCGGCCATTTTGTTTTGGTCATGTGATATATTTCTGAAAACTTTACAATTATTTGCATGAGATTCGTTATTTGGACATATGCTAACAGAATATTTGGTAATCTGCACTTTTGGGCAAAAAAATCTCTTATGACAAATTATATGGCTTCATGGTCTACTGAAGGAGAAAGGCGGCCATCTTGGATTTTGATAATATCCATATGAACCCCAATATATTTTAAATGGATAATTATAATGTCATGAAAATTTGCAGAGCTGTTACTAGATCAACACTGTGACTTGTGGCTGTAAATTTACATTGTTAAAGTTTCTCCCCAACTCTGCAGGCCCCCATTCATAGACTGCTACATCTTCGTGCGATAAATATGTCGGCCATTTTGTTTTTTTATGTGACCTACTTATGAAAAAAAAAAAAAATTTTTGCACCAAATTCTTTATTTGGACATAAGCTCACAGAATTTACATAGTTATATTCACTTTGGGGTAATATATTCCCTTATGAATGAATTACATTGCTTCAATGGTCTACTGGGGGAGAAAGGCGGCCATCTTGAATCTTGATAACATCCATGTAAACTCCAATATATTTTGAATGGATCATGATAACTTCATGAAACTTGGCAGAGTTGTTACTAGATCAACAAGGTGCCCTGTGGTTGTTACTTTACAGTTTTAGAGTTTCTCCCCAACTCTAGAGGCTTCTGGTCACAGACTTAGGTATTAATGCGCGAGAAATATGTCGGCCATTTTGTTTTGACCATGTGACCTACTTTTGAAATTTAAAAAAAACAATTGTACCAAACTCTTTATTGAGACCATAGCTAACAAAAAATACATGGTTATCTGCACTTTGTAGCAATATATTCACTTGCAAAGGAACTTTATTGATAACACCCATTTAGTGTGTTTTTGTATGGGCATTACAGCATGTCATAATGGGCGCTGCTAGGGTTAAACCTGTGTTTTTATGGAATTACTCAGTAAGTGACTCCCAGAATTCTGTGCACAGAAAGCTCAACTTAGAGAGACCATTTCATTGGCTAAATGGAATATTTAAAATCTCTTTCAGATCCAACTGTCTTGACGATAAATAAAACAAAATTTAAACAACAACAAGTCAACCTGATAACATCTTGTGTTTTATAGAGATTGATGTAAAATTGAAAACAGAAAAATTATAGTTACTTTTGATAATTGATTCTTAAATAAAGATATTTTGTTTATATGGAGACAATTTGTTTATATGAAGACAATTTGTTTATATGGTTAATATGAAGATGTATGGTTTAAATGAAGATATATTTTGTTTATATGGTATAAATGAAGATATTATATTTATGAATGGAGATATTTTGTTTTATTTTAGACAGAGATAGAATTATTAAAGGCTCACAATTATCGTCTTATTAACTTCCCTCCATTATCTCCTATGGTAAGTTTCACATCTTTGACTGCTGCTTTTTCCTTTTTTGATGTCAAATGTTTTGTATTACTGCTGGCCTAGTATAATATGCTTGCCTAATAGTTTCTTATGTTTCCATCTTATCGAAAATCATAGTTAATGTATGCCAAAAACAAATAATTGAACTGAAATGGGGTTTAATGTCCTATGCTCTGCTCTGACTGGTCTAATGAAGACGAGCATACACCATACAGCGTGCTATGAGGGGAATTTTGTATTGACAGCAGCGCTACTGCGTACTCCTATATCAAATTTAATGTTAGTTTTCTGCTCAAAAGGAAGCAAATAAAGACAAACAATGGTTAGTCAGTTGTAGCCAGTGTAAGCTTGGATAATACCCCAAGAATCGTGTGGTTATTGACCATGCAACAATATATCTTAGCCAAGAAATGTAGGATGTTAAACCCATTTCATTTTACTGCTAACCCCTGTGTCGTATACCTTCATATTAAAAGAAAAAACTTTATGCAAAATTTGTTTTAGTTCTGACAAAAATTTCACAAATGATACCTGTATGTACGTTGAAAACATATATGTTAAATATTAGCCCCTCTAACCAGTGAAAATAGATAAGTCCTTGGTGGTTTTAGATGTTGAATTTATTCAAGACGTTTCGTACTGTGGCGTCTCTCCTCAGTTATGAATAAGATGAGGCGAATCAAGAGTATTTATACAGTTTTAATTGTCACGTAATAGGATTGTTTTTGGAAGATTAAAGACTGAATTGGACTAATCATGATTATCTAGGAGTAATCATGATTATTCAAGAGGTTTCTAGATGCTATTGCATGAAAATTTTTGTATAGTGGATAATTTTTTTTAAAAATCTTAAAGTATACAGCTAGATTCGCGGTAATGTGGAGAGATAATACGAATTCATGATGATTGTTTAACAATAAATAACAAATTAATAGTATATATACAATAATGATTTTTTGAAAAATTAAAAAAAATTTAAAATTAAATATTGAATAGTAATAAATATATATAAATTAATTTTTGTCGTTACTTAAGAGAATTTACAAAAAAAGTTCTTTCTTCTTTTTCTGTTGTTAAAAGGTAATGTTATATTCCTTCAAAATGGTATTGAAATCTAGTTCGTGATATGCGTTCGAGATCATATCATGATCGAATATTGAAAGTTCTTTAGAAAATCTTCGGTTGAGTAGTTCTCAAGCTTGCGGCGACCGGGCTTATACAAATAGCTGTGGCCACGGTATTTGATAAAACTGGTTTAAATGTCCATTTACGAGCCTTAAATGGAGGAACCCACTCAATGTTTTTCTCCGGAATACAGGATGATGGTATTTCGTGTTGTATCTCCTTCATTGATGTACTTCTTTTTTATTTCTGTTATTCTGTAGAAACTGAAGTTGTGCTCTTTTTTTAGATGTCGGTAAAGGTTGGAGCGCCAGTGGTATTGGCGGCCGCATTCTTTACATTGGTTTCATTCATATTGATTGATACCACCTGCAATAGCATCTAGAAACCTCTTGAATAATCATGATTACTCCTAGATAATCATGATTAGTCCAATTCAATCTTTAATCTTCCAAAAACAATCCTATTACGTCACAATTAAAACTGTATAAATACAGCTTGATTCGCCTCATCTTATTCATAACTGAGGAAGGACGCCACAGTCCAAAACATCTTGAATAAATTCAACATCTAAAACCACCAAGGACTTTTTCACTGGTTAGAGGGGCTTATATTTAAATTATTTCTACCGTTCCTGAGACCCCTCACGCATCACTGAGATCCCAGTATAGATGTCATCCTGCTACTAGTTTCCTGCTACACCGGACCTGTTGTACGAGAGTTGTTGTCGTTCTCATCCTCCTGAAAATATATATGTTTCTTTGTTTTAGGAGATAAAACCTGTCCATTCTGAGCCGTCCTTTATTGTAGAACATCGAACTATCAGCCTTACTTTAATATTTGGTCATCATTTACGTCATGGTCATTCTCAGGAAGTAAGTTCTTTTTAAGATTGTTTGATTTTGTATTACCCTCCATTATTCAGTTAAAAATACATCATGGGATATGAGATAAAATCTAAAGGCAATTTGCTCAAAATTTTCATTATAATTGCTCCACTACAAACCGATTAAGTGATTAAAATTTCGGCCTGGCCTTGATCATCATTACTAAATTTGATACGATAAAAAAAACATTGTCTCGATTATGCATGAAAGTTGAACAGCAAATCCAATAAATACCACAGGGTAACGTTGAAATCGAAAGTTGATTATGGTCTGGATAAGTTAATTAATGCCTAAAGAAAGACCTGCATTAGGCAGATTTAGCTCTTGCATAATGTATGTTTAAAGGAAATTTTCACCTATTTATATTTGATTTTTATCTTTTTCAATAAGAAATGTTTTCATCAATTTAGTATGTATGATTCAAGCTATTATAGATGGAGATAATAAATAGTGATGGTCCGATATGGCACATAAAGGTTTTACTTATATCAGATATTGACAGCCAAACATATCAGCTGATACAGATAATTACCGATAGGGGTGGATATTAAAGTATAACGCATTCAAATACATCAAGTGGCATGAAAATCTATGTAGATATATGTCATAGTTAGTCGGTACTATTCTATTTATTTGGGAATCAAACACGAATGCGCTGTTTTTTTAAAGTAATAATTGGCTAACGCTTCCTATGCAATCACAAATACTCAATATCTATTACAAACTTAATTATTTGCTGTATAATAAAGTCAAGATAATCAATTTTAAGTGTTGATTACGATATAATTCTCTAACTGACTGTATTCCCCAATTCTATGATTTTGATCAGCATGCAATTGGCTTATTCCCTATTCAAATCAAAAGTTTATTGGGTGGAATTGTTGCGTATTGAATGTCTGTCGGCACATGCGCAGAAATGGTATTCTAAAAATAATTCTTACTCTGTGCTGTGGAGAGACCATAAACAGTATGTGAATTTGGATCTAATAAAATAACAGAGACCAGTAAGGATTTTTACTGTTTATTCTTTCCTTTTATTACGGTCCCTATGAGAGTCATGTATTACCTGTAAGTCTAAATAGCAAAGCATGCGGTGTGAGAGTCCTGACACTGTGTTACCCTTACATCTAATAATAGCTATGCACCTGGCTATTTAGATGTACTGCGTGTCAAGCAATATAAGATTTGTTCTTAACTCAGACAATATTTTAAAGGTATTTACTGAGTCGTTATGAACAGATATCGGCATCTCCAATATCGGCAAAATTGGCACATATCGGTCAATAACGATTTCTTTAAATATGCCACTTATCGAACAATTACCGATATTAAAACCGATTATGGACCCATCACTAATAATAAAATAATATACACACAGCAACAAGTTTTGTAGTAATGCTTCTATCCATGTTCATCTAATCCAGTTGTCCATGGCATGATCAATGAGTGAAGTGTGCGCATGCAAATGTTTACGTTCTGGCGTTCTGTCACTTACATGGGATTCCCCAAATGTTTTAATAACTTTTCTGTACACATGGCAATATAAAAAAATCGCACATGGAAACGGTACATGGAAGGTGGGCTTTACTCATCCATTCATTTGTTCACTAGCTTTTCAATTCATTTTTCATTAGATCCCTTTTATTCATTTGTCTATCCACTATTCACATTAATTTGTCAGTTTCTCCTCAATCCACCCTTTGTAACATCTCTTTAATCTATTGGTCGCTCTGTCATCATACCCTTTTTTAACCATTTACCCATATATATCCCTCTAATCAACTCTCTATCTATTCATCCAATGATTCATCTATCTATCCATTTATCCAATGTCCATATCTGCTCTACAACTCATCCAGCCACTCTCTTTCCACTTTATCCATTCCTGCCAACCTACCCATTTCTATCCAATCTATCCCTCCTCCATCCCTTTATATCCACTCTACATCTCCTCCATTCCACTCAATCCACTCTATATCTCCTCCACCCCACTCAATCCACTCTACATTCAGCCACAAACTATCCACTTCCATCTCCTCAACCCCCATCAATCTACTCATCTTCAATCCTCTAAATCATCCGATATACCCACCTCAATTCAATCTACATCTCACCAACCCACCTCTATCTACCATCTTCATGAGCCCAGTTGGTTCAGAACAGTAAAATGTTAAAATTGGTTCAGAACATTAGGATGTTAAACCCTATAGCCCAGTTGGTGCACAGCATGTTAAACCCCATTTAATTTCATTATATGACTTTTTTCATTAATTAAAAATTTAGTTGATTGTATTAAAATCTAGAATATTCATCCAAATTATGTAGTCAGGTCCTCATCAAATGTGTGACTGACATTATATCAGAAATTTAAAGGGCGAATCCTGATAATATTCCGGAGAATAAAACTGCTTAATTATATGTTAAAAGCCCTTAAAATCCTCCACCTTAGGGCCGAGTAACTTACTCAACATATGATATACTTTTTCAAACAACTTAAACCCGCCAATCTTCATCTGGAAGTGGAGACCGGTATCCAAAGCTGTATTATGCGGTGTCTGAATAAAACCAGACTTTTATTTTATAAAAATAATGTTTATGTGAAATTTACCTTTCGCTATCAAGTACAGCACATGGGTCATTCATTGTACTTTCATTAGATTTTAAGCTTGTGAATTCCCCACACAAGACCAGGCTTTCTGCAGTTTTTAAAACAAATTTCATTGGATTATTATTTATCACTTCTGGTTGTTGGCATTGATTTAGAGGTGAGAAGGGTCCAGGCATCGATCTCACAACAGGGTTGGCACAAAAAATAATATTCTGGAATTTTTAAGCCAGGTTTTGATTTGTGAGAAGTTATACAGTGGTCCTACGAAGGAAAGTATACTGAGCCATTTCAATAGGATGAAAAAGGTTTTCAATATACGCTTTTGAACAAATTCCTTCATTTTAAATAGGGCTGATGCGCCATGACCATCCTCAGTATCCCCAGTGGTATCGTTCCATTCTACTCCACTAAACCCATTGTTTATTCAAAGGATTTTCACAAATTCATATTATCTCCCCTTGATGATTTCATTGGCCATGTAAAGTTGATAATAGGAACAAATCAAAAAACAATTTACATACTAGTCTTGGCGTCCTTGTTTACGATCACCACAATACGGCAGCTTGTTTCCACGATTATGAGAAGGCTTGCAAGAAATTTAATATCAATTAAATGGCATGCACACAAAACAATGTCCTAAATATTTCGACAAAGTTCGCAACAAGGATTTGGTGATCTTTGTTGCAATAAGACGTGAGTTACTTCACTTCCCTTCAGCCACTCGCTTTGTGAAATAAAATGAAATGGAGTTTAACGTCCTACTTTTCTGCTCCTGACCTGGGCTATTAAAGACAGGCATACACCATACAGTGTGCTATGAGGGAAATGTTGCCCGGGCACTGCCAATGGATCTCTTACGTGCACACCAATGTGTACAAGGGTCCTCAGTTTTTCAACCCATGCGAACGACTAGACACCTGTCCTTGTCCGGCCCTCCATCCTGCATCACTGACAAGGGACAACCACGCCAGAAAATCTGGTAAAACATTCTCGGCCAGTGCAGGTATCGAACTCCAGGCTAGAGAGCCAGTGTTTTACCCATTTAGCCATGTGATACCCCACTCGCTTTGTATTTATGGAATTTTTTTATTGGTCAATGAAAATAGCACATTATTTATCAAGGGAGGATAATTTGACTATGTGTCTCCCATTTGATTGGTACTATTGGTTAGTGGAATATAATGGAACGAGACAACTATGGATAGAGAGAATGGCCAATGACAAGGTTCTGCAGTTGCGTATTGTTAATTAGCTTTTTAAAAAATATGTTAGTCACAATATGACCTAGTTTGTATAAATATATTGAGTAGACATTGAACCACATTTCTCTCTTTCTCTCATGTTACATAATGATGGGTTGGATGGCTGAATGGTTTAACACATGCACATTAGAATTAAGAGTGTGCAGTTTCAGGCACAAAGTCTATCAGTGTGTCAAGTGGTGAGGTTTCAATTCCCTGCTTGTATGTGACCGGGAGTAAGGTCTGTTCAACTTTTGTCGGCTTTCTCCGGGTCGTCTGTTCCTCCTACTCCTAGCGCAAGAGAATTATTGAATTGAACCATGTGTAAGTCTTAAAATGATGTTTGTGTTGAGTAAATGTTAAACTCTTTTTCGCCTTCCCTCTCTTTTTACTCTCTCTCTCCTATTACATAAACTTTCTGAGGACTGTGATATCGCGAAATTTATAATAATTCACAAGACAGAAAGACATAACATAATTATTTTGTTATTGTGAAACAAAATTGGCCATATTTCATGAATATAATTAAAGATTGTATCATATAGATGAAAAATGAATAAAATATGTACATATGTCAGGTTTTCTATTTACAAACCAACGAGTCAGGATGAGGGAGAGTTCATTTCATCTCACTGTAACATCAGGGGGCCATTTTGTCTTCTTTTTATCAAATGTAATAATTCATAATATACCATAGAGTATGTCAAAAAATAATTATCTTAGGGGCAGTGAAAACTTCTGACTGTCGTTTAACTTGGTATGTTGCTGATTTGGATTCTGATAATTTAAATATTCATCCGTATCTGTGGCTGCTATCAAGTACATCGGTGAAAATAATATGTGAATCTACATAACCGAGTTATCTTTGGTACATTATGATAAAATACCACTGGATACTTTAACGGTACCACATGCTGGGTGGCTTCTACAATAAATAAATATATAATGGACTAATGTTATCATTGTGTAGAAATCTAGATTTCTTTGTTTGAAGGAGCCCAGGGAAGAAAATTACTGATGTCCAAGTAAGATTATTTCTTACAAGTTGTTGAGTTGATTGTCATTGTAATTGTGGGAAATTGTCACATTTAAATAGATTTTAAAAAAATCTCTCATTTTTTCATACAAAATTTTAAAAAAAGATTTAGATAATGTAATGTGTTGTTTAGTTATAAAGTCACACAGTAATATTTAGGTACCGTATAAAGATTAGGTACGATTTTCGAATTCCTGTGCACAATATGTTGTTTTGTGTATAACAAAGGCATGTAAATACATGTAAATGAAATGAGATTTAGTGGGCTATGACGGAAATTATACCCAGTCATCAATGTTTCAGCTTATTTTTCTTTTCAATTGTAACTTTCACAAGTTTGTTTACGTGTACGTACACCAGTGTGTGCATGCACACCACATAGATATGAACAAATAGATGATCTTCCATGGCAGGCCCACTATCCTGCATCTCTGACAAGGGGAATACCAGACTGAGAAATTCTGAGAAACTGTCTCAGCCAACAACTGGGATCAAACACATAAACCTCTTGATAAGAGAGCCAGCACAATATGAACATAGTGATCAGTGCTCCCGAAAATAAATGCATCAATTATTTAAGCATATTGTTTTCATAACATTTTATGCCTAATTCGTAAAAAAAACATGAAATTAACGGCTGAAATATATGCCACTCCCCTTACTCATATATTTTACCCTTTTTGGAGCCCTAGACTTTGACACAGAGGTTGAACAGTAGGGTACTGGCCTGCCGGCTGCAATGTCCAGGAATCAACTTCCGGTGTGGCTCAAGAAGACTCTTTGGGAAATTTCAAGCATGGAGCTAACAAGGAAAATTGGGGTCTGGTCGTACGGATAATATGACTAACTTTGCCCCACCACCACCACCCCATACTCATTGGTGCAAATAAAAGAAGGATAGGCAGAAACACTGCTGCCTTGGCAAAATACTCCCCCTCATTGAATATAAAAATCCAAAAATGTTATGTCCCTTTAACAGGAGGGTGACGAATCACTGTGTGTCCTATTGTGTGTTTTGTACATCAGATGTAGTGATACGTTTAAACACTAACATATCTCGACACAAGTAGATAACAGATCTAGATAGTTAGTTGGGCTTGACAGAAATTACAAAAATACTTAATCTTGGTCTCAATCTCAGTTTTTCTTAATAATACCTGCGTAGGAAGTGGAATAATAGAGTTTGTTCTTAATATAAAACTTTCTTTTGTATGTGATAAGTATCTTGTCAGAGATGATGAAATGAATGGATGTTTTTTTTGATAAATTTACTGACATTCATTTTTTAATTATTTGACAGAATCTTGTTTTTGAATCTTTAGGATTAAATCTGTAGGTATTAAGATTACATGTTATTTTACAGGTATTATTAGATGTAGTTATACATCTATTTCTGGTACATCAACATCATGCACAAAACAACAGAACATATTCTCTTTACATGTAGTTATGAGGACGGTTGGTGGTATTGGTTTGTCCTTGAGTCAACTGGCATGGTTTCGATTCCCAGCTTGTACGTGACAAGGAGTAGGGTCGCCTGCCCAACCTTGTACTATTTCTCCGGGGTATCTGGTTAGCGCCTGCTGCTAAAGATCCCTGAATTATTGAAATAAAATTGAATCATATGTTAGTTTTGAAATGTGTTAAACCCCAGTTTTTTAAAAAACTTGCTTGAAATGTTTAATGAGACTTTAGGAGGAGTCTTATAGCTCCCCTGTCTTGTTTATGCATAGTTACATACACCCAACACATTAACTGCCCATTCTGAACATAGTTTTCTTCGAAAAAAGATCTCTACTCTGAATGGCCGCCACATCCAAATATTAAAATACTATTTTGTAATGCAGTTCTACTCAGTTTCACATCTGTCATACACACAAAGACTGAATAAACATTTTGAAATTCATAAAATGGAATGAATAAATACTTCTAGAAATTCTCAAAGTGTTTTCAAACAGAATCCTCAATTTAGGACTTAAAATAGGGTCTGTTCTCAATCAGAGCTGATTGAAGACATACAGTGCAAGTTTAGTATACTTAACAAGTTATCAGAATACTACTGAGGGTGCATATATTCATTGCCTGGCAACATTATATTAAATTATTGTATTATTGTTGTATCTATTTGTAGGAAGATAAATGGAAGATGTATGTAGAAGTTGATGAAGATGAAAATGTTGAAGGTCATAATCCTTTACTCTACATCAGTGATGTCAGCTTTATCTGTAAATCACCCTCATTTGGTACATTTAAACTTAAACAGGTAAATCTCATTGGAACATTTAAACTTAAACAGTTAAATCTCATTGGAACATTTAAACTAAAACAGGTAAATCACATTGGAACATTTAAACTAAAACAGGTAAATCACATTGGAACATTTAAACTAAAACAGGTAAATCACATTGGAACATTTAAACTAAAACAGGTAAATCACATTGGAACATTTAAACTAAAACAGGTAAATCACATTGGAACATTTAAACTAAAACAGGTAAATCACATTGGAACATCTACTCTAAAACATGCAAATCTCTAAACCAGAAAAACCTCTATGTAACACTAAAACAGGTAACATATAAATCAGGTAAATCTCTATGTAAAATTAAAATCGGGTAAATTTCGATGTAACATTTACACTAAAGCATTTAAATATCAAGGGAATATTTACACTAAAGCAATTAAATATCAAGGGAATATTTACACTAAAACATGAAGTTTCCATGTTACATTTACACTAAAACAGGTAAATCTCTATCTTTTACTACAAGAGAAAGGGAAGTTAAAAGTCAATTATGCAATAAGATCAGTAAATGCTAATAGACAAATAACACCCAAAACAACTAATGATGTATTTATTTTTTAGCCACCATTTATAATGGAGAAATGGTGTGTTGGTATTGTAGAAGGTATGACAATAGAATGTCTTGTCAATTACGAGGTACGTCTTTTATTATTCATACTGAAATTGTAGAAGTCATTTAGCTCGGACAACTAGAGTCGCTTCTAGAATATCACAAATTGGAATTTTATGAATTTAGCAAACATGGTTGCCTTTTTCAAGAATGTGGCATCAGTGCTGACTAGGAAATGTGTGTTGAGACATATTATGATATTCTTTATAACTGCCCTTCTTTAAAAATTCATACCCAAAATTTCCACACTTGCTGCAAATGGCACCAGAAATCTAAATGAATAAAAATTATAATAGCTCTGAATTAAATAAAACTCAAATTTTAAAAAAAATATGTCTAATCTTAAATCTTCAAGTTGAATGGCAGACAGATGAGATATTAAACTTACGTTGAGATTAAATGCTGGTGAGAATAGTATTCCTTGCTCTGCTCACACTACATCCTCAATCGATCCCTGGGATTGAACTTGGGACCTCATGTGTACTGAACAAACTCTATGATCGCCGATCTCTCATATTATACAAAATTTTACACATTGAAAAAATCAAATATATTAAAGATGCATTATGTAAGAGGTAAATGTGTTTATTGTAGATCTTTGTTCTGGCTTTACATCTTATATTAACGCTCTAGACCATCGAATGGCCGAGATGTAAATGGATTTGAAAATTTAACGATAAAATGGATAATCAAGACTTGGTCTTGGTTGTCAAGTACCACGACAATGAAAATACACGATCTACTCTACATCTTCAAACTGCCATAACTTCGCCCAGGAAAAGATAATTTGAATGAAATTTTCAATGCATTCACTTTCTTTATCTACTTTCGAACTGTTATAGCAAGAACAACCAGCTCTATCTAAATCTTACATACCGCATCTTTAAAGGGAAGTCTGTTATTTTTTTTATTTCCAGTCTTCAGTGAAAAATCCTCGAACAACGCGCCATCTTCACCAGATCAACCCTCTCCATTCTGACTCTGTACAGCAGACGGTCACATTAACCTTAGAACAAACAGTTCCATCAACTACCAGTACCACTGCCAGTCATGATTTACCATATTCTCCTATTCGTTCAAAATCTGGCCATCAGAAATCCACGCTGAAGGGGGCTTGGATGAACAGGTTTGCCGAAAGAGATATCATTATAAATGATAACAAAAGTAAGTAGATGATAAAGCATGTTGTGTCGTTAGCATTTTTGCTAATTTTTCATGGAGTAATACAATCTAATAATGATCATTATTATTTAACAGTTAAACATACATTATGAAAGAGCTAAATCTAAATTAGACATTAACTAATTTATCCAGACAAAAATCAACTCTCGATGCCATCACTAACCTGCGATATTTACTGGATTTGAATACACTTTGTGATGGATGATTCAACATTATAATGGATAATCGAGACTTTATTTTTTATGGTACCAACTTAAGTAATAAATATTTTAGCATATTCTCTTTATGTTTTTTATCTATTATAGCAAGAACTGTCAGCTCTTTATCTATTGCCCCTTTAAGAAAACAAAATCAGTAACCAAATGCTAGATAATCTCCTAGCTTGGATTAAATTGCATCTATCAAAAGGTGTCTTATTACGCTCAAGCATCATAGATTGATGAAATTTTAATTTATCATAACTTTGTAAATACTGAATGGATTTGAACTATTTTGGGACGGATATCCCTATTAAATAATGCATTAAGTCGTTAAATTATAGAAACCAATTGTTTAACGGTATATCTAACCAAAGTCTTTGGTGATAATCAATAGCTGGATATATTCATTGCCTCCAGTCGCCCATAAATTTATGTGCATTTTCAAAATACTGATTGTGGGTGTATATTCATTTACTGGGAATACTATGTTCAGATTTATATGAAGCCTTGTCAAAAACAAGGGCATATTTATCGGTTGTTCTCTTCCTATCTTTATTCTTTAGTAGGACGTTAAACCCCATTTCATTTCATTTCTTCATTCTTTCCTAATTTTAATCTGTTTTATATTTTATAGAAAGTCCTGATGTTTGGTCAAGTATTGTGTCTGGTAGAAAATCTTCCTTTACGTCTCTAGCTGGGTCCTTACAACCCAAACCTGTGCCAGGGTCAAACGCCGTCCTTCAGCCTTCCTTCGACTCATCCGCCTCTCTTTTGAGCAATATTTCTCGTAGAAATTCAGAACTACACAATACATCAGCAGACCCTCTGCCAGGAGAAACGAACCAGAAGAATCTTAAAGTGAAATTCATTTTAGGAGACGGCGACGCATCGAACAGCAGTTCCAGTGGATTCAGTGAACACCAGTCCGGATCTTATGCTGAAATTTGCCGCAAGTGCCAATCAGATGTGCCAATTCAGTCTCAAGCTCCAAGAACAGAAAAGCAAAGTATTATGAGGAAATCACATCATAATAATCGAAGCCAGGATCAGCATAGGTATGAGAGTTCGAGAAATTGGCGAGGTGGTCATAACATAAATAGACAATACTCTAGCAATCTGCCTAGAAATTATTCCGCACAGGGTAGGGGCGGTGCAGGGTATAACCGTGGAAACAAAAAACAGGGTACCGGTAGTCGTAATAATTCTGATAGTGAACCTAATTACACCAATCCACAACTTTTGAAACCCAATGAAATACCTCAACGAGAGACAGTGAGTGGTGATCCCTATGTTCGGACTTCACGAACTCCAGCTTATAGAGGTAAACCGCCCAAAAAAATTAATCCGCCTCAAGAACGTCATACGGCTATTTACAAGGAGATTCAGAGAAATAATGGTCAGAATCCAAAGTCTCCTACATTGTCTCCTAATGCTTCACCTAGTCATCAACCATCTCAAAATAGTTCCCCATCTCGCTCGATTGATTCGAGCACAGGAGACCAGCAGGCGGTAGACAAGTGGGTGGTAGTAGAACGAAAAAAGAAAAGTGATGAAACATCGAAGCCCCTGCCACCAAGTAGAGGGAGAGGTAGACGACAAAATAGAGGTCGTTATAATTAATTTATTTGATGGCAGGGTTCTCGTAATATTTCAATTCTTTCTTTTTTCCTTATGTTACCTGTGATAGCAAAATGAGCCGCAATTCGCAAATTCGATTTGAACACAAATGTTAAAATAGACTCAACATTTTGTTCATATATCATAAACAATGACTTGCGACATCCTACTTATTTTGTTGTCACAGGTCACATATTTCGATCAATTCTAACAAAATAACCATTCAAACAAATGTTAAAATGTTTTTGATTCCAATCAACTGATTGATTCCATACGACCACATAGATATCTAAAAAATGTTTCTAACTTCTAAGAGTCCAGCAGTAATTGTGAAATGACTGTCACACATTTGTTCTTTTGTCTAATTTCCTAAATGTCAAATCCTGATTTGTAAAGAAAATTGCATTCTGTGATCTGAAACTTTGCGTCAGAATTAAAAGGGGTAAAAACGAGTTTGAGAGGGTATATAAACAGACAAACATTTTAGCATTTTCTATTGTCAAAAATAATGTCATTGATTGATTTTGTTTAACTGAAAGGAGGTTCAACTTGGTTGCTTATTTGTCAAAGCAAAGTGTCTAGGAAAACATTTGAGAAAAAATTACAATAGTTTGGAACTGTAAATTTGAAGTTATGTCATTATGTCATGTGTTTTGATTTATGCTTCTTTTTCCACTCCTGCGGGAGGGGGTGGGGGTGGAGTGATTGAGGGGGGGGGGCCAAATTAATACAGGTCATGTATGAAGCCACTCTATGATTGTTGAGTTGTGGTGAATCTATTGTTTATTAATGAATGAATTTAAAACTACCTATATATATAGATATATTTATTATTTAATTTACAAGATTTGATAATTTTTAAATCGGGGTCTGTAAATGTTTATTTACAAGATTTTATTATTATTTATTATTATTATTTAAACATTTATATAGCGCTAATTCCACCAACGGTGTTCAGAAGCGCTTTACAATCATATACCAGTAAAACAGAAAATATATAAAACAACTAAAAGACTACAAAAAGATGCAATATAATAAAATAATATATATCTAATTAAAAGCCTTTTTAAATAAGTAGGTTTTAAGAGCACATTTAAAAGATTGTACTGAAGGGCTAGAACGAATATCAGTATCAGAACCAGATGGTTTTAAATCATTCCACAGGTTTGGGGCTAGAAATGAAAACGATCTTTCACCATATGTAACCATTCTGGCAGATCTTGGTTTGAGACGATAAATGTCATTTGAACTACGGAGACTGCGAGCATTTGTTTGTTTTTCAATTAGATGACATAAATAAGATGGGGCTAAGCCATGAAAACATTTATAAGCAGTTAAAAGGATCTTAAATTGAATACGATATGGAATGGGAAGCCAGTGAAGTTGTTTAAGTATGGGAGTAATATGATCATGTCTCTTCGTAAGGGTAATAAGTCGTGCAGCGGTGTTTTGAACTTTTTGCAATTTGTATATTAATTTATTTGGTAAGCCGGATAAAAGTGAGTTAAAAGTATCAAGTCTTGAAGTAATAAAAGCATGAACAAGCGTTTTAGTTGAATCCGGGGTAAGAAATTTACGAATTTTGCCAATATTACGGATATGAACGTAGCAGGATTTACAAATATTGTTCACGTGATTAGACATGGTCATTTTACTATCAAAATAAGCTCCAATATTGCGAACAGAGTTACTAGGAGTAATTTCATTTCCATCAATCTTAATGTTTAAATCATTGATCATTTCTGGATGGATATATGCGCTTTATAAATATACATTATTATTATTATTATTATCATTGTAAATGACAGAGAATTTTTTTTTAGCATTATTGTTAATTGCTGTTAATACATTATAGTAGTATTAAATAATATTTTTTTTTTTTTGTAAAACTGATTTATTTAACATTAAACATACATTATACATTATATACTACGGATTATACTACATAATAAGATCCCCCCCCCCCAAAAAAAAAAAACCAATAAAAAAAATTGAATAATAATAGTGAGTCTTATACTGCACACATTCCGTCAAAGTTATAGCTCATGCTACATTAAGATGTAGACAAAAAAAACAATTAATATTAATAAACAGGTACATAGGTATTTAGACAAACGAACATGTATGGAATAAATTCTGTGGACTGGCATGTTAATAATCTGACTTCTGTTGTATTTCAAAATCCAAAGGTATGCTTTTAAAGTTACAATTTTATATTTTCAAGTTCTATTTTTATAATTTATTAAAATAAACAGTCCTACCTTGTTAACGAATAATCCTATTAATCCTATAATTCATTACTGCCAGCTGAGAAATTGGCAAAAATATCATTTTCAAACGTTTGAACATAGCTTTTCCATGTGAGGAATAGGTAATTGTGTTCTTATTTCCTGTGTCAATGAGTTTTAAGGGTGGGAAATAATGCCCATGATTGTATATAATTGAGTTGATAACCTATTGAGCAACAGACATAGAAATAATTATGTTTTGACTTTCTTAGAAAATATGAAATATTTATGCCCTACCTCTCTGCTGCACCCCCACTTTTAAAATACTACATATGGCCCTGAATGGAACTGGTCATTTTCTCTAATTTTCTTCAAGGAGCTGGGATAGTTAATATTTACATGTACGGAAAGCTAAATGGTTAAAACGGTCAAGAGATTGTGGTGTTGTGTATAGTAGTACATCTGGCATTATATTCTATAATAAGGCATTATTTATTATTATTATTTATGGATATGACCATCATAGTCAGGGATATTTTAGGTCTCTTGTTATTACAGTTTGTTGATCAGAGTGTTTAGCACCATTTACTTGTTTATATATCTTTAAAAGAATTTAGCTCTAATTGAAGCTCACAGAGTTTTACATCATGTGTTTTCATTTTTAATATTTGAATATTGACTACCTTTTTGTTAAAATAGCATATATGTGTAATGTAGTCTTTGTTTTTCTTTGATAAGACAGCTGTTGATTTTAATTTTGAAACCCATTTTAAGTAATACAAAT
This sequence comes from Patella pellucida, assembly GCA_917208275.1. NCBI lineage: Eukaryota > Metazoa > Mollusca > Gastropoda > Patellidae > Patella > Patella pellucida. The sequence continues at coordinate 35,800,089 of OU795044.1, forward strand.
TCCTTGCCAACTATTATAATGTGAAAGACGAATGTATGGTAGGAATATCAGTCCAAACCAGGGATGTTATTTCGCTTGTATATTCCAGCATGTCCTATGCTATTCTTATAGCGTCTGACCATTATGCCCAACTGGACATTACCTTAGTAGGATTCTGTTCAGTATTTACGAAGTGAAATAATCCTGGCGCCATGTTGATATGGACGAACAGAAATGATAGGCATTTTTTAAATTTGATTGAATCAGAGCTAGGAGGTTATCTAGAGTAAGTATTTTGTTTCTTTAATTAAATGTTAAATAATCAATCTGGGTACAAATTAGCATGGATTAAACTGATTAAACCATCAGAAATTTGTAATTTTATTGAATAATGTGAATCACTGTTTGAGTAGTTGTTAAATTTCCTGTTGATATATGAATATTAGGGCGATAGAAAATCATAAGCTATTAAATAAAGAAGTGAAATAAATTATTTGTACATAAGATTTCTATAGTTGTTGACCCCCTGTTTCGTAACTATTGTATATATTCCTTGAAATATTAAAATTGTAAATTTCAAAGTTTGTGGATTTTGTTTTATCGTGTATTAGAATCCAAATTTTAACTGTTGTGATATTGTTAATATATATATGCTGTAAACTTATCGTGTGTTATAAACCATTTTGGGGGGTTGGGATGGCCTAGTGGTCTAGAGTGCCGCGCTTCGGCCTCTAGCTGGCAGACCACCTCTGGCTTGTGGCTGTGGTTTCGAGCCCTATTGTGAGTGTCTGTGCCATTGAGATAGGAGCGCCTTCTTAATCTCGTGGGTTTTCTCCGGGCAGGCGGGCACTCTGGTTTCCTTCCACTGCTAAAGACCCTACGCACAAGCGAATTATTGAAATAAAAATTGAAAACCATACGTGAGTCCCAAAATGACCTAGTTTGTGTCGAGTGGACGTTAAACCCCATTTCTCTCTATCTCTCTATAAACCATTTAGTGATATATTCCTTTATGGCTAGAACTTACACTTTTTTTTATGAATAGGGAAAATTAGAATTATAGGTTGAAAGTGATAAATAAGCTAAAAATTCAAACATGTTTATCAATATTTATCTTTGTCGTTACACTTTGAAAAAATAATAATTTCTTTTTGAAGGGGGCGGGGGAATATAATAGAGTGAAACTTATAAATAAGCTTACAATTCAAACATTTTTAAGTGACTTGTTACTCATAATGGTGGTATTTGTAGGTAAGTAGTATAACAGATGCCCCATATTCTAATGAGCTGCTGTAATTTATTATATATATATATCTTCATCTGTCTGTATTACATTATGATAATTAGGTTATTATAATGTTGAAAGTGTTTTATTTAAGTTTTTTTGTAAATAGATAATATTAAAGTTTTATCTCACACTACTTAATATGCTCAAAACTTTTAAACTATCACCATAAATCTTCATATTATTTATATTTAATACATGATGTCTACATGTATATTGAAAATATTTCTTATCTTTGATAAAAAAAAATATCCTCATTTTATTAGTCATGTTGCCAATCCTCAATCAGAAATTAGTCTGAGACTCACCTCAGGTCAAAAACTAGCTATTTCTAATGAATTGAGAAAAAAAATTATGTAAACTTTGTATGATTTAAAAAACTTAGTGTATGGTAGACTGAACAAATTTTCAAGTGGGACGTTGACATTTTATTTTTTATTAAAAGTAATAACTAGTACATGTATATATAAAATTGGAAAATATCTCTGAAATCGTTGTACTACAATACAGGGATCACGTGGCTAAGTGGTTTAGACGCTGGCTCGCTAGTCTGGAGGTCGGGTATTTGATCCCTGCATTGGTCGAGAAAGTTCAGCCCGATTTTCCGTTGTGTTTTTCCCTTGTCAGTGATATAATCCTAAAACAAGGGCAACAAGCAGCATCAGATCATTCACCATAACTACGCATTGGTTATGTTGACGCAAAAAAAGAGAGAGTTTTTAGAGAAAATATTAGATTTTAAAAGTTTATAAACCTGTATTAATGTGTAAATTATACAAGATATTCTGTCACAGGTTAAATTGAAATGTTATTTATTCCTGTTCTATTGGATCTCTGGACTAGGAAATTATACCTCAATGAGATTATGTTATAAAAACCATTACCTCTACTGAAAGTATTTACTCGGCCGATCTAATAGAAAGTACACGTTGAACACCTTTTCATTTCGTTTGTGGGGGTTGGGTTGCGGCCGAATGGTTAACATGTGCACGAAGCATCATAAGGTCTGTCATTGAGTTGTAGTTTTCGATTCCCTGCTTGTTTTACCTGAAACACTTTATTAGTTTCTACCATTTCTATGTAAATTGTTATGATACATTCAACCATATTATTATGACTTGGTTAATTTTATATTTATTCTTTACCAAAACTGACTGCATGATATAGATGTAGAATATGACAGGGTGTGGGTGGAGGGGTGTCTTCTGATATTTCTCTTCATACATATATTTTCCTGGTGAAAACTCGACTACCAAATTTTTTGGGAAAAATTCTAGCAATTTGCATTTAGAACCTTTTTTTTCTGTTTGTTTCAAATACAAAGATATACAGTTTGCTACTATTATTGTATACTAGGTCACACAAAAAATATTCTGGTTCTCCGACAATCCTGCCAAAGAAGGAAGATATTTGTGTTTGTATTTTGTCCAAGGATCAATTCTGGACTAATTCTCATAAACATCATGTTTCTTGAATATATGATCATCCAGTATATTTTTGATAGTCAATGACATATATGTCAAGGCTGCATATTTGATAATGGAGCCTACGGTACATTTCCAGATTTATTCCAATTTTTTTTTACATAGAGTTACTTCCTGTAAAATTTACTTGGGGTAATAAATGAGAATAAAAACAGATCATGTGACTCTTTTTAAATGACACTCAGGAGTAGCTTGAGAACCAGAATATAATTTTTATTTAACTTTATTAGGTAGATTATTATTTGTTAGTTCATAATGAAATTTTAAATTTAATGTTCGATATTTAAAGAATAAAAATATATTTTATGACACATAGTCTGGAGAAATAAAAAGTCGCTATTTCTTTAAAACAACGTTAGAAGAGAACAAAAATCCCCTAACAATATTGTTGATTGACATACGTACCAATAATTTGCTAGATGGACAAAAATGTCTGTAAATGTAACAGATTGACATAAATATACCAGAAATATACCAACAGATCTATATTTTGTTTCGGTTTTTCTTTTGTAAAGACAAGTAAAAACGAAATTTTAAACTGTAAAAACGAAACGAAATTGGATCTGTGTTTTAATGAGATTAGAAATATACCTGTGCATTTGATAATCAGAATTACCCATAAATTTTAAAGATGGACAATGATTGATTGATATAGGTTGGTATACACAATGACAGAAATAATTATTAACATTGACCATAAATACGCATCTTCGTAAAGATAACCATAACTAGGCATATTCTTAAAGATATCCTAATCTGATTAAAAAAAAGACCCCATTTCGTTTCGTTTTTATTGTTAAAAATTTCGTTTCACTTGTCTTTACTACACTAGAATCTGGAGTAGTGTTGTTATATAACACGCTTTCTAAGTGATTTGTGGAATTAGCCAATGAGACTGTCTGTTACGGACTTGTTGGCTGTGGGTAAACCCCTAGGAACGTCAACGCTGATTGAGAGGGTCAAAAGTCGTTCGTGTGACCCCTGACGCGACCCCCCGGAACAACTAACCAGATCTTGATGTAGTGTAGACCATCGAAGTATAATAAAACGAAAAAAAATATAGAACTGTATTATCATGAGATTGAAAGATATCCGTAACTGTTGTATAAGAACAAAATCCAGTAAATGACAAAAATATGGTTAGAAATACCCATAAATGTTATCGATTCCCATGGCATTAATACTCAATGTTATAAATGGCCGTACGACAAACATACCCATAAATGTTATAGATTGCCATTATTATACCCGTAAATGTTATAGTTTGACAAAATCCTGTAAAAAAAAAAAGTGGACATAAAATGACATGTAATAATCAAAGACTAAGTTGAATTGAGTTTCTGACTGACAACTTGCATACTTATTTTGACTACTTTTTGGCTCAAATATTCCATGTTAGAATGAATGAAATCTCAAAAATGGCTAATTACGTCAAAGAGATGTATTCTAACAAATCATATTTGTCTTTTCCAGTTTCCGTGATCAGGGTCTCAACGACAAAGGTCGCAAGACAAGTCATTACGGAAAATGCAGAGGTTGCTTTTTTTTCTTTGTATATATATTATATATGCGAGCTACTTTTCTTCCAAGTAGCATATTAGCTATATAATTTCAAAAGAATGTCATTTGGAACTTTTAAATTAATATTATATTTTATTTTGTTTTGTTTTAGAAAATGGATATTACATTAAATAAATCAAACATTCTAAATTGGATTAAACTTTTAGAAATAAAATTTTATGAACATGTATTTCAGTTTATAGACATTTATTTTTACCCAAGTCTGTAGCCCATTAACTTCGCAAAAACGGCTTGATTACTTTTGATCAGAAGAGCTGGGCCCTGTCTCACGAAATTTTAACTAAGATAAAATTCAAATTTTAGTAATTTGATTGCATAATATTGGATTGAGTTTATTGCTTAGCCAATCAAAATTGAAGTATCTACTAAAATTTGGATTTTATCTTTAGTTAAAATTTCGTGAAACAGGGCCCAGATCAGGATCCTAAACAGCAAGGAGTGCACCTGTGGGGGATAACACATTGTAACAGGACTTTAAACTGAACTGAAGGCACCTGTCGGCGATATCACACTGTACCTGGACCTTAAACCCCAATACCACTCTTGTTGTAACTGAATAATATGTCCCAATCATTTTTCTGGTCAACAAATTTTACAATATTCCAATTAATAAATGATATACATTTCATCACCAAATTTAAAAAAATGTAAAAATTCAACTATATGCCGTAACATGGTTTGAAAAGCTTTACGTAAACACTTTCAAATACAACTTGGATTTTAAAATATTTTCGAACCCTCTGGACAAGTAAGATAGGTTGTAATGGATAATTTACACAACAGGCAGGACACTTAAACATCTAGTAGATAAAATAAGGCTATTTTTTCTGGACCTGTCAAGCCAGCAAGCGTGTTATTGTGACTTTAAACAGCATTGGGGGTACCTGATAGTGATGGTGATAACACCCTGTAATGGGACCTTGGCGAATATTGGGAGACAATAAAACACTGTAACCGGACGTTGACCAGCATTGCAGGCACTAGTGGACGACGACACACTTTAACAGGACCTTAAATAGTATTGGCGGCAGCTGCTGGTGATAACACACTAATTGGCCTTTATACCGTATTTAATTCCTGTACTGAGCGGAGGGGTCTAGTGGTTGTACGCACGCGCATGAAATCACAAGGTCTGCCATTTAGTCAAGTGGTGTGGTTTCGATTCACCGCTTGTACATGACAAGCAGTAGGGATGGCTGTCCAACTTTGTGGGTTTTCTCTGCTTTCCTCCGACTGCTAACAACCACTACCCGCAAGCGTATGATATGTTAGAACCATACGTTAGTCCCGAAATGACCTACTTTTTGCCGAGTGGACGTTAAATCATATTCCTACCCCTCTCACTTCTTTACTGGACGACTTCTGTATTTGTTCGCTGAATTCCAATATCCTTCTGATACGTGTTTTTAGCTACGTTCTCGTACCGGTAACTTCAAAGGTTTGCCAGTTGTCTGTTGGCTACGAGAACGTAGCGAAAAACGTTGAGATATACTGATGTGTTTGTTTTTTAACGGAGGGTTGAGAAATGAGATTTGTTATCTAGTTGTACATTTGTTTCAAGTATGTTGCTCAAGGGTCTGGTAGAAGCTCATTATTTAATACATTACAAAAACAAATAAAGCAAATTTAAAAAAATATTTGATAGGAAGTGTCCAAAAAGATTAATGGCGTGAATCGCACCCAACACTCGGTATACACAAATGGAGTAAGGTTATTTTTTTTAAAAGACAAACATTAACAAACGAACAAAAATGTAAATTAAAAAGAAAGCTCTCTCTAGATTTGACGAGTGCTTCTATTAAAATGACAACATACTCTTATCAGGTAAAAGGTTGAAATACGAAACTAACGAATTTAATTTAATTTCTAGACGATAAAAACTACTCCTCTGTGGCGTCTCAGTTTTTAAATCGAGATTTGAAAACTGATAAAAAAGAAATAACAATGCCGGTGAATAGAATAGTTGAAATGCATTGTGCATGGGAAGGTTAATAAAAGTATCCTATGTTATCATCTTGTTTGGTGTGGTCCGGTTGTAAATCAAACTTAGGTGACGCTGGAAACGCCTACCCGGTAATTATTTTTCCCCATTAACATCAAATGTTGGCAATTATTGAGATGATACATAGTTACCTCGACAAGACAATACGCATTATTTTCAAATCGTGAACAAAAGAACGTGTTTGTATCAGATCATGATACATGTAGACATGGTAGTCGGCGACAGGGGTGACAAATTAAATAAACTATGTGGCTCTAGTGTGTTCCTTTCTTTTTTGAAACTAGATTTATTTATATAAACTTGGACATGAGAATCGTAAATTTACATGGATATATATGTATTATATATTATAAAATACTTTACCCCCAAAACCCCCACAACAATAATGTTTGATATATCTAGCGAAAACCCCGTTATTATTTATTATTAGATAGTTTCCATTCTGATTAAAATACGCATATATATTTCGTTTCGTTTTCTTATGCTTTCGATAGCGTACTTAAAGGAGCTTTAAAGCTTCTTTGCACATCCACGTCATTGGCTTACACTATGCAGCAAGGACATGTAAAACGAAATTTTGAAATATTAAAAACGGAACGAAATAGGATCTGTGTTTTAATCAGATTTGTTTTTTTCAAGACCAAAAACAATTATATGATCCTGCTACACAACGAATTTAATGAAACCATATAGGAAGAAAATTTGATACGGTATTAGATTGAAACCAGTTTTAGAGTTAGTGTAAGGATCTGTCCTCGAGCAAAACTTGTTTATTTACTTATAGTGTTCATCGTTTAAGAATTCCGAAGATATGAAGAATTCTTAGCGTAAATACAAACGCCGGCTGTGAGTTTGGGGCAAATTAGTTTTAAGACAAAATAACGAATCCAATTGAATATAGAGAAAGAGAGATACACTAAGCAGTATTCTTTTAAACTCGTAAACAACAGATAATTCCGGCAATATTACGAAGTACTTCTCGTTAAAAGTATTTTGAACAAATTAACTATAAAACTAACCACAAGTAAACAAACAAGTATTGCATTACACATACTTGATCTTATCGATGAGAACAAAATCCGACATTTTTGAAATCGGCTTTTAGAATCGGCCTACTCGTCGAGTCGCTTCAACGATTCACAATTGGTACCGTCGATTAGTTAGCCCGCTTGTCGTTGGATTCGAGAATGTGATTGTCTACACAGAAAATTGATACAGATAATAGATATCGACTTACTACTGGTGACAAAAACTTGACGAACAACCCGTCACTGTTTTTTGAAAAGTTTGAAATGAGGCGATCTACTGATCTTTTATAACCCGACACAGTTTTCGCCAAACAGGTCTTTAAATTTCTTATACACGTCTCTTCACTTTAAAGGAACGGTGTCTTTCAAAATCCTTTGAATACGAATCTCAAGACAGCAGAATTTCATGGTAGCTTTTTTTTAAATAGAGAATCCGCCTACTGTGGGAATACATCGCAGCTTGCAGGGGAAATATTTCTCTAAAACTGCGGCTGTATGTGACAAGGAGTAGGGTCGCCTGACCAACATCGTGGGTTTTCTCCGGGTCCTCCGGTCTCCTCCCACTGCTCAAAACACCTACGCACAATCGAACGAATTATTGAAATAAAAAAAATAAATAAATACATATGTTAGTCCCGAAATGACATAGTTTCTCTCTCTCTCTCTCTCTCCCCTCTCTCTCTAAAACTGTTTGTTTAAAATAAATATGTTAGCCCTTGCCTATTATAATAAATTGGTCCTTAAGAACATATTGTATCACACTTTCTATAGTCTATATTCCATATTTGGGAAGGAAATTAACAGTGTATAACGTACAGCAATAAGGGGGTTATAAAAGTGTGTATTGAGCGAAATTGACCAGGGGCCTGTTTCGCGAAATTTTAACTTAAGATGAAATCCAAATTTTAGTACATACTTAAATCTGATTGGCTAAGCGCTAAAATCAATCTAATACTATCCAATCAAATTACTAAAATCTGATTTTATCTTAGTTAAAATTTCGTGAAACAGGCCCCTGAGCTCACTCAGATATCCCGAGCAGCTATTATCTATACTGTATTGAGAACATCGAACATAGAAGTTTAATAATAAAGCTGTAAAAACGAACTAAACTGTAGTTTTATTTACGATCATATAAAGGAAACACAACAAGGAAGTCCGATATTACTAATGCAATTACTAGTTTAAGATTGTATGTACAGGCAAGACTATATTCGATATATTTACACACAATCCTGACATTTAAAAATGTTGAATTGTGTTTGTGGTCGTCTACTTTAACTGTACAACTATTATGTGATATATAAACTACTATGTATGAGTCATCGGTTTTACATTTCCTCTTACAACATATCTATATAATAATACTATAATCAAAATCATTGTCGTCAATAGTACAAGTTTACCAACCCATAGATGAACTTCGTCCTGCACCACTGACAAAGATAAAACCTGGCTGGAAAATCACCAGTATATTTCTCAGATAATACCGGGTTCGAACTCGGTGTGCTCATTAAACAGACATTATCCAAGAGATAAATCTGCCTATTGCAGATCTTTCTTTAGACCTGAAATGTTATATAAACTATTAATTAGACATTAATTAACTTATCCAGACCATAATTAACTCTCGATGATGTCATCGCTAGCCTGCTATATTTACTGGATTTAACTATGATTTAACTATGTTTTATCGTTTTTATCGTACCGACTTAGTAATGATGATCGAGGCTTGGTCGGAAATTCAATCCCTAAAATCTCGGTTCATGGTGGATCATTTTGACTGAAATTTACAGCAAATTCCCTTTACATTATTTAGTTTTTAACTATTATAACGAGAACTGCCAGCTCTTTATCCAATCTTCCATAAACATTTATCTTTAGGGTACAATTCGCAATGCTCAAACTAAGCAGGAAAGCAAAACAGTCAACAGAGTATAAAGCGGGTCACAATAAAGTGAAACAACCAACATGGTATAAAGTCCGGTGAAATTCACAAAAAGAATCGACGGCGCATCCAGTCCCAAGAGGGATGCAGTCGGTCGTGGCCAGCCTTCCGGTGCCTTACTCTTGGAGGGGTGAAGGTTGGGACAGAATCCGTCTTGCTCCGGTATATAAAAATTCTCTCAACGGCCCTAGGCGCATCATCATTGTTTTCTTGGGACCAGTATTGTTTATACAATTTGATAGAGATATCAGGCGGTGCCGAATATATCACGATTAGCAAAAATGTGTAAAATATGAAGAACTCCCTCGAGTCAAACAGATTCAAATCTCACGTCTGTTTTCAATAAAAATCTTGTGATATTTTCAAACAAAGAAAAGAGGGGAAATTGTTAAAAGCCGCCACATTAAGATATATATCTTTCTATTTCCACCAATTACCGGCAGTGATGTATGTAAGGACTGTTGCCTCGCGTTGTTAAAACAATCTTCGTATAGGTTCAACATAATCTAATGCCAGCCCAGGCTTTCTTAACTTAACACTTAATCTTTAATAGACCATGATAAAATACCACAACCTTCCCATTATGTCTTGTTGTTTTTTTCATATTGAAGGTACGGGACCGCGGCGCTGGTGGGGGATTGGATGGCAAAATGATTAGCGTGTGCGCGCTGTATCATAAGGTCTGTCATTGAGGCAATTGGCGGGTTTCGATTTTCCGGTTGTACGTGAAAGGGATTAGGGTCGCCTGTCCATCTTCCGTGTGATTCTCCAGGTACTCCGGTTTCCTCTCACTGCTAAAGACCCCTACGCGCAAGCGAATTATTGAAACTAAATTGAAGCATGTGTTAGTCCCGAAATGACCTAGTTTGTGTCGAATGGACGTTAAACCCCATTACTCCCTTCCTCTCTCCCCCATGTACATTTAAATCTAATGATAGGATAAGACCTTTCGACCGTCTATTTGTGAGTGGTCCTTTAAACAGCCACGTACAACGATAAAAATTGTACATTTCCTACACGTTATCTTTTGTTTTCTACATCTTAAATAAAACAGCTCTAGGTACAGTGATATTTAAAGTGATATTCTAATAAGGCTATTGTCTTCCCTGGTGCATGTTTAAATACACAAAAACTATTTTCATAATATTCTATAAACTTTTCTTAGTCTCCACCCATAAGGCGTGCGTACGTTAGACAATTACCCGGTCTGTATTATTAGAATATTTTGTTTGTGTAACTGAAGTTGTATATAAATAGGTACAGAAGACGTTTAAAGGGACAACAAACTTGACAGAAATGAAACGAAATGAAATGGGGTTCAACGTCCTATTTTTCGGCGTCGATAGGGCTAATGATGACGGGCTTGCGTGATGAATGATTTTTTGCCCGGGCAGCAGCGCAATGATTTTCTCTTATTTCGAATCCCATTAGCTGCCAAGGGATCTTTTACGCCTATGTCAATGTGTACCAGGAAGCTCGGTTTTTCGTTACATGCCAAAGACTAGACAGTGTCCTTGCTATCACCCCTTCCTGCATCACGGACAAGGGAAACTGTCTCGACCAACGCCGGGTGTGAACGTAAAAACCTCCTTGTTAGTGGGCTAGCCTCTAACCCGCTGAAGCACTGCGACTCCAATCTTGATAGAAGCCCTGTAGAAATTGTCATTATTTAAAGTAAAATTCGCGGATGTAATCATTGACTAGATGGTAAAAAGCGTTACATGATTTGATTATACAACAATTTGATGTGTAAATTGGATTGTATGCATAATTGCGGAGATAGAACGGGTTAAATACGTTCGAAATATAATTTTAACACAGAGATCATTGCTACGAATAATGAGTAATACAGGTGTCATGAATCGGAAGTGACGAACGCCAAAGGAAAACACGAGTTATCACTCTATCTATATAGCTGACTAAAATATCGAGTGATAACAGATACACGGCCGAATTTCGGCTCACATATAATTCCTTCGAAGACCAAAAGTTGTTATATGGGACTGTAAGAGGATATCTGGCAACTCAATAAAGTAATTAAATGTCATTAGATAAGAGAACACGAGACGTAATAAAAACAGAAGAAGTTAGTCATTTATCAAAATTATGCCCGGTCTGATTGGTGTTGACTTTTTACAGCTTAAAAAAATTAAGTTAAAAATCTGGAATGTGAAATTAAATGGTTCTGGATACTGTCAGTGATTCGATGATTATTGTTCAATTATCAGCGCCACCGAGCTGGCAAACTTCAAGCACACATCACAGTTTGCTGAATTGAACTTTGAAACACCCCTTTTATTAGGAATTTAGGTCAAAATAAGGCATTGGAAATGAAAGTTACATGTTGCACCTCAAAATAAAACCGTAAATTTAATCATATTAATTATTCATTCTAATTAGTTTATCCCCCCCACACACACACACCGAATATGTATAACTAGTGGGCGCCCGGAGTCGGAAGTGTTATAACTCCAAAGCCTAAGCTGCCCCTTTACCACAGTTTTCAGTCTCGGCCAGTCTCGGGACATCGCTAGTGTAGCGACCAACCCTGAAAATACATATACATGTATATAAACGTCAGTCACAAATATATATGTAATACAAATGTGAAATTTAGATAAAGAGCTGGCCGTTCTGGCTATATTATTTAACATAGTTATGCAAAATGGATATACTGAAAATTTCATTTTTTGTTTTGTTGAGCAAAGTTCAATGGTTGTAGTTTAGTTTTGAAAAGATGTATGCATTGATCGTAACCACCGTACTGTGCATTCGGGTCCAAGCCTCGCTTCTCCATTTTTAAATTACATCACTAAATGGCCGAACAGTTCTAATTTTATTAATATCAAAGATATCCGATGGCACCGAGAGTTGATTATCGTCTTATCATGTTAATACATGTCTAAATTAATTATTGTATATAACATTTCATCAGGACTCAAGAAAGACCTACAAGATTTGCCTCTTACATAATACATGTTTAATCCCAGAGTAACAAACTGGAAAGGGCTGTATGAAGTAAAGTGGTTTAATCCAGGACGCGTTTCAGGCTACAAACGTTCATCGACTTGTATTTGGGAGAGAGAGAGAAATGGAATTTAACGTTCACTCAACTAAACTAGGTCATTTAGCAGTGGGAGGAAACCGGAGTGCCCGGAGGAAGCCCACGTGGTTGAGAAGGCGCCACTATCTCCATGCCACATAAGCTCACACCAGGGCTCGAAACCACAGACGAAAGCCAGAGGTGGCCGGCCAGCTAGAGGTCGAAGCGCAGCACTCTAGACCACTGGGCCATCCCAACCTCCGACTTGTATTTGGATTATTTACAGGGATTTTCCCTACTCTTCCCTGGTTGTATCACTGAGATTCAAACTTACTAGTATACTGTTATAGGGATTCTTCCACAATTCAACTAGGGGTTGGTTGGCCGAATCGTTAGCAAGCGCGGGCTGCATAATTTCGATTCCCCGGTTGTACGTGGCAAGGAGTAGGGTCACCTGCCTAGCCTCGTGGGTTTTCTCCGAGCCCCCCCCCCCCCCTGCTAAAGGCCCCTAAGCGAATTATTGAAATAAAACCTGAACAATATGTTAGTACGAAAATGATCTAGTTTGTGTCGCGGGTACGTTCAACCCAATTTTCTCTCTCTCTCTATCTCTCCCAATCTTCTACTACTTTCACTGATAGGTTTATTCGTCATTACCTTGGAATTTAATCAAATATATATGATATGGCATTGCAGCCATTCTGACATAGATTGTAAATAACTTTGCATTTATTCCATATAAAAAAACGCATACGCATCTTTAATAAATATTTCGAGTTTTACAGATTCTCGCTATCGTATATTAATAAGATTAATTTATGTAATAGGTAAGTGTAGCCATTCTGGCTGGAGTATAAATTATAAACAAGTCTATATATCTATCATAATATCTTTACTTATATTTACATTGGGAATAAAACAAACTTTATTACTACGTCCTCATGATTGACGTGTTGACGTGTATATCATATCGTGTAATCTACATCACCTCCAGACGTTAATTCCTACCAAGATTTTTAATGAATTTTTCTTTTTTAATGTGTCCTAAGCGCACTTAAACGTAAGTTCAGTATTGTGAAATGTTCCATTTACACCGTAGGTAATCACATCTTGCATAGATAGGAGCCGCGGTGAGTCAGTAGGTAAGACGCTAGCTCATTAAAGATGCATTATGTAAGAGCTAAACTGTCTATTGCCGGTCTTTGTTTTCGTTTCAAAAGTTATATAAAAATTATTTAACATTTATTTTATTAACAAGACAAGCCCATAATAAACCCTCCGGGCCATCGGATGATTAGAAAACTTCGGCCATTCAACGATTTAATTTACAATTGGAGAAGCGAGGCCATGTTATGATAATTTAACGATTATTTATATAGCGATTCAATAACTTTGGGGCATGACTTTAGCTCCGTTTCGTTTTGATTTTACTCAAACGATTTTGTAATAGTAAATTTAATGTAGTTTGATGAATATTTTGAAAACTAAAAGTTGATAAATGCTGGCTTTTGAGCTTAAAGCGGCACTACCACTTTAATCAAGAAAGGTATTATTAAACTCAGTGAAAACAACACAAATTATGTACGAATTTAACTGAGAGATGCAACATCTATATAAAATATAAATTGACATAATTTTAATAATTTAACTTTAAATAAACTGGTGACAAATCTATGGAATAATAGAAACGTCGCTCGGTAATAAACAGTGATTATATTCAATTAAAAGGTGTGGAGTTGGGTGGCTGGGTGGTTAACGCGTACGCGTTGCATCATAGGGTCTGTCATTCAGTCAAGCTTCGATTCCGGGCTTGTACGTGACAAAGAGTAGGGTCACCTGTCCAACCTGGTGTGTTTTCTAAGGGTCCTCCCACTGCTAAAACCCCCCAATTGATTGAAATAAAATTGAACCATATGTTAGTCCCGAAATGACCTAGTTTGTGTCGAGTGGACGTTAAATCCACCCATCTCTTTTTACGCTATGCCTCACCCTCTACTGGAAATGAAATAGAGTTTTGCGTCCTATATTTTTGGCATCGACCGGGCCAATGAAGACGCCCCCCCCCCCCCACTGTTAAAAAGGCGTTGTACTATTGCCGTGACTTGAACAGATATTATCATTTCATTCTGTTTCACTATGGCTGCATACAATCTGAGATATATATAAAATTACGAAACGAAATAGAATATGTCATACGTTAGAGTATAAATATCTACATCAACCGAACTAAGATTGGGTAGGAGTCGAAATATCAACGCGACGCAACAATTTTTACAATGTCTTTGAATGACATCTGCGTGCAAATATTTCCGGAAAATGAGAATGAGTCGACTTCATTATGACCAACACCGTATTCTATTGTCGCATTTCAAAGAACGTGTGGAGTCGATGATGTCATTCATTCCTCAGAAAAAGTATGATGCACGTGTAGTATTATCACGTCTGCCAACATAATTGGACATTTTGGCGCCAAGTCAATCTCCATTATCAGACGACAGCCAGGTATCACCAGTGGGACCAATGTCGTTTTCTTCAAACCGATAATTTCATCTTTTGTTCGTGATAATTTAATTCATCCAAATGTAACTCGTATCCTCTATTTGATTAGAGACTTCATTTTCGCGCAGAAAACAGGAAAGATCACCGATATTGAATTCCTTTCTGTAGCTATTAATTAAATTTAAATGTTCTCTTAAAAGCGTTGACAAAATAAAATGCATTTTAAAGGAATAATTTTCATTTTTATTTCAACGGGCTGGCCTTGCTTCTTTTCAATGCTGAGGGGGTGGGGGTGGATGGCAGAATGGTAAGCACGTGCGCGGGTCATTGAGACGACTGGCGTGGTATCGAATCTCCAGTTGTACATGACAGGGAGTAGGAGCAGGATCGCCTGTCCAAACTCGTGGTTTTTTTTCGGGTTTCTACCACTGCCAAAGACTCCTACGCGCAAGCAAATTATTGAAATAAAATTGAACCATGTGTTAGTCCCGAAATGACCTAAATGTGTCGAGTGGGCGCCATCTTCTCTCTCTTTCGTTCTCTCTCTCTCTCTCTCTCGAAGAACAGAAAATAACATTATTGTGGCCTAATGAATATGTTTGATGGTCGTGTGGTAGACCTATTAAAACATGCTATATGATTATTAATCTTTTGAATAGATAACCAATATCAAATAAACACATAAATATAAAATAGCGCCAAGGGGTATAACTCGTAAACAACATAAATCGCGTGCACATGCACATAAGAACCATTCACATTATCTCTAATGTGATCACAATATATAATTCAACAGACAGTTCTTGTCTATTATGCTTATAGAATTTTAAGTAAGATATCATACAAGGCGACATCATGGCGCCATGGTTCCGATAATACTCGATCTGTTTACTGTGATTCCATTCCGCAGCTTATCACACTGCCATCTCGGAACCTAGACTCCACACAGCGCATGATCGCTGCAGAGAATTCGAGTGTGGTATTTAGCGTGATTTCCTCCAAGCATTCTTTTTCCTCTTGAGGTATATCTATCGCTAAGTGATAAGCAGTTATAAATCTTGTATTAAATTGGGATTGAGATTTTGTCAGCACTGTAAATGTCATCTAGAATTCCTTCGTATGAAACAAAACCATCCAAAGATTGTATTTTTTCAGATTAGACGGAAAGTAACAGATGAACATCACTGATGCTTCGGTCTTTATACTGCTTGGCAGTGGTGGAAATGTCGGTCAAAACACATACTTAGGCCTTCTCTAACTCCGTAATTCGGAAGACTCAACAATAAAAATGCGATTAAATGAAGCCATATTTCCTAGACCAAATATTTTTGTCCTGTTTGACATCTCGGTAGCTTTCGTCTGATTCTCGAAGATGCCGGGATCTCCGTTGCTCTGGAAAGGTTAGGGACGCTTGCCCTAAATCCGAATCCTCCACCCAGAAGATGCATTATAATAGTGGCGTTACAGAGCCACGTTATAAAAAGATTAAGAAATGCTTAAGACCCGACAATAACATGAGAACGGAGTATACAATTACAGAATTAATTCGATAACGACGTGGACTCCTTAAAGTTAAAGGAGAAGTGATATCACGTATTCTAGAAAGAGTAAATAGTATGTCCTGTATTGTGCACGACATCCATTAGGCTACTAGGCCTACTTATAGCTACATAATTTAATACCATATGCACACATGAGTGTAAGGAGCTTGAATACCTGCGAGGAGCTTGAAGGATTCAATCTAATAAACTTGTCTGTAAACGGTAGGAGAAATAAAAAAACATACGTCACTGGTAGACTGCACTTCCTCTTTTACCGATACAATCTTCACCTCTCCTTACTGTCTCTTGTCTAATATATTATTATTTGTATTATCCCCCCTGGGGCGTCTCTTACATCCAGACAATCCGTGTTTTACAGTAGTGTAATGAATTAAAGATGCATTATATATACGATTTAAATTTTAAAAAAGCTGGTCGTTTTTTGCTATGCTAGTTCAAATTAGATAATGAAAAATTAATAAATTGAAAATTTCATTCAAAATCACCGTCGCCGATTGTATAGCGAGTTGATTGCGGGCTTGCTATGTAAAAAAATGCTTAATAAATAACTTATATAAAAATAGGATAAACTATAATACACGGAAGAACAATTACTGATTTATTTAGGCGACGTTTCGAAGAGTAGGCAGATTTAGCTCCTACATAATGCACCTTTAATAGATAACTAATTAGTGAATTAAGCCGCAATAAGCAGAAACATACGTAGGTAGAGTATTTCGTGTGCTGCGTTTGCTGCGTATCATATCTTTAATGGTTTCAACTGTATTAGTTTCGTATTATGGCATCTTTAAATAGTTTAGTATTCATCTGTTTATTACTAAATTACCGCTGACTAACGCGGACTGACTAATAATCGAAACTTCGATCATTATCGCGGAATAGCTGATTGACAATCTGTTATTTCGTGACAAAAATTTAATCATTGATTAATTCACTCAGAATAAAGTAATTTGACTGAAACTTTCGCTATATTCGTGTTTCATTATCTACCTTTGAACTATTATATCAAGTTCTTAATCTAAATCTTACATAGGCCTAATGCATTTTCAATGACATTTGCATGTTGCAGTAAAATGGTAAATTAATATGATTAATATATTTGGATTTCTTCGTATTGAAATTTGTTTTACAACGTTCAGCTCCTTATCTAATCTTCCATGATGTATCTTTAATTTCATGAACGTAATTAATGACGTTATATTTAGTGCATATTGCAGTAGGCTACTGTGGGGACGGGCAGCCTACGGTAGGCCTACTAAAATCTGCAAGGGTTACCAACACTCCTTATATATTTAAATATAAATGTAATTGGAATTCACAGATTAAACGAACACCGGTGATCAATTTGTACCATTAACAACAACTTGAATTGGAATGAGATCAAACCAGAAACGTTTCATTAAATACTGAATTCTAATCGACGACATCTTTTCACCTCTTTTCATCTGCTACTTCATACAGGATGAGAAGATGAAGAGACGAGAAGGGATGTAATTGTAATAATAGCAAGCAGAGAGCAGGCGTGATTAACCAATAATTCTCACATCACGCAATCATGTAAATCAAGGGTAAAACTTTATGATAAAAAATAATAGCCTAGAAGACGTGGGCCTTTATCTAGGTACAGATGCAGAATCCATGTTTTTGCACGAATGAAATAATCAGTGTGAACGAATACCATTATACATTTGAAAGTGTCACGTTGTCATCAGGGAGACACGTATCTTATTATCTTCCCAAAAATCTGGATTGTATCATCCGAAAACCGTACATTAGAAAATGTTAACTGACATATCAGCGTCAAACTTATAAAATATTAAACGCTGACTCATGGCAGCCATCTTGCATTAATTGAACCTCGCAGGCGCCTCTAAGGAAATCGTGTACACGGGAGTGATGGAAGTTTAGGTTATCGCGCTTCCTATGTTGTTTTTTTCGGGATGTTACGAAGATCTGTAGGGAATAATTATATTTAATTGTCGGTTTGCGTGACAGGCAAGCTATCACAAGTTCTTCGTCACTACATATTTTCAATGTAACGGACTACTTGTCAAAAGATCTCATTCCAGGCGCTTGTTAAAATAGACAGGTCAAACTGAAAACTTTTCTTTGCCCCGTAATTTCATTATTTTAAAAGATAACTAGGCCTATACAATCATGGCGGCATTGCTTGTAAAAAAAACCTTGAATTTAGATTACGGTATAATAATACTGAATCGAGGTGCTCTCCACACATACAAGTCAGAAATGAAAATGTATTTAGCGAGAGAGAGAAATGGGGTTTAACTTCCACTCTATACAAACTAGGTCATTTCGGGACTAACACATGGTTTTAATTTTATTTCAATAATTTGATTGCGCATAGCCGGGGAAAACCGACAAGGTTGGACGTATTTAGCGAATTACTAATCTGCGTCAACCGGGATATAGATCTCGGCGTCTACGACCTTATCTTTTCAGCTGCCGGGGGATCTTTAAAGCCCCAATAGGCCTACCACTCTTGTTGTAACTGAATAATATGTCCCAATCTTTATTCTGGTCAACAAATTGTACTATTTTACAATATTCCAATTAATAAATGATACAAATTTCATCTTAACACACCTAATTTTAAAAATTGGAAAAATCCAACTATATGACGTAACATGGTTTGAAAAGCTTTACGTAAACACTTTCAAATGCAACTTGGATTTAAACATATTTTCGAACCCTCTAGACAAGTAAGATAGGTCGTAATGGATAATTTACACAACAGGTAGCCAGGTAGGACACTTAAACAGTAGTTAAAATAAGGATAATTTTATTTTCTGGACCTGTCAAGTCAGCAAGAGTGTTATTGTCCCTTTAATGTATTGCTAATGGTAGAGTCATAGAACTATTATTGGATATTAGTAGATTTTATTAATTTTATTGCGGCCTAGATCTCATATATTAAAGATAAGATTCTGTGACATTTTAGAAAGATGCTCTAGGACATTTATCAATTCCTACCGACACTTAGGCCTAGTCATTTCTACTGAGTGCATCTCATGTATCAATGGGATAATAATTTATTAATCTGTTGAATCTACAGGCCGAATCACGCATGTATACAAAGGGGTGATTCTGGGACATTCATTAATTTGTAAATTAGCACTTGTCGTTGGATCTATTTGTCATCGTATCGGCATATATTAATATAGTAGTAGTAGTTGTTTATTAACGTCTCACCAGTTATAAATACATCACATTCATAAATTAAAATATGCTAAAAACTGCCATTCATTAAGAATTATGAGAGACGAGATGAACATTACATAGACACAAATAAATAATCATAGTAAAATACAAATAACAGAAAAAACATACATACGGAGGAAATTTTAAAATTCATATCTACAATAGGCTAAAAATAATAACCCATTCATGAACATGGATATAAAGTTTGCCTCCGCCTTTTTAAAATATCACAGCAGGTTTTGGCACTAAACTTAACTACTTCGTCACTGGACAGAATAAAAGACATTTTATCAGATTTATTAAAAGACGCAAAGTTTGGACACACAGTTTGTATTAACGTGAATAAAACATTCCTAAAATCGCTATACAGCTCGCATTCTAAAAGACAATGTTCTTCATTTTCGACTTGATCGGTACAATAAAAACATAGGCGGTTCTCAACTGGGATTCCTTCATATCGCCCAGTTTCTATACGAAGCGGGGCTACTCCACATCTAAATTTAGCCAGAGCACTGCGATGGGAGGGAATAAGATTGCCCGTTACATATTTCTCGGGTCCATACACAGACTTGAACAAACGATATGACCGGAGCTTATTATGACCTTGGCCGACTTTAGCTCTAACATGGGTAACATCATTAAACCATTTCTCTAGATACAAATGAGAGTTTCTTTCGAAAACATCACAAACCAGTTTTCGGGTATTTACATGACTAGTCAAATCTATATTGATATCCAGTTTCTTTAGGTGATTATTAACTCTAAAATTCCAGTTTTTGGTTCTTTTTGCCTTTAAGTTACTCCAGTTAAAAATAATCTTAGTTAGACGACTATCTGTCAAATTGCATAATCTACCATAGTGTCTGATCACACTGTCCCATTGTCGAACATGTATAGGCACCCACCCCATGTCCCCGTTAACAGCAGCATTTGGGGTGTATCTGCCTACTCCAAGGAAATATCTGCACGCTCTATTCTGTACAGCCGTTACACAACTATATTCCCGGTCACCCCAGATTGCTGCACCATAACTAATAATAGGATAAATTAAATTATTATACAGTTTAGTAAACGTACTATATGTGCATGTTTATTATACTGAGCACTGACACAATTTAAGACGATTAGCCTCTCCCGACAATCCAGCCACCCAGTAGCATGAAAACTGGTATAAATTAAGGACAAACTAAGAACCTAGCGACTTGATAATCAAAATATAATGTTTCCACTTTTGTCTCGTTAAGTAAAAATAACAAATTGTTTTTGATGGTGTATTCCTACGGTTATTCATCTGTTATTTTACGACCTGTGTAGTGTGTATGTTTATACAGCTTATTTACCCAAGCGGAAGTATTTTGCTGCACGTGGTGAACAGGCGGCTTGTTCGTCTGCTGTACGTCAATGTGTAAATGTAGGTATACATGTTTGCTACATGTTTCTGCATGTTGGCTTCCATTGAATCTTGTTATGCTAGAGTAACTACATAGTTCATTGATACATTCCAGCTGGCTTATAGTTTCATCCTATTATCTTTAAGGGTGTAATCTTTAACCCCCATTACTTCCATCTTTTAGCGATATAATGAATGAAATATTGTTTAATGGCACGTCAGCTACAACCGGGATATATTGCGCCAAACTTTAAGCTATATTGGATACCTGCGTGTTGCAGATCTGGATGTTGCCCCGCTGCTAATAAAAATAAAATTGCCCCACAGCTTTGTAAAAATAAAAGATAGGTTGCCAGGCGACTAAACATACGCCCAAAGCAGTTCAGTCGTCCGGGGAGACAACAAGGGTTGTAGCATACATTTAAATCACACTAAAATCTGATTACGAATAACAACCCATTAGACGTCTAGTTCTGCCCTATTCTAACATTTAGCATACAAAACATTCGATATAAATTGCGATGATCGCAGAAAATCGTTGAAAATTGATAGGGTTCTTCGTCTCATGACCTTATTTAAACACTGACAGTAATTATCGGAAATCATTTTCTTATGATCTTAAACACTGGGTATAAATTTGAAAGTCAATCGGATATTAAATTTAGTCAGTAGAGCGTGAAAAGACATTTGCTAGACCGACGGACGGACTAGATTCCAATATGGACGTATAAAAAGCAGTGGGGTAATGCCGACGATGTTGTCTAGTGGAAGTCAGGCGCCTGTGTTATGTTTGTGGTGTTGTGGACAGGACAGCCCTTTTCTTGGTACTTTTTACCCAATCTGTTTTACTGTTTCACGGAAGTCTTCTAATATCTATGTAAAAGATGACTGCCATTAATATAACACATGACATCACATCACGCGACGCCAATCATTGGCTCATTTGTGCGTCCATTGTTTGCATATAAGACGTAACTGAATCGTTCAAAATGCTGCCTTTTACTCATTTTAATACGCATTTACACCAAATAGGAAATTATTTTTACCAACAACTACTTCAGACGTCTGTTTTAGAATTTAATTTGTCGGTGGAACAAATTTAATATTTTTGGCTCATTAAGTCACATCGATGTCATCCTTATCAGTGATTGTAGCGGCCTAGCGAATATTGACTGCTGATCAGTGTGCTGTTTACTCTTCTCAACTCCGCTTCAGATTCATTATATACCACTCTCCGATGTACTCCAGTACTTCAGATTCCATACAAATGCCTTAATTGGATCCTATTGCAAAGCTGTTGCCTATTTAAGGTCTTATTGTTATACAATTCTATCAGCAATAATAGTGAAACACAATAACAATTTGTTTTTAAATGTCAAGACCGACGGACGAAGTCGGTCAAATCGTGCAACGGCAGCGGAATCAGCACTTCATGAACGTTCGTATTGAAATTGGTTCAGGAAATTGATCTTTTTTTGTCTTAAATAAAAAACCCCATCAAGTTTAAAGGAGCTAAATCGCTAACATTTGGGATCCAGAAATTGACAAAAGTGGGTCGAAACTCATATAATACTGTAATATGAATGTATATAAACTGATCTACATTAAATGCTTTCCGTTTTACTCCAATTTCAAATCAGTTATGTTCGGCAAAACAAGCCATTCAGTCTCAACCCAGTGCATTTTTTTTAGCGCCTGGTTATTCCAGTCCACATATGTAGTGTGATACAGTACAATGTGTCTAGGCTCGTCCCTCGAGTCTCTCAATAAAACTAGGACGAAGCGCAATATGGTACACGATTCGTGTACCAATGTTAGAAAAATTATTTTATCTTAAATATCGGATATCAGAGGCTCATCTTTTCCTGGTAAGTTTACATCATCAATGTTGATTTAAATTGACCAATAATTCGTGTTTTCGATGTCGAAGATTTTGGAGGATTTTGAGTTACGGACTTAGGTCCTTTAAAACAGACTTTTAACATTTAAACTCGGCATATTAGATTTCCCACAAGGCCACAGTAAAATGTAATGGCATGTTAAAGGAGCTAAATCGCTAACATTTGGGATCTAGAAATTCACAAACGTGGGTTATAACGCATATAATACTGTAATATGAATGTATATGAACTGATTTACATTCAATGGTTTCCGCTTTTACTCCAATTTCAAATCAGTTATGTTCGGCGAAATAAACCAACAATTTCAATCAAGTGCACATTTCTAGCGTCTAGTTATTCCAGTCTACATAACCCCATTTGGTTTGATGCATATGTCTAGCCTCGTTCCTCGAGTCTCTCAATACAACTGAGGCTGAAGCGCATTATGTTAAGCTCATCCGTTCCCGGTAAGTTTACATCGTCAATGTTGATTTAAATTAACCAATAATTCGTGATTTCGATGTCGAAGATTTTGGAGGATATTGAGTTACGGACTAAGGTCCTTTAATGGCTTCTGGACCGGACACCCTGTAAAGGTAGGAAAACATACTTTGCTGAGCATCAACAGTCTAATAACATTCCCAATGGTTTCGGCTGCCATTTGTAATGAACAAAGAAAGCCATATTCCAGAAGACACTGGATTTCCTGGATCCGCCTCTGCGTGGATCCCGTCTAAACATATAACTTTCCATATAATATACAATGCAGACATGTCTTTGATGTAAAACTTTAATAAGGACAATAATAGCATTGAGCTAAAGACATCTTAAAAACCCTTGTCTATATTTACAGAGAAATTGTAGGATCGGTTGATCTAAAACAGGATTCGGGGCCATATAGACGAAATAAGAAGTAATTTAAGACATTGTAGCACCGCCCTAGATAAAATCAGAAATTTGAAATACCATAAATCATAATAAAGGTTTAATATAAGTCATATTATTCTACAAAAAATACAAATTATTTTCTTTGTACTTGATAATTTCAATATGATTATGTATGTTTTCATTGTGTTAGGGGTTGATCTTGATAAAGTGGGTTGGTGTTCTATCTCATGGACCAGTATAACATTGAATTTATTTCTACAAAGAGAAGAGACAGGGTTGTATATTCTCATGAGAAGGACAGATTATGACAGATGAGATGACCTATTATGATTAAACTATATTTTAGTTTGGTTCTAATATAAACACTACACCCCACCCCACCCACCCACCAACCCAAAAACAAAACACAATTGAAAAATATATTTTCGGTTATATCGCTCAATTTAAGAATGTTCACTGTTTTATCATAATTAGTGATAAGGTAATTAACAGAATCCGTTTTCTACGAGGTCTGAATTTTCCGGCGTGGTTTCCCTTAGTTAGTGGTGTGGGGGGGGGCCTGAAATAGGTACACATTGGCGTGTGCGTAAAAATATTTCCTTGGCAGTAGGCCAAAATTTCCCTCATAGCACACTGTATGGCCCACTCGGAGAAGAACAGTTGGGCATTAAACCCCATTTCATTTCGTTTTCGGATTATTTATCAAACTCTGATTAGTGACTTTATTAAAGCTTTTATTCTATACTACATACAGACGAATATGTATGCGTCGCTTTAGCTCATAAGGTCTAGAATCGGTTCAAGTATGGTTTCCATACCATGTGTACATACATCCACGCCCCCTCCCCGCTTAAGACCTAAACAGCAAGCGAATTAATATATTAAATAAAAACCATATGCTAGTCCAAAAAGGGCACAATTTTGGGTTTGAGTGGACGTTAAAGCGTATTTATCTCCCTTTTTTTATCGTTACATGACCTGATAAATAATTTCCGGCGACCGGTCGATTCTCGGGATTCAATGTTCCAAATGATTTTTTTATTATTAACCTCACTATATTCAAAAACACATACATTCAAAAATAGAGATGGTTGTATCAATTCTGGAAAGTCCAGCTAGAAGATGATTTAAATTTAGTTTCCGGGTTGTTTTTTTAAAACCTGTCTGATGCCATTCTCCACGCAAGTCTCGCTCAGCATTCGACTCTGCCGTCGGCTCACGTTCAATAAATGTTTGACCCGGAGGTCATCGATCACGTGATTTACTACTTGGTCAAAAATGGCACCTGTCAGCGAAATGTTCTTGGCGTTATAAACACTTTATAATTTTATATTTTTTTAGTGAATTCGAAATGTTTATCACGCAAAGTGGTTTTTCTATCATACTTCAAACATATATCGAGAATTATTTGATTTTGATTAACTAGACATTTCTAAATTAATTGTTGGGCCTGTCGATCGGGTAGTACTGATAAACAAACACACGTGTATTATATTCTAAAATTAGCACGGCGACGTGCGCAGTTCGGTATTCCGACCATTTTACCCGTGTCTTACGCAAAAGAGTTCCCTGTAATATCTGTATATACATTGTTACTTTACAATTGTGACCCCATTTCTATTTCAATATGGTAATAGTATTCATTATATTATCATTTATTTGTTTTAAATCGTATTTTTTTTATCATTGTCTATCTTCACCAAGAATCTTGGTGGCGTAGTCAATTGAGCCGACAGCAGAGATTAGTGTGGACTGCAAGGGGAAGAAGACAACTCTGTTTGGGAGATTAGTCTGATGCATCAAGATCAAGACACAATGAGTTTCCGGGAAGATTCCCGTCCAAATAACGAATGATGTTATTTCTTGTTGTCCTAAAAGATGTATTGTCAGCCATCTTGAATGATTCAATCTGACAATTGGCTGTCGGTTTGGCCAATCAAACACGTCAGGAAAAAAGACATATCGACGCTTGAGGGTTGCAATTCAGAACCAGCAATTTGTCAATTGTGTTCCGAATGGATTTTTAAAGAGAAAGATGGTCTAGGTTTTGGAGATGAGAATCCATTTTAAATCAAATATTTAGACATCATTTAAAGTAGCTAAGTCTCTAACTCAATATCACCCAAAATCTTCGACAATAAAAACACGAATTATTTGTCAATTTAAATCAACATTGATGCTGTGATCTTACCGAGGAAAGATGGGCTTCGGGTAACCAATATTAAAGACAAAATAAAAAAAATACCATTGGTACACGAATCGTGTACCATAATGCGTTTCCTGCCCATTTTTAACAAGGGACTTGAAGAACGAGGCTAGACCATAACGCATATTCTTATCTGTAGACGGATATACTATATAGACTTGAATAACCAGACCATAGAGATTTACTTTTATTGAGACACCAGGCGTATTTCGCCGCACATAACTGATTTGAAATGAGAGTAAAGACGGAAATGATTGAATGTAAATCAGTTTATATACATTCATATTACATTATTATATGCGTTGTGGTGGCCCATTTGTGTCAATTTCTAGGTCCCAAATATTAGCGATTTAGCTCCTTTAAAGGGTCTAAAGCTATTTAAAGGGACAATAACACTCTTGATGGCTTGACAGGTCCAGAAAAAAAAATTGGCCTTATTCTAACTACAAGATGTTTAAGTGTCCTACCTGTTGTGTAAATTATCCATTACAACCTATCCTACTTGTCCAGAGGGTTTGAAAAAATGTTTAAATCCAAGTTGCATTTGAAAGTGCTAACGTAAGGCTTTTCAAACCATGTTACGGCATGTAGTTGAATTTTTCCAATTTTTAAAATTAGGTGTGTTAAGATGAAATTTGTATCATTTTTTAATTGAAATATTGTAAAATAGTACAAATTGTTGACTAGAATAAAGATTGGAACATATTATTCCGTTACAACAAGAGTGGTATTGGGGCTTTAATATAGGACAAAAAAGTATTGTATAAAGTAGTTCTAATAAGTACCTGACAAGGAGTAGATCATCCCTCCAACCTCGTGGATTTTCCCTGGATCCCCCGGTTTCCCTCCAGTGCTAATTATACCAAGCAAGTTTTTGAAAAATAATAAAAGGACATATTAGTCCCTGGAAGACTTAGTTTGTGTCCACTGTATGTGACTCCATTTATCTCTGTTGTTATCTTTGCATTAAACGATTAAAGATGGAATATGTAAGATTTAGATAAAGAGTTCACGCTATAACATTAAAAAAAAATCAAATAGGGGTATCTTTAAGATTTCAGTCAAATGACTTCATTCTGACCGACGTTAGGTCTGTTTGGAGAATAGCGGAGACTCGATTGTCATTGCTACCGTTGTTACGATAGTAAACAAAGTCTCGATTATCTACTTTTAAAATTAAATCATTAACCGCCAGTCGTATTTAAATTTCGAACACGCGATGACATAAAGAGTTGGTTGTGTACTTTGGCAAGTTATTAAATGTTTACTTAAAGATTCATTATGGGAAATGAGATAACGAGTTTGCAGTTCTTACTATAATAGTTAAAAACTACATAATGTAAAGGCAATTTGCTGAAAATATTTAGTCAAATTGATCCACTATGAACCGTGAACCATTCGAATGAAAGTTCCGCTCAGCCTTGATCATCATTACTGAAGTCGGTAAGGCGAAACTAATAGTCTCGATTATCCATTTATTTGTTTAATCAGGATGGAAGGTTTTCTTGCAAATCGGACAACAATCCAACAAATGTCGCAGTCTAGCCTTACCATCGAGAGCTAATTATGGTCTGAATATGTAGATTTAGCTCTAACATGATGCATCTTTAAACGGGAGTTAGTTTGTTTTATGTTTTTTTTTAGTTTAATATTTGGCACCAGAACACATAATCTGTTCTATCTCAACATTTGTTTTATCTATTTAAATGTAGACAGGTTGTCATCCTGCAAAACAAATAAAATATTTACCCCATAATCTAGCACAATTAAATGTCCATCCTAAACTTAGGCTGCCTGTCTACAATTAGCTCCTCTTGAGAACAGACATAAAACTAGTTTACCGACATTTTTTAAATTCCTAAATCGACGATTTTAGTTGAAAATTTTGAGAAATATTAATTCCGCTTCCATTTAATTAAATTAACAAAGTTTTGGTCTTTGTGTATGCCAGATGTGGAATGTAGTAGGACAGTATCACAAAATGGTATACTAATATTTAGATATGGCGGTCATTCGGAGTAAAGATCTATTCTTGAAGTAGAAAGTTCTTTTGTCACCGTAATCAACCCTTCATAACACAAATCTTGACAACGAATCCATGTTATATAAGTTTGAAATTTGGTTTGCTTGTGCGTAGGGGTCTTAAGCAGTGGAAAGAAACACGAGTACCCGGGGAAAACCCACGAGGTTGGACATGCGACTCTACTCCTTGTCACGCACAACCGGGGATTACCATTCGGTCATCCAACCATCTCAAAAACGTTCAAACATTAACACTGTGACAAACAGGACGGATGTCTATGCTGCTAGAAAATTTATCTTTTGTTGACTGGCAGCACATCTTTATTTTCCTCTATTAAATATAAAAAACACCCAAAATATTTCTTAAAATAGGTTAAAGCCCCCAAAACACTCTGATGTAACTGAATAATATGTTCCAATCTTTATTCTGGTCAACAATTTGTACTATTTTACAATATTTCAATTAAAAAATGATACAAATTTCATCTTAACACACCTAATTTTAAAAATAGGAAAAATTCAACTACATGCCGTAACATGGTTTGAAAAGCCTTACGTAAGCACTCTCAAATGTAACTTAGATTTAAACATATTTTCGAACCATCTGGACAAGTAAGATAGGTTGTAATGGATAATTTACACAAGAGGTAGGACACTTAAACATCTAGTAGTTAGAATAAGGCTAATTTTTTTTTCTGGACCTGTCAAGCCAGCAAGAGTGTTATTGTCCCTTTAAAGATACATCATGTAAAAGCTAAATCTGCCTAGTGTGGGTTTTATTGTCTTCAAATGTTATATAAACTATTATCAATACAGTTATTCACAAGACAAGCATGTAATCAAATGTCTAGATCAACGCATGGCCGAGATTTAAATGGATTAACAATTTAGATTAAACTGGATAATTTAGATTTTGTCTCTATTGTCAAGTATAATTGCTCCGCTACATCTTCAAGCACAGTGATAACTTCTCTCAGAATAAAGTAATTTGAATGAAATTTTCAATATATTCGGTTTTCATTATCTTTTTTTAAAACTTATTATAGCAAGATCGGTCATCTCTTTATTTAAATCTTTCGTAATGCGTTTAAAATAAAAAGAACAAAACGACCCCTTTCCAGTGTAGTTTTGAAGATCTAGATGGACATTCTTGTCAAGCAAAACTGACCATTTTGCTATTTCGTAGGTGTCCCATCTTAATTCACCCGATTTGAAAAACATCATAAGATTTTAATTAAAAATTAAAAACCCTGAGTTTTCTTCACGTGTTGAACAGGTTAGATCTTTGCCTTCCGTGTCGCGCGGGAGATGTAGGTCACACCAAACAACATGGTAGTATTTTGTTACTACTCTTGTAATTACATGTCAGAAATATGGAGACGAAATAAATTATGTATTTTCAACATTAATTGACAGGCTTTGAAAAGATAGACACGTGTTCGGGCCTCTAGGGGGCAGCAGCTTTGATGGGTGTTACGTCAGCTTAATGAACTTCTGTCGATCAATGGTTAAAATCCTAACTGAAAATTTCACTATGAATCCATACTAACAGCGAAGCAGCTTAGAATCAAATATCCTTTGTCACAAAAATATTAAAGCTGCAGTATATTAGCGCTAGGTAGTTTTTTTTTCTGATTCCAATTGTTATATAAATTATTATTTAGACAATTATCCACATGAATGACAAGCCCATAATCAATTTGTAGATTAGACGATATAATTATGGCATAGCTTCGTTATACGTTAACCCTTGTGCGGACACGTTGCACAAAAAACGTTGTCGGTCACAAGGGGTATTCTAAGACCCCACACAAAAACCCACACAAAAAAGTTTAAATGCATAATTTTATTCAAATACGATCAAATTACAGCTTCATGTCAACATGCCCGGAAGAAACCCTCGATTTTGAGAAGGAGCCCCTAACTCCATTCCATGTCACATACGCTCAGTTTCTAGAAACAAAACGACTCATTTCGGGGACTGGCTTGATCTTTCTGTATTAAAACCATTTTCACATGGCTGGCTACTGACCAAATAATTTAATCCCTTTACTGTTATCAGATTGAGCGATACGCTGTTCTTAATATTCAATTCACTGTCCATTCATCTCCACTTATACGGTTTAATGGTCCATGGTATAATTATGTTTGAGCCACCGAACAAGAACTGTAAAATCTAACTTAACTATCCATGTTTATCATGCAGCTACAATAAATATGTTCTATTTGATTTGGTCTGTGCGTTCAGACATTGTTTGCTTCATAATTATACTCAGTGTAGACCGTTTTATTTAATATAATCATTTATCAAGTACGACTCTTGTATTACAGCTAAACTCGGATCTTAGTGATTATGAATTTTGTTTTTAAATTTACTCCTGATGATAAAGTATCACAACGGTCTATTATTATATTGTGTTACTCTATATTATTATACTATAGTTCTAATGTGTTACTCTATATTATACCATTATTCTATATTTTCTATCATTGTTCTAATGTGTTACTCTATATTATCTATCATAGTTCTAATGTGTTACTCTATATTATATCATAGTTCTTGTGTGTTACTTTATATTATCATAGTTCTAATGTGTCACTTTATATTATACCATAGTTCTAATGTGTTACTCTATGTTATACCATAGTGTTACTCTATATATTATACTATAGTTCTAATGTGTTACTCTATGTTATACCATAGTTCTCACATGTTACTCTATATATTATACTATAGTTCTAATGTGTTACTCTATGTTATACCATAGTTCTTTTGTATTACTCTATATTATAGCATAGTTCTAATGTGTTACTCTATATTATACCATAGTTGTAATGTGTTACTCTAATAACCCATAGTTCTAGTGTGTTACTCTATGTTATACCATAGTTCTAATGTGGTACGCTATATTATATCAGAGTTTGTATTACTCTATATTATAGCATAGTTCTAATGTGTTACTCTATATTATACTATAGTTCTAATGTGTTACTCTATGTTATACCATAGTTCTTTTGTATTACTCTATATTATAGCATAGTTCTAATGTGTTACTCTATAATACACCATAGTTACGTACTCTACATATATATTATACCATTACTCTATATTATTATACCATAGTTGTAATGTGTTGCTCTAATATACCATAGTTCTAGTGTGTTACTCTATGTTATACCATAGTTCTAATGTGTTACTCTATATTTTATCATAGTTCTAATGTGTTACTCTATGTTATACCATAGTTCTAATGTGGTACGCTATATTATATCAGAGTTCTAATGTGTTACTCTATATTATATCAGAGTTCTAATGTGTTACTCTATAATTATATCATAGTTCTAATGTGGTACGCTATATTATATCAGAGTTCTAATGTGTTACTCTATATTATATCATAGTTCTAATGTGTTACTCTATATTATATCATAGTTTTAATGTGTTACTCCATGTTATACCATAGTTCTTTTGTATTACTCTATATTATATCATAGTTCTAATGTGTTACTCCATGTTATACCATAGTTCTAATGTGTTACTTTTTATTATATCATACATCTAACGTGATTCCCTTCTAGCTGCGCAGGACGAGAGGGGGGGGGGGTATCACCTTGTCGTTGGAATGTCACGGTGTTGCAGAAAGGATACAAAATAGTTAGAATCCATCCAAGAGTATACATAGGCGGAAACGACACCGTCCGGGTACTGCCTACTAACAGTATGCATGGCGTATGTCCGTCTTTATTATACCGATTAGTGCAGAAAATTAGGATGTTAAACCACCTGTTTAATTTTTGGGTGGGGGCGGGACCAAAATGGGGGACCCCAAAAATGGGAGAATGGATGAAGCTCGAGGGTTGACGAGTCAGTAACTCGACATGCTTGAGATAACTAGATCCTATACTGAGAGATTTCATATTTCTCGGGGGTTGCGGTGGCTCAGTGAACAAGGCGCTGGGGTGGCCTGGCAAGAAGCAGTGTCTAGTTCGGGTTGGGTGAAAACCCGGGTCTGGTGTACACGCTGGCCTCCTCGTAAAATAAATTGAAATAAGGATAGGCCGTATTGCCGCTGTCGGGGAATTCCCCCCCCCACCCTTAACACACTGCTTGGTACAAAAAAGTAGGACATTAAACCTCAGTTCATTTCATTTGTATTTCTACGGATAGTTACACCGCACTATGATAATAAGTTGCAAAAGCCGTTCATGTAGAATTGGCCAGCTTTTTCTGCTAACAAAACTGTGGGACATCTCCTTTAATTCAGATATTAATAAGATCTGATGCGATGGGCTTCCATAACAATATCTATTAGATAAAACCATAAAACTGATAGTGTATGCAAGTCAATCAATGATCCTGTAATAACCCCGACAGCTGTTACGACTTTCATTACAACGGGAAGACGAGTGTCGGCCATGTCAAATTAAGCGCCACCTATCAACATATCGACTGATTTGCTTATAAGATATATAATAACTAACTACGACCTCGTGGGCTTACTGGAGCCGAAAAATCGGGTTTATGACGGATTGGCCAAGGAAAAGTGGACCGGACTAGCCACAGTGGTTCCACGTGTTACAAGTGATTGACATGCAATGGATTTAAGAAATTGAAATGCTGGCATTACTGCTATAAATAGTAGAATGAAATTATTATCAATAATATTATATATAAGGCTATAGATTAGTTATATAGGCTTTTACAATAACAACCACATAACTAGACTAGAGTTTTAATTAGGTAATCAAAGACACAAATGAATGACAAATACTTTTATTTAGTATGGGGTAAAATATTTGATTTTTTCCGCATAATTAATAACAAAAAACCCCCCAAAAAACCCAAAACGGGATTGGACGTTCAAGAAGTGTTTTAAAGATGGCGTCCCATTTCGTTTTTGTTTTACTAGATCATCGTCCACATGCGTAAATCAAACTACAAAATGTGAAGAAGAAACAGTCTATTTACAAGTTTCGGGCCAAATTAAGGAATCAGTTTGAACTGATAGCCCAAAACAGGACAGGCCTGGATCCAGGTATTTTTCGAGATCGGGCGGGGGGGGGGGGGGGGTACATTGTAACAAATGGTAATCACTAGAGTGTCTCATTTTTTAGTGGTTTGGTATTGCCTTGACAGAGTCAACCCTTGCCCCACCCCCTCGATCCGCGCCTGCAGGGGTTACCTAACGCTTTTAGAATGGCCCCTTCAATTTTCCATTGAATGAACGGGGTTTAACGTCCCACTGTTTTGCTCCGGTCAGTGACTGGGCATACATCATGCAGTGTGCTATGAGGGAAAGTTTGCCCGGGCATAGGCACTATGGTCTACATTTATACAAATTTCAACCGCTAAGAAATCTTTTATGTGCATACACTGGACCTCAGTTTTTCGTGCCATCGGAACAACTAGATAGCCGTCCTCGCCAGGCCACAGTCCTGCACATTTGATGAACTTTCCCGATGAACTTTCTTGGCCAAAGCAGAGATCAAACCCGCGTCCTTCAGACTAGAGAGCCACTGTCTTGT
Organism: Patella pellucida; assembly: GCA_917208275.1. NCBI lineage: Eukaryota > Metazoa > Mollusca > Gastropoda > Patellidae > Patella > Patella pellucida. Next base: position 35,833,631 of record OU795044.1, read on the forward strand.
CCACTTCGCCACCGTGGCTACTACAAAAGCATAGCGTACGCATTTGCGATAAAGATTTTTATCCAGTTCACCATGATTCGTGGTGAAAAAACTACCTGACAAATGGAGTTGGCATCTCTTTGAATATGTATCCTCATGCTGCAGATTGTTTTTAAGAGTCCTCTGCAAAGAATCACCCAGTTGTATTCATTGATATAATATATTGTATCTGGGAATTTCCCTTAAATATAGATTCCCGCCAAACAGACTGGTCCTGCACAAATGATGGATGAATTCTAGCGGAATTTTATCAATTCCTTAGTTATGTCACGGTCATACAGCTATATCAGCATTTTGGTTCATTGTATCGTTAAAATTACACAAAATATATTCATGGGCCATTTCATCTGTAATGTAATAATCGACCACAATTCTGCACTCAGAATAATTTTTGAAATAAACTTAATATTTTCAACTAAAATCGTCGATGTAGGAATTAAAAAGTCAACCAGCGGACCTAAGAAGCAACCACACCAACCAGGAAACGTCCATTTCCGTGGACTCTTTGTCAACTACCACCGTGAATCGTATACAAGATTCATATGGCACATTTCAAGTTGAGAAATAATAAAGATACCGTGTCCAATCAAAATATTTACTAACTTTACAGATTACTATGTTTAGTGTTCCTAATTCGCGTATTTCTTGACAGTCATAAACCGACCTATTGCACGTCATATGTCGTAACACACGCAGGAGAACCACACGCAAAACAAAACCGGTCGGACACGCTAGACGAATTTCTGCCGGAATCATTCAATCGAAATAATCGGCACCGAATTTAACAGCTGAATCATTTGGCGCCGAAAATCTAAAAGCGTGTCTCCCGCTTCAGACAAACCTGCGGACAAGACAAACTATACAGACATATTTTTGGATGTTTTGGATTCATCTGTACAACACCACGACAGTCATCACCATCATCATCATCGCCACCACCACCAGTAGTGTCATACCGACAACGAACATGGGGTGGTGCTTAAAGACTATGGTTCGTCATGCCAAGAACACTCCCAATCATAAGTTACCTAATCTATAGATAAAAAGGTAATAATAGCAAAATATTACCAAGAGAAATTATTGATAGATGAAATTAGTCTCCATTATATACCCGATATCGCCACTTTGTCTGCAGAAAACCAATAAACAATGCATCCAATTTACAAGCGGGACATATCAACACGCCATGATAACAGATAATGGAAGCAATATCAAAAACAACTTAGATTTGATCGTCAACCGCTCTGTCTATAGTAACATTAACATACTTGGCACAAGATAAAGGTGGAGGCTTTTGGATAATCGTGATGCCAAACTACATGGAATGCGGTGCATGTGTCTGGGGTGGTGTGTGTGTGAGTGTTTGGGGGTGGGGAAGGGTATCCTGTTCCTCTCCTGCTCTAATCCTATACGTGTATGCAACTAATTGAGCAGACATATTATCTCGGAGATTCTGATTTGATCAAATTCCCAAGACCTCACGCATATCTTAAAGTTTTCTCCACCTTTGACCCCGCCCTCTCCGCCGCCCTGCTCAAATTTTTGTAGTAGTAGTAGTTGTTTATTAACGTCTCACCAGATATAAATAAATCATATTCATAAATTAAAATATACTAAAAACTGCCATTAATTAAGATTTATGAGAGACGAGATGCATATTCTATAGACACAAATAACTAAGCATAGTAAAATACAAATAACAGAAAAAACACACCTACGACGAAAATTTTAAAATTCATATCTACACTTAGGCTAAAAATAATAACCCATTCATGAACATGGATATAACGTTTGCCTCCGTCTTTTTAAAAAATCACAGCAGGATTTGGCACTAAACTTAACTACTTCGTCACTGGACAGAATAAAAGACATTTATCAGAGTTCTTAAAAGACGCAAAGTTTGGACACACAACTTGTATAAGCGCGAATAAAACATTCCTGAAATCGCTTTAGAGGTCGCATTCTAAAAGACAATGTTCTTCATTTTCGACTTGATCGGTACAATAAAAAAAGGCGGTTCTCAACGGTTTAACTTCCTACCTTTGTTAGACATAGTTGTTGATGCGACCGTGTTTTGCACTACAAAAAAATCTACCTCTGAATAATTGCGCGGGGATTTACATTCACCAGTGTTATTCATTGAAATAAAGCTGGGGTGTGCCCTTTAACAAGCTATGGTGGACAGATGAATCCATAAGAAAGCATTAAAATGTGTCCTAATAAAAATCCATGGTGCAAACATGTTTGCTGAGATGTTACTATGCACAGTTAAGCCGTACCAGGGTTTATCCAATATTTATGTTTCTTTTACCGCTATCAAAATATTAAATATCATTTCTCCAAATGAAACAAAGCGTTCTTCTGGGTCATTAACTTGATCCCATATCATAAATCGTTTCCATCCATGACCGCTTCCCGGAATGTTAAACGTAAACTCCCCTTCTTCCGTCATTGCTTCATCATGACCTGCACCATGTCTTAGGAGCTGGACCTGAATGTATGCCGCCACGGGAGTGCTATCTCCATCCCCAATACTACAATACACGCCAAGCTGCTCAACTGGATGGAGCCTATTTTCATAATCCTTCAGTCTTTTAACATCCAGTGTGAACGAATGATTACCTATCTCACAAACGCTACTCCTGTGGAGTTTCCCAAGTTTCAAATCGGCGTTGAACCTTTCTTGAAATTTACCTAAGTGTGTCCGATCCAAATTACCAAAGAGATCTTCAACAGCAGAAGGGCTTGTTGCTTCGGTAGATTTAAAGTCCATATTCTTATAATACCGATGTGGGATTCGCCTGTTGTAGATGGCATTGATTTTTTCTGTCAACAAGGGCAGAGCTTCCATCATGTCCACTTCATTCAATTTGTGTATTTTCTCAAGTTTCTCTGCAACAACAAGAGCATCTGTATGTGATCCCTGTAAATTTCCAATCATAGTCGTTAAAGGAACCAATTCCGTCTCAAGGTTTTCACTTACCAACCCCTTCAGCCTCCATTGCATCAACTGTACCGTCTGCATTATCTCCATAGCTTTTTGGTCAATCATTTGGCATTGCTCCTCCAATCTATTCTTTCTATCTGTTTTTAATTCTTGGCATTTGACGATTTCTTGTTCTAGATAATTTTGGGTAGACAACAATTTATCCTGCAAGTTCTCAAAAACAACTTTAGCCTTTTCCATAGCATCATCAATATCTTCGGATGTGTGGTTCCCATGAAATAGCACTTTACATTTCATACAAATCGGCTTGGAACAGTCCACGCAAAAAAACTCCACTTTATCTTTTTTGTGTTTGGTGCAGTATCTATGCTGATTAACAGACTCTAGAGATATTTCTTCATTCAAACTGTGGACACAGTGATCTTTACAGACAGGAAATGAATCGTGTGTTGTCTTACAACTGTCACACAAATTATGTTCGCAATTTGAGCAAAACCAATTGGCATCCTTCTTTATGCAGCTGTCACAATTGGATCCTTGCCTCTTCTTTTGTTCCGACTTACCGTCTACGAAGAAATTTGTTGTAAGCTCCGAAGCTCCACCAAGAGGTATTTGGTGGGCTGTGCCACACTGAGGACATATTAGACTATCAGTAGTTTCAATCACGTGATCAATACAACCCAGGCAAAACGTATGAAAGCATGGTAGAAACTTTGGTTTGGTTAAGATCTCAAAACAGATTGCACAATCAAGATGATCATCGTCGCTTTCCATACTTTATCCTGAAAGTAAATCGGATAAATCTTGAATAAGGGTGTAATCGTTCATAGTTGAAGAGTACGTTGAGGGGCTACAACAATAACTTTTCTACATTCTTAAATTATGATAGGTGCCTTCTTTACATACTTAAAATTAGTATAGGGCATACATCAATCTCTTCCCTAACTATAGTTTATAATCGAACCACAACCACCTAATATATAATAATCTTGAACAACGACCTAATATATAATAATCTTGAACACCACCCACCTGATATATAATAATCTTGAACACCACCCACCTGATATATAATAATCTTGAACCACACCCACCTGACATATAATAATCTTGAACAACAACGACCTAATATATAATAATCTTGAACAACAACCACCTACTATATAATAATCTTGAGCACCACCCACCTGATATATAATAATCTTGAACCGCGCCCACCTGATATATAATAATCTTGAACAACAACGACCTAATATATAATAATCTTGAACCACACCCACCTGACATATAATAATCTTGAACAACAACCACCTAATATATAATAATCTTGAACATCAACCACCTAATATATATAATAATCTTGAACAACAACCACCTAATATATAATAATCTTGAACAACAACGACCTAATATATAATAACCTTGAACACCACCCACCTGACATATAATAATCTTGAACAACAACGACCTAATATATAATAATCTTGAACAACAACCACCTACTATATAATAATCTTGAACACCACTCACCTGATATATAATAATCTTGAACCGCGCCCACCTGATATACAATAATCTTGAACAACAACGACCTAATATATAATAATCTTGAACCACACCCACCTGACATATAATAATCTTGAACCACACACCTAATAAATAATAATCTGTAAACGTTATGCACTCATTGACTCAATGCAGTTCAGAAGACTGCAGTGTGCAATCAATTTCAGCTTGTACTTTCAAAGCGATTTTATGTTTTACAAATTCAAGGACAATATAGATTAACTTTCAGTGGCACAATGTCAGACATTTGTGGAGCACGAATGTCACCAACAAACCGGTCGCTTAACACGGTGCGGAGGTCGAATATTTGAAATTTAGGCCGCCATTAACTGTGACCGGGGCGGGAGGGAGACGGGGCTTTCTATCTCGTAGGTCAAGGTTATACAAAGGTTAAATAATGGCTGATGTCTAAACTGGATCGGCTTATGGTTAGTGTTTAAACTTTGTAAATTCAGGACATTGAGATCCACGATAACCTATTGACGTCAAAAAGCACCTATATTAGATAATATTGATACACATGTTGTACTTATCTCTATTAAATTGAACATACCTTATTTTATACTTACAAATTTCTCTCTCCAACTGTCACTGTGTACTATATGTTGTCAACAACAAGAAATATATAACTTTAAATTAAATGGCTTTCCAAGAAGTTAACTAGTTTTACTTTCGTTTCTGTTGTTGTTCCTAAAATAGTTTTGGACAATAAACTCTTACTTTCGATTTCGTTAATACAAAGCTACTGAATAGTGTCTGATCGAAATAAATATTATAGATTGTAATAATCATACTAGACTAACATGACAGTTCGGCACCAAGCGTCCTATATTAAACTAACCATTTGCTTAAAGCTATATTTCCTCTTGACATGGGGTGGGGTGGCCGAATGGTTAATGCATGCGCCTTGCTTTGTTAATTGACAAATTTAATATATACTATTCAAAAAAAGTAGGGGTTATGTGGTTTTTAAGTGTTATTAAAGTCACCTAATGAAACTGACGAAGAAACAAATGACAACATAAAATGAAGTTCACATTCATCGATTTATTCCAAATGATCGTTAGACTAAGTAAGGCACAGACTGACCATATAAGGGTAAAATGACACCCGGGGTCAAACAGCAAAGTTACCACCGCATCACAACAAAGTCGGTAACGGGTAAGTCCTCCTCTGTTTGCCAAACAAGCATCGATCCGACGTGGCATACTCCTAATGAGACGTCTAAGGTCATTTTGGTCCAGATTGTCCCATTCCCGTTGCAACGCAGCAGCAAGTGTTTGGACATTGGCAGGACGTTGACGTAACCTCTGTCCAAGCATGTTCCAGACATGCTCGATTGGGGAGAGGTCGGGACTCAGTGCTGGCCAAGGTAATGTGGTGGTGTTCTGTTGTTGGAGGTAACCTGTAACGATCCTGGCCCTGTGACATCTTGCGTTTTCATCCTGGAAGATGAAACGGCGGCCATGGCGTCGTGCGAACGGCACAACATGGACTGCCAAGATGTTGTCCCGGTAGTACTGGCCTGTAACACGCCCTGCAACAACATGTAAAGCTGTTCTTCCAGCAACAGTGATGCTTCCCCACACCATAACAGAACCACCCCCAAATCGATCATGTCTGATGACGTTAACGTCTTGGGAGCGCTCGTTTCGACGACGCCACACTCTCCTTCGTCTGTCCAAAAAATCAACAGCGAACCTTGACTCATCTGAAAACATCACATTACTCCAGCGTCGATTATCCCAGTGTTGACGATCCCTACGCCAACGACGTCTTGTCTGAATGTGACAAGGGATCACGCGAGGACGTCGGGCGCGAAAGTGACCCCTATGCAGTAGATTCCGAATGGTCTGGCCACTCACACTCACACCAGTGTCTGTTTGAAGACGAGCGCTGATCTGATTTGCTGTGATGACACGGATAAATCGATCCTGGCCTTGAGTTGTCGCCCTTGGTCGACCTGAGCGTGGTCTGTCCTGTACAGATTGTGTTTCACGATATCTGGACAACAGCCTGCTTATGACAGACTGAGAAACATTCATCGTCCGCGCCACAACCGACTGTGTTGTGCCGATCTGTAGCATGCCAAGGGCACGTAACCTTTCATTTTGGGTAAGCCGACGCATATCAAAATTTGTTTTCTGGTCACTAAAACAATTGAACTGAGGTTTCCACCCTGGAATTCAATGCCACAATGACTGTAACATTCAAAGTCAGAGTCGTGCAAATCTTGGGTTGGACTCTCATGATGATCCCAAGCATCACCTGCATTCCATGCGGTAGCTATTGGTGCGTTTGGGCGTCACATGTAACTGGAAATGTTTCTTCTGTTAGGTTCTATAGTGACTTTTTTCGTAGTCATTTGAATATTTTAGTATTATGCACTCAAAGTCAAATATCCCCTACTTTGTTTGAATAGTATATATGCCTATGTAATTTTAAAATTAATTCTCCTGCATTTCTGTTGCCTGCTTTGTATCAATTAATACCATCTGTTAAATGCTTTGGACCTGTATTTGTCTTAATTCGGCCCTGTGGTCATATCAGGTACGCCTTACTACACACAGCAATCAATAACGATCTTCTTGCAGGGGCGTGATGAACTATGATTTTGCATCCCGACAGGGTCCCCCAAGAAACATTGGACTGTGGAACATGCTAAGGTGGATTTGCAGCCTAAATTTAACACTGGTTGAAGCATTATGATTATGATTATAATGTTGAAAACCGCATTGAAACCGCGTGATTTTTTTGCCATTTGCAAGGGGGCGCAAAAACTTAAAACCATGACGCAAATGCAAAGCTACTCATTGCGTCGTGTGTCACTTAGCTATGATCTGGGGACGCATAATGTTAATTTTGCAATTTCTTATTAATATTTTTATGCAATTATGTGATCGAGCTTTTGAAATCAATAGATAGATATCCCCATTTTGTTGAATATAACACAAGCCCCCCCCCCCCTCCTTGGCAAGGTAGCATTAGTTATTAGTTAACTGAAATCACCGTTAGACGGAATCGTTGGTGAGCCAATTCGTCGTGCTTTTCAACCTATGTGTTATATCGTGTTACAGCTCGCTGACACTGACATATAAAACTGTTTAAATCAGAATTTTTACAGATTAGCCGAATGGTCTCACGAATTATGTAAGTTTTCAATAAAACTGACTAGCGAACCATAATCCACTCAGCTATTAATCTCGCCCCCAAATTAAAAAAAATAACAATCTACTCTGGAAATCTTTAGTGAATAGTGTTTTATGTCTGAATAATTACGCAGGTAGACGCGCGGGATTCATATTTGTCGGTTTTATTCATTGAAATATATCTGGGAATTGTCCCTTTACAAAGTATTGTGCGGCGGACAGGTCGAACAAAATATATGATAGCATTAAAATGTGATCTTACTAAGGCGTTTCTTTTACCGCTATCAAAATATTAAATATCATTTCTCCAAATGAAACAAAACGTTCTTCTGGGTCATTAACTTGATCCCATTGCATAAATCGACTCCATCCACGACTGCTTCCAGGCCTTTTAAACGTAAACGTCCCATCTTTCATCATTGCGTTATCATGATCTGAACCATTTCTCAGAAGCTGAACCTGAATGGACGCTTTTAAGGGAGTGCGATCTCTATCCCCGATACTACAATACACGCCAAACTGCTCAACCGGATGGGGCCTATTTCTATGATCCTTCCATCTTTCAACTTCCAGTGTAAACGAATGATTACCTATCTTATAAACACGACTCCAGCGGACTCTCCCAAGTTTCAAATCAGCGTTGAACCTTTCTTGAAATTGACCTATTGGTGTCCGATTCAAATTACCGAAGAGATCTTCAACAGCTGAATTGGTTGCTTCGATAGTGTTGAGGCCTATGTTCTTAATATACCAAGATGGGATTGGCTTGTTGTAGATGGCATTGATGTCTTCTGTCAACATGGGTATGGATCCGATCATGTCCACTTCATGCAACTTGTGTATTTTCTCAAGTTTCTCTGCAACAACAAGACCATCTTTTTGTGACCCCTGTAATATTTCCATTACGTTAGTTCGATGACCCAATTCTGTTTCAAGGTTATCAGTCACCGATTTTTTCAGCTTACATTGCATCAACTGTACCGTCTGCATTATCTCCATAGCTTTTTGGTCAATCTTTTGGCATTGCTCCTCCAATCTATTCTTTCTATCTGTTTTTAATTCTTTGCATTTGACGATTTCTTGTTTTAGATAATTTTGGGTAGACAACAATTTATCCTGCAAGTTCTCAAAAACAACTTTAGCCTTTTCCATAGCATCATCAATATCTTCGGCATTGTGATTCCAATGGGATATAATTTTACATTTCATACAAATCGGCTTGGAACAGTCCACGCAAAAAAACTCCACTTTATCTTTTTTGTGTTTGGTGCAGTATCTATGCTGATTAACAGACTCTAGAGATATTTCTTCATTCAAACTGTGGACACAGTGATCTTTACAGACAGGAAATGAATCATGTGTTGTCTTACAACTGTCACACAAATTATGTTCGCAATTGGAGCAAAACCAATTGGCATCCTTCTTCTTGCAGCTGTCGCAATTGGATCCTTGCCTTTTCTTTTGTTCCGACTTTCCGTCTACGAAGAAATTTGTTGTAAGCTCCGAAGCTCCACCAGGAGGTATTTTGTGGTCTTGTCGACACTGGGGACATATTAGACTTTTGTTAGTTTTAACCATCTGATCAAGACAAGCCATGCAAAACGTATGAAAGCATGATAGAAACTTTGGTTTGGTAAAAATCTCTAAACAGATTGCACACTCAAGATGATCGTCGTCGCTTTCCATATTTTATCCTGAAAGTAAACCGAATAAATCGTTAATTAGGGTTAAATCGTTCATAATTGAAGGGTGCGTTGGGGGGCTAGCTATTACTTTTTGTATATTCATAATTTATGATATGTGTCTTCTTTACATACTTAAAATTAGTATAGGGAATAAAGCAATCTCTTCCCTAACTATAGATTACTCTCAAACCACATCCACCTTATATACAATAATATTGAACAGAACCGGCCTAAAATATAATATATAATAATCTTGAACACCAACCACATAATATACAATAATCTTGAACCACAACAACCAAATATATAATGATCTTGTGTTATTCACTCATTTACTCAATGTTGCGTGACACTCATTTTTATACTTCAATTTAAGCTTAGAATTACGATTTTATGTTTTACGAATCCAATGGTAGCTTAACACGGTCCATGGCATGTTTGTAGACCGAGCAGGGGTTGGATATGTGGAACTTAGTCCGCCTCTAATAAGTATGACCGGGGCGGGATTGAGGATGGGCTTTCTATCTCGTAGGTCAAGGTTATACAGGGGTTGAATAGGTGATGCCTAAATTGGATCGGATTATGGTTAGTGTTTAAACTTTGTACATCCAGGGCATTGAGAACCCCGATAATCTATCGACGTGAAAAAACACCAATTATAGATAATCTTGATACAATGTTGTACATATCTCTATTAAATTAAATATACCTTATTTTATACTTACTAATTTATCTCCCCAACTATCTCTCTGTACTATGTGTTGCCAACAACAAGAGATATATAACTTCAAATAGTAATGGCTTTCCAAGAAGTTAACTAGTTTTACTTTCGATTTCTTTAATACAAAGTTACTTAATAGATTACAATGATCAATGACCTATATAAGTAAATGGTGTAGATTGTAATAATCATACTAGAAAATATGACACGTCAGCACCAAGCATCCTACATAATAAACTAACCATTTTTAAAAAGCAGTATTTCCTCTTGACATATACCTGGGGTTATGGCCCGCTATGGATTAAGCAAAATAAGCACGTGAGTAGTTAGGGCGTCTGTCTGACTACGCTCGTGCGTGCATGCGCAGACGCATGCACGTGCATGCACATGACCTTGCACGTGTTTGACCTTGATGACCCCTTGCACGTGTGTGACCCCTTGATGACCCCTTGCACGTGACCTTGCACGTGCAGAAAGAGAGGGCGCGCGCGCGAAAGAAAGAGAGAGAGAGAGAGAGAGAGAGAGAGAGAGAGAGAGAGAGAAGGGAAGAAGGAGAAGAGGGGAAGAAGAGGGAAGGGGGAAGAACTCTTTTCCATTGATTAAGTTGGCCCTGAAAAGGGCCGTTTGGTCAGACTAGAATCCCAGAGTACGCCGCACTTTATGTCGGTTGCGTCTAATAGCCTCCACTAATTCGGGAGGAGGTCTTTTCCTGGGAGGTGTTTTTAATACCTCGTCAGGTAAGACAAAGATATCGTCTGGGGTGATGATGGCAAGAGTATCACCCCTGAGATACATCAAGGTGTCCGCATTGGGGTTTTCACCGAGGCGAATGATCGGAGCACCGTTTGCCATTGTGACAAAGAGAGATGAATGTTGTGTCGTTTTATAACCGTTAGGACGAATCCATTTGATATGACGTCACACGGACGAGTCCATTCATAGCGTGGCGTTAGAGCGCTTAGGATAACGTTATGCAACGTTATGCATCGTAGGGTGTACGTTGAAGGCTAAATATAGGTGTGATGCAACGTTATGCATCGTAGGGTGTACGTTGTAGGCTAAATATAGATGTAATGCAACGTTATACAACGTATGTGCAACGTTATATCACGTGGGGTGTCGGACGAGTCCATGAATGGACTCGTCGTCACGACAGGGATAAAAGCGAGCGACGGGAGCGGTTCTGGCATTTTCAAGCTATCACCGAACGAAGAAAGATGAGTTTTACATTACGCCCCGTCGATAGAAGATACAGTCGCTTATTTAGAACCGAGTCGCTATGTGTAGACATAGACTTTTTGGAAGATTGGTCCCACGTTCCAGCCGCTGATGTGCCTCAGCAACTACACAACACCGTTGAGGCCATCATTGAGGAAATTCGCCGAACTTTGAACGCCAGCGAAAGTGACTACGTACGAATTGCCATCAGTCACCCGGGACTCAAAACACCTATTTGGTTACCGTTTCGAGAGTATCGTCTGTTAAAAGCCGAAGATATTTTACAGAAAGTGGCTGCCGTCTTACAGAGCAATGAGGAATTTCGACTCGATCAACGCATGTCCATGAATATTTGTCACGTGTCCCCTCCCGATGGTAGAGGTAGCGGAACAAACGTCAAGAAGAGACACAGCGCCAATTTTGACGAGTATTTAAAGAAAAAGCAATGCCTCGTCACCATAAAGAATACCGATGACTTGTGTTTCCAGCGAGCCATTGTCGTTGCTCGTCACTATGCGAACAAACAGGACACACCTGAGTGGCAAAGGGAGAGGAGGAGATTATTCAGGACAGGACCCCATTCGTGGCAGACGAAGAAAACAGAAGCACTCATCGATGCCGCCGGTGGAACCAAGGAAGCTTGTACGGGGATGGAAACATGGGAACTGTACGCCAAGTATTTGGGAGGACAAGGATACCAACTCAACATTTTTTCTCAAGCCATCTTTGGTAAGGCCATTTATCGAGGAACAAAACACGTCACTGGAACACCAAAACAGCTGAACCTGTATTTACACAGCAGACATTATGACGTTATTACTTCCATGCCCGCCTTTGCGGAAAGGTCGTATTTTTGTGAGACCTGTCAAGTGGGATACGATCATGCCGAGAAACATTCGTGTCACGTCATGTGTCAAGGCTGCAAGAAAGTGGGTCCACCCTGTCTACCCGACCCCAACACAAAGACGTGTTACTGTTGTCATCGTGTGTTTGTGAGCCGGCAGTGTTTCGATAACCATCTCGCCACCCGTTCCAGAGCCAACGGCAGTATATGTCATCGGTGGAAGAAATGTAAAACATGTCAGAAGGAATGGGACGTCATCGGAGCCAAGCGAAATTTAGAAGAACATCGATGCGGAGAATACAAGTGTTCCATCTGTCGTGAGTGGCACACGGCCGCAAAACAGTTTTGCTACATTCAACCGTTAAAATCACCCATCGACATGGACAGAGACAGGAAGACACAAATCGACAAACAACAGCAATCAACGTTGACCCGTTTCGTCTTCTTTGACTTTGAATGCCAGCAAGATACAGGTGAACACATTCCCAACTTATGTGTTCTGCAAGTGTGCTGTCACTTTTGTATCGATAACCAAGAACCCTGCGAGCACTGTGACACGTACTGGAATCACCAACGGGAAATTGTGTTTAAAGGACCAGACACACTGGACGATGTGGGCAAATGGTTTTTACAACTCGCTGCTCACGGTACGGTGGTAGATGGTCGGAAAAATGACAGTCACGAATCGAGTCCCGTGATCGCCGTGGCTCACAACTTTAAAGGTTACGATGGACTGCTGATTTTACAGACGCTGCACAAACATTCCGTGGCGCAGCCTGAAGTTATAATGAGTGGTGGGAAAGCGATGACTATCACTGTCGGTACGGTCAAATTCATCGATTCCCTCAACTTTTTACCAATGGCTTTACGGGACATGCCCAAAACCTTCGACCTGCAAGAATTGAAGAAAGGTTATTTCCCTCACCACTTTAACAGACCGGAGAATGAAGATTACGTGGGTGCTTATCCTCCCAACACCGATTACGATCCGGATGGCATGAGTGTGTCGGAACGAGAGAAGTTTCACGCGTGGTACCAACAACACAGTCACGACGTCTTTGATTTTCGCCAGGAAATTTTGACCTACTGTAAGAGCGATGTGGATGTCTTGCGTCGGTGTTGTGGTGTGTTTCGCGAGATATTCCTCATGGACACGGGCATCGATCCCTTTGAGAAGAGCCTGACCCTGGCCTCCGCCTGCAGTCGCGTACTACGCACACACTACCTGGAGAAAGACACACTCGTCGTCATTCCTCGAGCCCTGATGCAAGAGCCGACATCGGGTAAAGACTGGCATCGCTTCCAGCCTCGACAACAGTCCAACAAAGCACTTCGTTGGTTGGAATGGGAACAGCATCGACAGACCATGGCCGCTTTCCGGAACCAAACCCCTCTACCAAACATTCGACACGCCCGCAACGGTAGTGAATGTCGAGTCGGCCCTTACAGTTTGGATGGTATGGACACGACCACGGGTACAGTGTACGAGTTTCACGGCTGTGCCTTTCACGGTTGTCCCAAATGTTTTCCGGGTCCCGTCCAAGACGTTCAACATAAACATCCCTACGATCCCTCGCGCAGTATGCGAGACTTGTACCAGAAGACCCAGGAACGTCACCGTCAACTCCAGGAACAGTACGGTATGCAGACCATCCGCGTTATGTGGGAGTGTGAGATGGAAGAAGAACGACGCCATGATCCCGAGATGAACGAATTTCTGATTGGATTGGAAGATCAGCAATGGCCCGCTCCCGAACCTCTGATGCCCCGCAACGCTTTCTTTGGCGGGAGAACCAATGCCATTCAACTGTTAGTCAACGAGTCGGCCGAAGAGATGCGCTACATCGACGTGGTGTCCCTGTACCCTTACATCTGCAAGTACGGTACCTTTCCCATCAAGGAACCCACGATCGTCACACAGCCCGATCAAGACCAGTGGCAGCAGTACGAAGGGTTGATCCAGTGTTCCGTGTTACCACCTCGTGGCCTGTACCACCCGGTGCTCCCGTTTCGACGAAAACAGAAACTGGTGTTTGCCCTGTGTCGAAGCTGCGTCGACGAACACATGCAACAAGGGGAGATTGCAGAATACCAACCTTGTGATCACACCGACGAACAGCGAGCCTGGGTGGGTACATTTGTCACTCTGGAACTGAAGAAAGCGGTGAGCCTGGGATATCGCGTATTAAAAGTGTACGAAGTCTGGCACTGGAAAGAATTCAGCACCTACGATCCCGAGGCCAAAACGGGTGGTCTGTTTACGGGGTACATTAATCACTACCTAAAGAAGAAGATGGAAAGTAGCGGTTATCCCGACACCTGTCACACCGAAGAAGACAAGATCCGCTTCGTGAACGACGTGTACGACACCGAAGGTATTCGTCTGGATCCCGCATCGATAAAACCAAACAAAGGGATGCGTGCATTTAGTAAACTTCAGCTCAACACGGCTTGGGGGAAATTCGGACAGCGAGACAACTTTCCCAAGACAGAATATATCACAGAGCCCAGCGTCTTCTTTGAAAAAATGTTGGACGTGACCCAGACCGTGCGAGATGTACAGTTAGTCAACGACAACATGGTCTTGATGGAAACGTTGAAAAAAGAAGGACATGTCGCACCTTGTCCCATCACCAATGTGGTTATCGCCGCCTTCGTCACGGCCCAGGCCCGTTTGAAACTCTATTCCGTCTTGGAAAAGTTGGGAGAGCGCGTATGCTATTTTGACACGGACAGCGTCATCTACCAATATAATCCTCAATCATGGAATCCCCCGGAAGGTTCGAGTTTAGGCCAGTGGAAGAACGAGTTGCCCGAGAACGTCACTATTAAGGAATTTGTGAGCGGAGGACCAAAGAATTATGCGTACAGGCAAAGCGATGGAAAAACGGTATGCAAAGTCCGGGGATTCACCTTGAATTATCGTGCCTCCCAACAACTGAATTACGTCATCATGAAGGAGAACGTACGGCACGTCAATCAAAACGAACCGCTTGTCATCTCCAATCCGTTTAAGATTTCGAGATCACGTGATCGACGTCTCTGGACACGCCCCGAGAACAAAAAATATAAAATCGTGTACGACAAGCGTTTAGTTCAATTCAATGACAATGGCCAACCGATCAACACTTACCCCTATGGATACTGACTTTCATTTGTCAGGAACGTGGCGACCAAACAGAGAAGATGATGAATCAGCAGCAACGAATACGGATATGGTCGAAAAACTCAGAGAACGATGGCTCAACTTCCGTGTCAGCAAGTGTTATTTGCCAATAATAGAAACAAGTCAGCGCCAGGAGTGTTTCGGCTGCAGTATGGCTCACCCCAGTCAGAGATACCATGCGTGTCAAGGACTAGGTGTGTCTTCTATAACGGGCCAAGCCTCGCACCCTGTTGACGATTACAGTCACTACCTCTGGTTGGACGAGCCGAAATCAGAAGACGTCGATAAAGTATTAGACAGTATGGTGGACGATCCACTGGATCGAGTCAAGACGTGGGAAGACGAACAACGTTGGCAGGAAGATGTCATGCAAGCCTTAAGAAAGTACTGGGAGATCGTTCCTGGGTTTAAGATGGCGGTGATCAAACGCAAAAATGGAGTGTGCCCCATACGCGTATGGATGGAGCAGTCATCGGAGAGAATGTTATATTGGGAACTGAATGAAATGGATACCGAAAAGATCTCTGACATGGTGATAGAAGGTTGGGAATCTCTCGGCAGACAGCTGGGGGTCAGTGAAGAGTATATTAGTCACGCCAAGAAGATTTACCCAAACGACACACGGAAACAAATCATTAACATGTTCAACCAATGGCGAAGAATGTACGACAAGGAAGCTGGCCTGTTGGTACAAGAAATGCAGGGAAACATTAAGCGAGCCAATCTAGTGACGTTGATGGAAGCCTGTCTCGCGAGTGGAGCCGTCATCGCTTGGGACGACCTGCTACCGTATATGGGCAACCTGATGTACCAATTGATACACGGGAAGAAATAGACTCGAATCAGTTAGTTTTATGTCTGTATTTTTATTGTACAATACCGTATGCAACATGAGCAGAAATAGGAAGAACCGTTTAAGATTTTTAGATCACGTGATCTCTGGACACGCCCCGAGAACAAAAAGTATAAAATCGTGTACGACAAGCGTTTAGTTCAATTCAATGACAATGGCCAACCGATCAACACTTACCCCCATGGATACTGACTTTCGTGTCTCGGGAGGATGGCGACCGAACAGAGATGGAGACGAACCGACAGAAAATACAGATTTGATCGAGAAACTAAGACGACGATGGCTCAATTTTCGGGTCTGCAAGTGTTACCTACCCATCATAGAGGAAAAGCAACACGAGGAGTGTATTGGATGCAAGTACGATCACCCCAGTCAGAGATACCATTCGTGTCTGGGATTGGGCGTGTGTTCCATAACGGGCCGAGCCTCACACCCTGTCGACGATTACAATCACTACCTCTGGTTGGACGAGCCGAAACCAGAAGACGTCGATAGCGTGTTAGGCAGTATGGTGGACAACCCACGCGACCGAGTCAAGACGTGGGAGGACGAACAACAATGGCGGGAAGACGTGGACGAAGCCTTGAAAAAGTTTTGGAGTGTGGTTCCGGGATTTAAGACGGTGTTGATCAAACGCAAAGACGAGTTCATCGAACCCAAAGAGAATCCCATACGTCGGTGGATGGACGAGCTACCAGAGAAAAAGAAACGATGGTTCCTGGATCAAATGGATATCAACGTCATGTCCGGTAAACTGGGCGAAGGCTGGGAATGTATTGGCAGACATCTGGGAATCAGAGAAGCACGGATCAGTCAAGCCAAGATGAGTCATCCTAACAACGCGCGCATGCAAATTTTCACCGTGTTCAACCAGTGGCGACAAAGACATGGTAATCGAGCCAGCCTGATGACATTGTTGGAGGCCTGTCACGTGAGTGAAGCTGTCATTGATTGGGAAGAAGTGCAAAAGTACGTGGAAAGCCTGGAAATCATAGACTAGACACGGACCAATAGAAACGAAGGAAAAGAAAGAACCAATCAAAAGAGAGTGACGTCACAACCAAGGGTATAAGAAGCCAAGTCTCAGATTAAAATTTCATTCTACTCTCGATGGCTAGTCAAGTTTGTTTCTCCTGTAACAATGTCGGACACTGGTATAGAGACTGCCCTGCTCGTTCCCAACAGCAGCAACGAAATCCACAACCAAGACAAGACAGATCAGCTTATGGTTCCTATGGAAAATGTTACCGCTGTGGAGAACCAGGACACTGGGCGCCCCAGTGTGGACAACGAGCCGAAGCCCAAAAAGCGAAAAGTGACGAAGAAAGAAAAGAAGACGTCAAAAGAAAGTGTTACGGGATCAAGAGACCCACCGACGACAACCACAAATGTCTCAACTGTGGACAGCTTGGTCACGGCCTGCTCGAGTGCGAAAAAGAAATCCAAACAGAAAACAACTTTGAAGCCGTTGCCAGTCGCATGTTCGACAACAACGTCGATATGCCCAGAGACAACACCCGCAGTCAGCGATACTGGTACTGGTCAGGAGAAGCGTTCGAATTCTACAGGCGCTACAAAGAAAAACAGAAAACAGAAGCCTGTCAGTCCTCCAGTTATTACCCCAACTACGAGTGAAACTGACGAAACCCCGAAGCCGGCTGTTATTTTGTTGGCGGAGAAGGAAGCAGAAAGTTTTGCCCGAGCATTCATCCAGTATGCGGGTCCGAGAGATATGACCGAAGTCTTGGCGTATCCCCCCTGTTTCGATATGAGCGAATGGGTACCCGTTGTCGTCACGTTTGCTGAAGTGGAAGACTGGCACCCACACGATACGATGCAGAAGCTGTTGGGAAAAGTGTATTGGATTCCTCGTGTCCTGAGAAACGTACCCTGGTTGAGACAAGAGATCCTGAAGAGAGAACGCGTTAACTAACATTTTTTCTTTTCCTTTGTACTATATGTTGTATTGAATGTATTTTTGAATGCTCTTTTTTGTATTTTTTGTAAAATAAAATCTGTTCTTATTTCACTTCATGTCTGTTGTTCTGTGGTGGGCGCGAAGGTATAAAAGGCAGGGGAGAAGGGGATTGGGGGACAGTGCAAGATGGATGTGGCGTTCAAACACCCCTTTACCATGTTAGTCAGCGGTCCAACAGGGGTTGGCAAGACGGTCTTTGTACAGAAATTTCTCCAAGCGTCTCTGTTCGACATCCCTCCCCAACGCACCGTGTGGGCCTACGGAGAATGGCAAGAGAGTTACGAACACTTTCCATACACTTATGTCAAAGGATTGACGGATATTGACGACGTGATGGGGCAAGTCAAAGGGCCCCAATGTTTAATCGTGGACGATTTGATGGGGGAAGACACGGAGATATTGCAACAGTGGTTTACGAAAAAAAGTCATCACCACGACACGAGTGTCATTTACATTGTGCAAAACTTGTTTGACAAGCGACAGCGTACCATCAGCCTGAATGCCCATTACTTGGTTTTGTTCAAAAATCCTCGAGACGCCTCGCAAATTAGTGTGTTGTCCCGTCAGATGTACCCTTCCCATACCAAGTATATGGAGGAAGCTTTCAAGGATGCGACGAGTACCCCTCGCAGTTACTTACTCGTTGATTTGAAGCCCGACACACCCGAGACTCTGCGGTTGAGAAGCAACATTTTACCCGAAGAGGAACCACCCATCGTCTACGTCCAAAAAGTATAAAAGGGGGACCTGTACCTCGAATTGATTCTGTTTGTCACGATGGCTCGCACGAAGAATACGCAGCGGAAACACCCACCTCCGACCCTTCCCCGGGCGACGTTCCCGACCTTGGCACCGGACCTTCGTGGTCCCACGGTACGAAGGCGCACTCGTCCGAACATGAGGGCCCCCAGAACCCAATGGTTACCCCCCTCGTTGACACCACCCACGAGTCCTATGTCTCCCTTACCGCTCACACCACCACGCTTTTTCTCCCCAGTCACACCCCCACGACCCATGTCACCACGTTCCCCTTCTCGGTCTCCCTCGCCGATCTTTCGAAGACCACGAAGACCACGAAGAGAAAAGAAGAGTTCTATAAAAGGATTGAAGGCGTTCATTCGCAAGTTACAACAACTGACTCCCGATATGGCTTATGGACAGCTGGCCAAAAATACGGGCAGGGCGCGTATTGGATTGTTGCAGTGGTTCAAGTTGGCGGCCAACCATTTGCTGAATGATAACATCCAACCCCTGCATGCACAACACAAGAAATGGGTGGAACGAAATCGCCAGGTGTTGACCCAATTGACGGAGAAAAACATGCCGACGGCTGAAAAACTCTCTCTGATCATGAAACCCGGAGGACGTGGATTTTTCGGGGGTGTGTTGATTCGTATCTTGCTGCGATGGAAGGAAAGGCTGCAAGAGGAAAGAAACAAGAAACGAAATAAATTCGTTCGACGAACCGCTCAGCGTGGAAAGGGTCTGAGTGCCAAAGAGTTGAATCAACATCGAGCATTGCTTCGCAAATTGACTAATCCACAAACATCGCCCAACGTCAAAAAAAGGCTTCTCAAACAACAAGGCGGTGCTATTGGTGCCTTGCTCGCTATGGCCATTCCAGCATTAGCCCCCTTGGTATCTAAACTATTGGGAGGACAACAGGGTGGTAAACATCCCTGGACACGAAGGAGCGAGAGAGCGAACGCTGGGTTTGCCGAGTTCAAGAAACTATTTGGTGGATAACCCGTGGGACAGAAAGGTATAAAAAGGGAACCGGTGCACGACCCCGAGCTCAGTCATGGAGACACTGCGGTATCTATTGAACACTGCACCCAAAGACCGCCCACTTTTGCTCGAGACCCAGCCCATTGTCGACGGTGTGTGCGAGTGTATTGGAAACCTAATTCGTGGCAACGTTCCTGTGGCCGACAAAGAAATCAAACGTTTGAAAAAGGACGCCCCCTTGTTACGACGTTTGGGCACGTCTAAAACACCTTGGAAGACCCGTCGGCGACTTCTGAAACAACAAACAGGAGGATTCTTCACCCGGTTGTTTCGGTCTTTTCCAAAAGATGAAATTCGCCAAGAAAATGAAACTGGTACCCTTCGACGGACCCACCGACGTCAAACCCGTCAAAGTCATGCAAGTCGAACCCGTGTACGATCGAGATCCACTGCAGCAGGCCGTCGAAAATGTTCACCAAGACATGCAACGCGTGCTAAACGACCCAACACTGGGCGACGAAAATAAAATGCAACGGTACGGACAGTTGTTACAGCGTTATCAAACGATGCAAAAGAAAAGAAAACAGGTCATTCCCTTGTCGGACGAAAACATACCCGAGCACAAAGAAGAAGCAGCCGTGGTGTCGGAGATACCCATTCTGGAGTCGGTTCCCCGAGCCTATCAACATCGAGCTCGCCTTTTGTTGAAACACATGAAAGAAAAGACACCTTGGTCGTGGAATGAGAACTTGGAATTGATTCGGAATGGCGTACCCGTACCAGGTACCAATGCCATTGACATTGTGAACGATTTGGTTCGTCGGCGAAAGAATACCCAGGCCCCCATGGGATGGTTTGGCGTGATGCAAAGTTTAAAGGCCACGAACGTACCGCGCGAAGCCATTGGTAATCAAGAACGATGGAACGTATTGTCCACGCCACCCACACGGCCTCCGCCGCGACGTCCGAGAAAGAAGAAAATCTCCAGTACGGATACCCCTAGTACATCTACCAGAAGATGGCTGTCTTTGCAAAACCTATAAATAGTCTGATCATATGACAATCGATTGAAACATGGAACGAAAGCTGAAGAAAGTATATTACGACCCGAAACACCCGGCCGCTTTCGGTGGAGCCCTGGGCCTTCACAAAGCTACTGGTGTGGCTTTGGACCAAGTCAAGACATGGTTGAAACAACAAAGGGCGTACACCTTGCACAAACCACTGAAAAAGAAATTCTCTCGGTCCCCCACGGTGGTGGCCGGGATAGATCACCAATGGCAAGCAGATTTGAGCGATATGTCGGCCTTGGCCCAACAGAATGAGGGATACAGGTTTTTGCTGTGCGTCATCGATGTATTTTCCAAGTACGCATGGGTGTTGCCTCTCAAAAACAAGACGGGGGACAGTCTGGTGGACGCTTTTCGTCGAATCTTTCAAAGTCGACAACCTCTACGACTTCAAACGGATAAAGGTACCGAATTCCTCAATCGAAAAATGCAAACGTACTTGAAAAAGAAAAATATTCATTTCTTCGTGACACACAACGTCGAAACCAAGGCCAGTGTGGTGGAACGATTTCAACGGACATTGAAAGAGCGTATGTGGCGATACTTTACTCATCGACAAACACAACGGTACATCGATGTGCTAGACGAATTGGTTCGGGCTTATAATGCTAGACGACATCGTACCATTGGCATGGCACCCAAAGACGTTCGTCCCGAACACGAATGGATGTTGACAACACCTCCACGTCCCACCAAAAAGAAAAAGAAAACCATGGACACCGGCACGACCGTACGTTTGGCTTTACCGAAACATGGGGCTTTTGATAAAGGTTACTGGCCAAACTGGACTCTGGAAACATTTAACGTTACACCCAACATCGGTCCCGGCTACAAACTTTTGGACGAAAGAGGTGAACCCATACAGGGCACCTTCTATCCCGAAGAATTGCAAGCGGTCCAAGTCAACGACGATGAGATCTTTCCCATCGAAAGAGTACTCGAAAGAAAAAAAGACAAAGTTTTGGTGAAATGGTTGGGCTATCCGGCGAGTTTTAATTCGTGGATCGACAGGACCAGTCTCCAAAACGTATAAATAGGAGCGAGAGACGTCAACCTCAGTCAACATGCAAGACGAAATCACGTCTACGTCCGCGAGTGCCCACAATTGGTCGCTCTTGGGGAAACGTGTGCCACAAGCGGAAATTGTCTTTTTCTGTCAAGTGATTTTAGTGTACGTCGTGGCTGGTGTTTCTTTGTCCCAGTTGGCCTTCAAACCCGACGGATCGCAGACTACCTTGTGGACGGCTTTGCTCTCCAGTACCTTGGGTTACCTGTTACCTTCACCGACCTTGAAAACCAAACATAATGAACAACGACCGACCCTTTTACCTCACGCTTCCTAGTGACAGTTCCATGTCGTGGTATCCCGACAACAAAGTCTCCACGTATCACACCCACCTGGAACCGCCACTTCTTGTCGATCATCGGGATTGGGAAGTGGGTCTGTCCATGATCACGTTACCTGACCATTGGCAAAACATCGATCAACGAGACAACACGCTCGGCTTACGCATTCATCCTTGGTCGCCCCCGAGCACGGCGTCCGAAGTAAAGATATGTCGGGACCGCCACAGGATTGACCCGTCGAATTGTTTCAAAGGTGTAAAGGGTGGTGAGATCAAGGGATCGATCGAAATGGAAACGCACATCAAGAGTGACGACTACGAGTCGCTGAGACACATCCTGGATGTCCTGAACACTAGACTGGATGATTTGTGGAACCTGACTCCCATCTACGATCATTTGGCCCATCAACCCGAACGTTTGGATCCCAATAACAAGGAAATGACCGACGAAGAGAAGCAACAGCAAATCGCCTACGAAACTCGAGAGATGATGCGTCAAGGGGCCGTATCAAGAGGTTCCTTCGT
Organism: Patella pellucida; assembly: GCA_917208275.1. Classification (NCBI taxonomy): domain Eukaryota; kingdom Metazoa; phylum Mollusca; class Gastropoda; family Patellidae; genus Patella; species Patella pellucida. Next base: position 35,856,466 of record OU795044.1, read on the forward strand.
GTCTTTCAAGAAAGACAACACTAACGATAAAGTGTATCTGAAGATCAATCACGTGCAGACGCTTTTCTGGTTGGACGTGTTGCCGAAAATCGAACTTCGTCTGTGTGGTCCCATCGTGTCCATGTTGGGATGGACTGGAAACGAAATGATGATTTCCCTGCAGTCAATCGAAATGACCGGCGAAGATGGCCAAAGTCTACGGTATTTCTACGCCCACCACATCGCGAATCTTCAAATCCAGTTCGATCTGTTTTACATCTACACGGACATTATCGAACCCCAGATCGTAGGCGACGTGAAGGCTACTTTGTTGGACGTGATTCCCAGTCGACGATTGTATCACCGCCCCGCCAGGATTCACTACTTACCTCTGAAGTACAGTCGACTAAACTCCATTGGTCTCTATATAAGGAACGGAATGGGGAAAGCCGTGCCATTTCTCGACGGTAAGGTGGTGGTCCAACTTCATTTTCGCCGCCGATGATGATTCGAGTGTACAAAGGTGGAGTGCTCAGACAGCGAGGGGCTGGCAATGGTCTGGTAGTGTACAAGGGGGGAATTCTGAGACAACAGGGTGCCGGTCGATGGTCGGGGTTATTGAATGCCGTCAAATCGGTCGGGAAGACCTTGTGGTCGGCGGGCAAAGAGGCCGTGAAAAAGAATGTGGTCCAAATGTTACCCAAAGTGGGGCAAAGCGTGCTCGACGCCGTCAGTGGTCGTGAAAAATGGAACTGGAAGAAAGTCGCCCAGGACACGCTTCGCCCCGCGTTGTCAAACACGATGTCCGACACACTCAAGAACGTGGTCGCCCACCTGGAACCTATAAAAGACCCCTCACGAACCCCGTCCACTTCACATCGTCCGAAGAGGAAGAAGAAGCCACAGGTCACCTCTCACAAACGACGTAAACTAGATATCTTCGACCATGGCTACGCAGGTAATGCGCAATGATTCCTGTCCCTGCGCGCGAGACGAATTGCAGAATTTGTTCAGTGTACCCGACACGCAGACGGCCATAAACAAGGTGACCCACATTAGAAAGTATCCACTGACACCCGACCTGAACCACGATGGTCCCATCGAATTTTATATTTCCAATGCCACCACCGATTTCATCGATCTGGCCAACATGACACTACACGTGGCCCTGAAGGTGACCAAGAACGACGGGGGAGACCTGGATGCGGATAGTCAAGTCGCACCCATTAACAACTTGTTTCATTCGTTGTTTAAAGACGTCAAATTACGCCTGGGAAAGGATGCCGAAACTTTGGTCACCAACTCTCTGCCCACCTATCCCTATCGGGCTTACTTGGAGAATTTGTTGAGTTTCGGTAAGGGAGCCAAGAACGACCACCTGTCGAAACAAGTCCTGTGGGAAAAAGATACCGCCGGACAGTTCAATTCCACGAAATCCGTCGCCACCAATGGGGATGGTGGACGACAGGCACCGACTAACAAAGGATTGGAAGAACGCCAGAAAACCATCGCTGCCAGTCGCACCTTTGAATTGCAGTCACGTCTACACTTGGACATGTGTTTACAAGATCGGTATTTGATTGACGGTGTGGACCTGCGGTTGAAATTGGAAAAGCAATCCACGAAATTCTTTCTGATGTACGGTGAAGGCAACGATGCAGAAGACTACAAAGTCGAGTTCACCAAAGCCTACCTGGATATCCCGTTCGTCACTCTGGCTCCCAGTACCTACACACGGGTGGCTGCGCAACTTCAATCGTCCAACGCCAAGTATCCCCTGAAGCGTGTGGTGGTCCGCGACATGGTCATTCCCGACAATCGCACCAGTCACGTCTTAGACAATCTGTTTGTCAACGAAAGCCTACCAAAGAGATTAATCGTGGGTATGGTACGTAACACGGCCTACGATGGAAGAAAAAACAGAAATCCCTTCGAATTCCAACACAATCAATTGGAAAACATCAAATTGACCAAGAACGGTGAAATTGTAGACGAATACGACGTCAACTTTCCCCAGCGACAAGCCATCACTCCCTACCTGGATTTGATGAAAAGGGTGGCCGTCTTAAACACCCGAGAAGACCTGGACCTCCCTTTCCACGACTATATCAATGGGTACACCTTGTATTGTTTCGATTTGACCAACGACCACGGAGCCGATGGTAACTACTTTCATCCCAAAGCGGCGGGTAACCTGTCTTTGGAACTCAAGTTCGCTGCGGCCCCGACCAATCACCTCAGTCTTGTTGTGTTTGCCGAATACGACAATGTCTTGGAAATCGACGCTAACCGACAAGTCATCACAGATTGGTGAGGCTCTCTCCAATCAACAATTGACACAGACTTTAGAAAAACATCTCCCTGGTAGCGTTTTCGGGGGTGTATGGGCTCGTAATCATCTGGATATACTACGCCCGACCTCGTACCCTAAAGCCTACGTCATCAACACGGACGACGAAGACCAACCCGGCAAACACTGGACCGTGTTTGTATGCGAAGGACCAGATCACGTTACCTTCTTCGATTCGTACGGCTGTCACCCTGATGTCTACGGAGAAGCCTTTCGACGTTTCGTCCGAGATCTACAACTCCACTACCAACCCCGATGGATTCAAGGACTCGACAGTGTTGTGTGCGGACATTATTGTTTGTATTATCTATGTCATCGATTTCACGTGCCCTCCACACACGCCCTCTCCGTTTTCGGTCGCGTGTATCGTGTAAACGATATACTAGTCGAACAATGGGCCAGGGATCATTTCCCCGATTTGCAACCAGACCAGAAGAAGGGACAACGGTGTCGATGCTTTTTTGCTCTGTAAATATGTTTTTTGTGTTCAATGCCTTTGTGTTCAAGTTCAATTTTGTGTTCAATAATATGCTTTGTAAATGTGTTCAAGTTCAATAAAATGTCGACAACATATTACGTGTCTGTTTTTTTTTTTGTGACGTCATGTGACGTCATGCTATTCTGATTGGTGAAAAATGGTATCGCCCCAACACATTAGACTCGTCCCGTCCCGAGCTATAAATAGGAGTGTCGAAGCCAAAAGAAGTCAAAAACAAAATGGATTCTAAGGATAAGAGAGTCTGTACAACTTGTGGGGGATATCACCCTTTGTCTAAGGGGAACCGGCCAGAAGCAGATTACCTTGTCTGCTTCTGGTGTGGGGTAGATGTATCGAACACCTATCATAGGCGGTCAAAGCATGCGGTCAAGTGCGAGAAGCGACCTGTACCACGGTACTCGGCAGAGCATCCAAGATGCTCCTGCTAACCCTCGCATTCTAGTGAGGACAAACGGCCCTTTTCAGGGCCAACTTAATCAATGGAAAAGAGTTCTTCCCCCTTCCCTCTTCTCCCCTCTTCTTCTCTCCTCTCTCTCTCTCTCTCTCTCTCTCTTTCTTTCGCGCGCGCGCCCTCTCTTTCTGCACGTGCAAGGTCACGTGCAAGGGGTCATCAAGGGGTCACACACGTGCAAGGGGTCATCAAGGTCAAACACGTGCAAGGTCATGTGCATGCACGTGCATGCGTCTGCGCATGCACGCACGAGCGTAGTCAGACAGACGCCCTAACTACTACGTGCTTATGGTAGAGGTGGAGGGGAGGGGGTAGCCTCCTAAAGTCCTGGGGCCTGTTTCACTAAGATAAAATCCGATTTTAGTAATTCGATTGGATAGTATTAGATTGATTTTAGCTCTTAGCCAATCAGATTTGAGTATGTACTCAAATTTGGATATTATCTTAAGTTAAAATTTCGTGAAACAGGCCCCAGTTCTATGTGGGTAATTAAAAGAGAGCAATAATCCGCAAAAGTTGATGGCTATCTGAAAAACAATGAAGGTGAGCCGTCACTGCGCATGCATCTGCGTTTAAAGTTACAATTTCATATTTTTAAGTTATATTTTTTAAAATGTATTAAATTAAAGCCCTAAACTAGAAGGTATCTATAAACAGTCACACCTTGTTAAAGAATAATCCTTTTAATGCTATAATTCACTATTGCCAGTTGAGAAATGGGCAAAAATATCATTTATAACTTCAAATTCAAACGTTTGAAGATAGCTTTTCCAATGTGGGGAATAGGAAAATAAGGGAGGTAATTGTGTTATTATTTCCGGTTTAAATGAGTTTTAAGTGTGAGAATGACATGTATGATCGTATAATAGTGCGTTGACAACCTATTGAGCAAATGACATAGAAATAATTATGTTTTGACTTACTTAGAAAATATGAAATTCTAGCTTTAAGACAAGTTTGACGATGCACAAGAACGTCATCCCAAGCGCCAGCTTGTGTTTGTATTTCTTCAGATATTTGATTAGTAGAATAAGAATAAACCGGCTTACTTGATAAACCGTGTGCTGAATGTAACGGGTATTACAGTTACATAATATCACAAACTTGCATATTGAAATACGACAGGGGTGCACTAGTCAGCGGTTGCACTAGTCCGCCGCTGTAAGGTACTTAGAAATGCTATAAATATTTTTATCAATAAACCTAATCCTAACCCAACCCTAATATAGATATTGATGGAATAATCAATCGGAGTAGTGGACATTCCCACGAAATACAGTTATAATGCTGTCAAAGATAGTCTATAATAATATTTACTTTAGAAATCTTCTGAATAATTGCGCCGGTGGCTGGGACGTGCCCATTAACAAGCTATGGTGGATAGATGACCGGGGAGGTCGGGGATATTATAAGAAAGCATTAAAATTAAAATCCATGGTGTAAACAGGCTTACTGAGATGTTGCTTTTATCAATGCAGTACCAATATTAAAATAGCCGGGGTTTATTCAATCTGATTAAAATACAGATCTAGATTTCGTTTTTTTTTATACTTTCGAATGCCTCCATTACATCACAGAACTAGAATACGCAAAAAACTCGTAGCAGCAGATTGTTTCATCAGCTAATCCCTCATATAAACCCGAACGCGGATTATATAACAACTCTTCCAGATACTAGTGTAGTTAAGAAAAGTAAAACAAAATATTAAATTTAAAAAAAAACAACAAACAAAACGGAATAGGGTCTGTTATTAATTCTTTTACAGCTATAGAAATATTAAATATCATTTCTCCAAATGAAACAAAGTGTTCTTCCGGGTCATTAACTTGATCCCATGTTATAAATAGACTCCATCCATCACCGCTTCCCGGACATTCAAAGGTAAACGACCCTACTTTCGTCATTGCCTTATCACGACTTAAGCCATGTCTCAGGAGATGGACCCTTATGAGTGCACTCACAGGAGTGCTACCTCCGTCAAGTTGCTCAACTGGCTCAGTCCTATTTTCACAATCCTTGCATCTTTTAACACCCCGTTTGAATGACGAATTACATTTACAACTCTTCTGCCGTTTAACAACCAATCTGAATGAGTAATTACCTATCTCAAAATCACGATTCCTGTGGATTTCCCTAAGTTTCAAATCAGCATTGAACCTTTCTTGAAATCTACCTATTGGTGTCCGATTCAATTTACCAAGGAGGTCATCAACAACAAAAGGGGTTCCTTCGGTAGTTGTGAAGCCCATGTTCGTGTAATACAATGGTGGGATGCGCTTGTTGTAGATGGCATTGATGTTTTCTGTCAACAAGGGAATTTTTTTTCCACCATGTCTTCGTCACGCAGCTTGTGCATTTTTTCAAGTTTCTCTGCAACAACAATGGGCATCTTTTAGTGAACCCTGTAACATTTCCATCACAGTAGTTAGATGACTCAGTTCCGTTTCAAGGTTATCGGTTACCGATTTCTTCAGCCTATTTTTCTTTCCTAGGATTAACACCACGACTTGGACAATCTTTTGGTATTGCTCCTCCGATCTTTTCTTTCTTTCCTTTTTCATATTCTTCACATATAGCGATTTCTTGGTTTAGCATATTTTGGGCAGACATCAATTTATCCTGCAAGTTCGTAACTGAAGACTCTAGATGATCGTCGTGGTATTCCATATTGTATCCTGAAAGTAAATGGCATAACATAAACGACCATAGGGCAATGAGTGTATTTAAGGGCTATAACTAAAACACTTTCTCTGCGGTTGAACCGTTATCTCCGTGGTGGTAAATCACATGACGTGTTGCCTCGTTTTCGTTAGATTCTTTTATTGCCTTGTATGGATTCAAACTATTACCATTAGCCGTATTGGTTTAGGTCTATTTGTACTAGATGTGTTTTAAAAGCCTTATAAAGTAAAACTTTTTTAAAACTTATTTCGCATATCACATGGACCACTCCAGAATGACGCCCAATGCTTTATGGGGTGGTTGCATGACCGAATGGTTAGCACGTGCTTGGTTTCGAATCTCCGGTTGTACATGACAAGGAGTGTGGTCGCCTGTTCAACCTGTTGGGTTTTCTCTGGGTCTCCGGTTTCCTGCCACTACTAAAGACCCCTGCGCGAGTGAATTAATAAAATCAAGTTTAACCATATGTTAGTCTCGAAATGACTTAGTTTGTGTCGAGTGGACGTGAATTAAACCTTTTTTTCTCACTCTCTCCAGTGGGTTTTTACGAGCGGAAAGTCACCCAGGTCCCAAACACCGCCGTTCCCCATTGTTATCATAAAAACTAATGTAAATAAGTTTCATTAGTAACAATGCGGACTAAACGATATATATGGGGAATTTGCAACAGCGATCGTAGGTATAAAGATAATATGACCGATGTTACTTTCTGTCCGTTTCCGAGGTCGTCAATTACCATTGAACGACAAACATATGAAAAAATGTTTTCACCATGGAGAAAAGGTTTACACTATGGAGAGAAAGTTTACACCGCGGTAAAAGGTTTACGTCGAGAACAAGTTTTCTCCGTGGTGGAAAGGTTTTTGCATTTTTTTTTTGATTTATCACAGTTTTCATTGCGATTTCTCATATGAGGTAGATTTAAAAAAAGGGTACCCGTACAAATCAATGTATGACACTAAAAGGCCACCGTACGATCTTGATACGCACGTTGTACATATATATATATATATAATTAAAGCGAAAATTTCATTTATTCCAAGGAAATCAAAGCATAATTATTTGAATGTCTTTTACTAAATAGGTTCTCAACTCATTATTATACGACCATAGGCATCATTCTAACACATACAAATCATTCACATAAAAATTTGGAATATTTTCTACTCGCCCTGAGCTGCTTGGAAATAATATCATTTCATTTCACTTGAAATCAACGTCGGGTGTTGCCTCGATCGTCAAGGTCTGTGGTTAGCCAGTTATGATAATAATGCCTGGTTGACCTAGACTTAAAATAACACACTTACCTCCCTTGTGTTTCTCCCCTCTTTAAAATCATAGAAAGTCTACATTAATATGTGTGAAACAACTCGATTTTCTTAAGGAAATCTCAAATGATATTTTTGCCAATTTCTCAACTGGCAATAGTGAATTATGAATTACAAAGATTTTGATTTTTCTTTAACAAGGTAGGACTGTTTATAGATACCATATATTTTAGGGCTTTATTTTAATACATTTTAAAAATATAACTTAAATATATGAAATTGTCGCTTTAAATACATACCTTATTTATACCCACTCTGTCCAACTTTCTCTTTCTGTGTGTACTATATATATACTATGTACTATCAACAACAACAGACATTTAACTTTAACTGAATACAAAACATAACAAAGGTACAAGGCTTTCCAAGAACTCAACTATATAGTTTCACTTACATGTTTGTTCCTTAAACAGTTTAGGACAATGAATGAAGTCCTACTTTCGATTTATTTAATACAAAGCTCCTGAATACATTACAATCTTCAATTTCTAATATAAATAAATATTCTAGATTGTAATAATTATAATATTATACGCACATAGCACGTCAGCACCAAGCACATATTAAACCAAACCCTTTTAAAAAACACTTTATTTACTCCTACTTGTCAGTAGTGCAGAACCAATATAGTCGTTCGGAAGGGATAAAAACAACGAGATCCCCTGTATACATTGGCAATTGGAATGAGATATAAGAGTGGGTCGTAGCGCCGTTGTCAGGTCAAATTTTCATCGTTGTATGCCGTATGCCCGTCTACATTAGCCCACTCGGACAGAACAGTGTGAAGTTCATTTTATTCCATCTTTTTTACTCGTAACACACATCCCGGGGTTATGATTCCTTCTGGACGATATCTGGTACGCTCTAAAGCAACAATTGATAACAATCTTTTTTCAAATTTTGAAAATTGAGTAATTGTTTTTTTCACATTCTCCAATTCAATACCTTCAAATGATTTATGGTTGGTTTGATTTGGGTCATAATTCACTGAGCTGTGTCCGTTTGAAGCTGCCCAAGTCAGTAAAGTAAGTTTTGAGAAAAAGTATGTTAAAGATGTTGGTATGTTCCATAACAAAATCACTTAGCAAACAGGAATTTTTTTTGCTATTTAGTCTTTTAATAAAAACATTTTTATGTCAATGTTACAATTTAGCGGAATTATAAAACGACATATATATATCTAACTTTTAGCTACCACAAATTTAAGTCTTAGAAAACCGGACTAAATGACCCAGTTCATTAGTTTTTGGTATGTTAAAAGACCGGACTAAATCGCACAGTTCATTAGTTTTTAGTAAAAGACCGGACGAAATCGCGCAGTTCATTAGTTTTTTAGTATGTTTAAAGACAGGACTAAATCTCGCAGTTCATTAGTTTTTAGTATGTTTAAACACAGGTCTAAATCGCACAGTTCATTAGTTTTTAGTATGTTTAAAGACAGGACTAAATTGCACAGTTCATTAGTTTTAAGTATGTTTAAGCATATGTATAAAATGGACATGCTTATTATTGGGTTGTATTTGTGAACGTCGGGTTATTTACGTATCGATACGAATTTGGTGTCTGCGATATTCTTGGCATTACAGACTACTGGCACAGGTCACTGGTAGGACCAACTACTACACCACAGGCCTGGCACTGCCGCCCCTGCCCAATTACCGCTTATATCGTCTGGTTATACTTATGTTCGATGATGGCTTAGAATAGTCTTTCTTGTCATGCCGATTAATAGTTTCATTGATTGTACAGAATATTGAGAAACGCATTGGTCACCACACTAGGCCTACTCGCTTTGTGGGAGGGGGGGGGGCAAGGGGGGTAAGAGAGGGCTGTGGTGTATTATTTGGTCCTAACAATTGAGTAGATAGTATATCGAACTAGTCCGCTCTCTACCGAAGGTGATCGATACATCGGAATCGGAGACTTGTTCGAAGTTAACACACTTATATAGAAATATATTTTTTATGCTAACGTCAAGTGAACAAAAGGGATTCAAACCTCCTCTATCTTGATATTGATCCTGTTCTGCGATTGTTAGTTCAGTACTTTTACTTACAGATGCACCGTGTTTTTTGTGTTGCCCTGGCAGCGACGCTACGGTATGTACGGATTTTTGTTTTATCCGTACGACTGGGTAATTTTTCTGGCCAGGCCCGCTTCTGACAAGAGGAAACCGATCTAGAAAATCCCACGGAACTATCTCCGCTAACACCAAACTACGGGACCCCCTGGTTCGTGTAGTTAACAAGCACCATATTGTATCCGAGCCACCAAATATGGTCAAGTCTATTTCAAAAAGCCAGCTGCAGATGTTGAATTTTAGTGGTGTACTTATACTTAAAGATGCACCATGTACTGGTGTACCTATACTTAAAGATGCACCGTGTGTTTATTTGCGACTGAAAGGGCAAGAGATTGTTTTCGACGATTGTGGTTTTGAGTCAAGGTAAGATCTTTGGCTAGGTCTTGTGTTAGGGTTAGCGCTAGTCAGGTTTACATCTCGTGACATTGAGGATATCTGCAGGTGGCCTTCTGAAATAGATCTAACCCTCGAAATATGATAAGATTTTGGGATTATGGGACAGCGATCAAATACGAACTATCATCTGTGAATATTAATCAGCCACGGTTACTTCTCTGTAAAAAATTGTCTGATTTGGTTATAACTAGAGTGAGGGCCCAGAGTTCACAAAGCATTCTCACTCAGACTTAAGATAAAAATTTACTCAACTTTCAATCACTGTTTTTAAGAGTGTCTTTGCTCCAGAAGCACAAAGCTTTGGGTGTGTCCTCACTGTGCCCACTTTTGATTAATCCAATTAAGGTCTAATTAGGATTAGTGTGTTACGCGGATTAGGATTAGGTGTTATAGATAATTAGATGAAAAAAAACCCAAAAAATTTCATGTAATTTTTCGATGTTTTATATACATTTAATAAAAATATAACATACATGGATATATCATACATCACATTAGCACTTTATAATTTAATGAAAATATAATCTCATTGGTCAAAATATAACATACATGGATATATCATACATCACATAAGCACTTTATAATTTAATGAAAATATAACAATTTTCGATGTTTTATATATAAAATATGTAATAAAAGTATAACATACATGGATATATCATACATCACACAAAAACAAGATAAACAATGAAAATTTACAATGTAGTTAAACGGGCTACGCCATCGGCATACTTGAAAACAGTCTTTATACCGTTCTGAAGATCTATTTTCAGAGTTTGGAGTCGGGTTTCTAGTTGCCTGTACTTTCTTCTCTTAGGCCGTAATTGTCCGTTGGCACCTAACTGGAGAATGGTTACTTCGGAGTAAGCTTGTTCATTCTTTAAAAAAGCCACCAACTTAAAAATATTTGGGTGAGGGGTGGCAATAATGGATGTTATCTTGGAATGCCATCCTTCAACATGGTTCATTGTGCGTGGACCTTCAGTGTGGAAATGGTTCCACATCATTCTGCCATGCTGCCCCTCCACCAAGAACTCAGTTACGTAATCTACAAATTGCAACACTCTGGCATCTTGGAGTGGTGCATCGTCAAGGGCACACAGCCATACATCTTCAACCTGCTGTAATGTAGTTAATGGTAATGCTGCTGCTTGCTTGACGATTTTGTTGATATCTGGCACCCGAGAAAAATCTGCTTGTAGTCCATATTTCTGCGCATTACGCCAAATACAATGAAAGTGAAAAAAACAACCTTTTTTCTGACCTCGGCAACACAGTTCTCACCAATTATAAGACTGAATATTTAGTCACTTTCAATATTTGTTTTTTTCCTTCTAATTACCTATAACACCTAATCCTAATCCGCTTAATACACTAATCCTAATTAGACCTTAATTGGATTAATCAAAAGTGGGCACAGTGAGATGTAACCAAGCTTTGCACATAGTTTCATACTGATTTATTTGCTACATTCAAAGAATAAAAGTTTTAGAAAGGGCTATCTGCTATATAAGGGAACAATTTTGAGTAAGTTCTTAACTTTGTCTGAGAATGCTTTGTGAGCTCGGGTCCGGGACCTTTTCTAGAAGCAATTTGTCTATTTACCTTATATTTTGACAGAGACGTGTTTAGTGTTTTGACATGAATGATTACCAATGGTTAATTAAGGTTAATTACTTGTATCTATCAGAAGAAGTGTCCCTGTGATTGCCGACTAGATACAAACTGTTATACGCTCTTTTTGTTCTATTGAGGTTTTAGATTGACAATGTCTGGCCAAACTGATTAAGACGTGAAAGTTTAATTGAAAATCATTTTAATTCAAATATACCGACACTTGAAGATGAATACATCGTAATGTCGACTGCATGATGATGTGAGGTTCAGACAAAATTTCTTGTTTCTTTCTCTTTATTAATGTAAAGTATTGCTTAAAGGTTCGGTTATTCGGCTTTACACGGACTCAATGATATGTGTTGGTGATGGGTGTGTGTGTGTGCTACATCTTTTAATATTCCACTAAATAATTGATTCCGTTTTTGGGGGGGTTTGGGGGGGGGGGGGTTAACTTAGATTAAGATTTTTGTAACTTGGTAATCATATTTCGAAAACGGTATTTTCGCAGCTGGGCACTGAATTCTTTCAGCTATATGGGATACTATGAGGACCCGGAGATGGCTACTAGGTCTGGTAGCCCCCCTCTCCCCCATGCCTTTATCACAGAGAGACCTTCGGCCAGCGAGTCATCGCTGGTTAGGCCTTGTTTATTGTCACTTGATTGTGGGAGTGAAATCCGGTTTAACGTCCTGCCTATCTATAGCAACCGGGCCAATGAAAACGGGCACATACCAAACAGTGTACTATGGGAGGGGGAAGGATTTAGGCCCCGACACTGACGTTTCGGTTTCGCATATTCTAGGAATTCCCACTATCAAGGGGTATTACCTTGCAATACCACGGGGCCTCGGTTTTTCGCTCCATCAGATCGATTAGACCCTAAACCCTGTAACCCGCCCTTCTCTGTGACACTGACAAGAGTAATCCACGCTAAAATATACCAAAAACATTTAGGGGCCGAAACCGGGGTCGAACCTAGGAGGATCACCTGGCTCGAGAGCTAGTGTCTCCGAAAGCCATCGTGGCTTAGGAGGACGTTAAATAAAGGTATAGACCAGTGCTTCTCAACCTTTTGGATACAATTCCCCACTTGAGAATTATTTTCTCCGCTATTCACCCCTGGCACTATAAAACATCAAATTACTAAAAACTAAAAACTGAAACATGCTAATTAGTAATCGTTTCAAACACATATTTAATGAACAGGTGCCATGGACTTACAGCTAGTTAATCATTTAGTCTGCGTCCAATGGCTATGCGGGTTTGTGGTCGGTAACATTCTGACTGATGGCTCCCGGTCAGGAGCCTGAAAACTCAATTTATGCAAATTCCCCCCTATTCACAAAATTCACCCCTTTGTGTATAATTCACCCCCAATTGCCCCTTTTTCCAAATTTCACCCCCCGGGCATTTTGAATTCACCCCTGGGGGTGCACATGGACCCCGGTTGAGAAGCACTGGTATGGACAAACCACTCAATCGCCATCTGCGCTTTTTAATCCAACATGCCTATCCATGTCTCTTGAATAAACTTGCCTTCTACACGACCGTGTTTAATCAGTTTGCAAAAATGTAAAAATGAAGGCGTTTTTTTTTGGAAATAGTATATTGTATTTATTTTTTTGAGATTAATATCATTTTCTAACCGTCGTGGAGATATTACAACCAGTGCAGTGTACACATGTAGACCGGTATCTCGGACTGGTTTTTCTCCCCATGACATCTACTTCTATTTACACAAATTCATAAACATTTGTGTGTTCAAATCAGATTGTGGAGGGAAACGGGAAACATTACCCCCTTCACCCTCAATTCATCGAGCTTAAATTTCTAGTATCCTAGGAAACCAATAATCTATTCTTTAGAATATTAGCAGGTAAAGGAGTGCGTTTAAGGAAATCTGACTGTGTATTTTAGAACTTGTGTTGTAACATATAGACTAGATATGTATTCATAACTCACGACTAGCATAAATATATATACACTACCGCTAAACGATCATACGGACCATACTCGTTCAAGCCCAGCCAATCAGAAAGCCCCAATCGTTATCTCTGTCATCTACAACAAATGGTCATGTGTAGTGTTTAGTTAGCTTCATGGTATTAATACACGGGGCCTCTTACTCCTCACACTTTATAACCGTGCCTCTCTTCGTTAAGGATCTCTTTTCTTATTAGTAGTTTGATAAACATACGAGGGGTGAGGATTCCTGTACCCCCCTCCATCCCTCCAAGGAACGATGACGACATGGTTGTGTGTAGCTGTTGGCTGGTGTATTGTGTCTTTAAGTAGAGGTAAGACTTGCTTGCTTATTGATTCTGTAGCACTTGACTCGTCAAATAACGTAGGTTTTTGTATCAAAAGCGTCTTTATGCTTCATATACCCCGCCTTCAATAGAGCCGCTTTGTATCTAAACATTTTACGTCTTAAGCCTTTTATGTCGATTTTCCCCTATTCTGTTGACGCTTTGTGTGGATTTAGAAACTATTAACTTAGAGGGCAGTTCATCAATTCATCTGCGAACACTTATACCAACAAGTCAAGATGCTTTACAAATTGTTTATTAACAGGATCACCATACAAATAATCTCAAGATTAAAGTAAAACACTTTTCAAATACTGCATTGCTTTGTTGAACGTGTTGACATCCCATTTAATGAAATATACCCTTTAGTCCTTTAGTAAGTGAAGTTGTTGAAATTCGAGTTTGAAAAGATGTGATTTCATTCAAAAGGGGGGTATGTTATGAATTGTAATGGTGGTTAGTTAATCCGTGATATCAAAGGTGAACAAATATCAAGTTAGTATTTATTGATGGGGATAATATTTGCCTACATATGGTGTTTTTTTGTTAAATAACATTAAATAGGTGTTTATTGTTTGTAGAATAATTAATGATATTATACTTGTGGGCGTTTAAAACATCACTTGTATGCGGGTAGCGATCTACAAGCATGGGATAGTAGCCCCGTGTTTTCACCTTAATATTTCTCATGTTATTAAAACGGACAGGAAATTGTAACAGCAATGTCATATTAGATACAGCAACATGTTCAATATCCGGCGACATTTTCCAAATGACCATTATTCCAATAATAATTCCATATAATATTATGTTCATTATTCCGGCGACACTTCCAAATGTCCATTATTCTGGCGACATTTCCAAATATCCATTATTCTGGCGACATTTCCAGATGATCATTATTCAAGCAATAATTCTAAATTGACAGTAAGTGTATATAGAATAAAAAGTGTTCTGGTGTATGTATATACAATGTAAACTGATGTATATAAACTAGTGTTTACATCTGTAGAATAACCAGTATTCAAACAGTTTAAGCTTCCGTACTTGCAATATTCCTTAATAATACAGGGAGGGGGAGGGGGTATGGCCGAATGGTTAGAGTGTTGGCGCTGTATCGTAAAGTCTGTCAATGAGTAGGGTCGCCTGTCGAACCCCGTGGGTTTTGCCCCGGGTCGTCCAGTTTCCTCCCATCGAAATAAAATAAAAATTATTGAAATAAAATTGAACGATATATTATTCCCGAAATGGCCTAGTTTGTGTCGAGTAGACGTTAAACCTCATTAACACAGTTTATCGCTAACAGCGTCACTAACTGCAAACAAACGTTCATTTTTCAAACTTGGCCAAGAAAGTAGTAACTAAAGTTTTCCTGATTTAAAGTATTAAGATTCTAAAAAGATCTGTATAACCGGAAAATGTAGATCATGTATAACACCATTTTGTTCGCCAAACTGCAGTGGCATCATTCGGAGTTGACTCTTGAAAATGTAGATCTTAGCCAAACAGGGGAATTGTTCATTAAGGACGATGCCCTAATAAATTATTTGCCTTTGTCTTTTTTTTGACTCTCAACTATTGTGTATTGATAGCCATTTGCAAAGAATTTTCATCGTTAGCCCTCTATATTATGTCCTACACTGTATTTTAACTATAGGCAGACAGACATGCTGTAATACCGATAGATACAGAGTTGGCTACAAATTTGATACTTTCCTCGTTTTTTTCGTGAAAATGAGTGAAATATTTTTGAACGGGAGCACACTCAATGCAAGGCACTTTGTATAAGTATTTTGTTTTGTGAAAGGGGAGAGCAGTGTATATTAAGTAGATGAAAAATTGTAAATTCTTTACTTGGTTTAAAAAAAATAAAATGAAAATAAACGTAACGAAATTTTAAAAGTGTTGACCATTAATATGATTTGTATAGATACTGATTGCTTTTAAGAGGGTTGTCGAATTTATAGCTTCAAGATTTTTTGACGTTTCGAATGTGTCTAAACCAAAAAAGATCACATATGAATTGAATACTTCACTGAAGGTTCCTAATAATGTGACTTTCAGAACGGTCGATCAAATCCGATATCTCCCAAGGTAGACGCGGACGTAAATCCCTACTAACGAACGGTCGAACGTTTGTCCTTCAATTTAATTAAACATACATTATTCAAGAGCTAAACCTGTCTTTCTTTAGGCCTTAAATGTTATCTAAATTATTAATTAATTAGGATTGTATTAACTTGCTAAAAAAACCATACTCAATTCTCGATGCTCGAGATTTTTTTTATAGATTTAAATACGACTGGTGGTTAATGGTTTAATTAAAAAGTGAATAATCGAGACTTTGTTTACTATCGTAACAACGGTAGCAATGACAATCGAGACGACCCCGCTATTTTCCAGCACTAACATCGCTTAGAATGCAGAAATTTGACTGATATTTTTTAAGATATTGCCTTTTCATTATCTAGTTTTTAACTACTCTAGCGCGAATTGTCAGCTCTTTATCAAAATCTTACATAATGCATCTTTAATATTACAATTTGACGATCGGGATGTCACTTTACGAATGATATCTAAATAAGAGATCATGCCAACAAGGAGTGGAATAATAATAATAGTTTATATTGTAATAATAGTAATAACAATCACTATGTACTTATTAATCTATATATATACATATCATTGTCAAAATGTGAAAGATTAGAGATCACGAGATTAGTTAATTACTTCATTACAACTAATTAATGCTTATATAAACAAATCAATTTACATCTCCTAACTATATACCGTACATAGAGATTTACACCGGCATATCTAATTGGTGCAATTCTTACAATCATAATTTACAATTGCAGTAAATCGTTTTTAAAACGCATGGAATATTAAACGCAATTAATGAATGAAATAGGGTTTAACGTCCTACTGTTCTGCTCCGAACTGGGCTAATGAAGACGGACACAATTAATAGGGCCGTATACTAGTATACACAATTGACTATTATGTAATAGAGAATCTTTGAATGGCATTTAGCGATTGAACATAATTTAACACAGCACGATGACGGGTAACATATATTTAATGGGGATTGCACATAAAATGATGACACAAATAAATGAATATTTGATAGATATTTATTGAGGACAACACGCACAAACTGGTGACATAAATGAACATATGTGATTGATACGCATTGGGAACTACATGTACACACAAAATGATCACATGAATATATTTGATAGATATTTATTGAGGACAATACGCATAAAATGATGACATAAATGAATATGTGTAATTGATTGTTTATGGATAAATACACACAGAATGATGACATAAATGAATATGTGTAAAATTGATTTTTATGGAGGACTACACACAGAATGATGATCAAGTGGCATGTTGTTGTAAATATTGTACCATCTTCAAAAATTTAGGACAGACTATTGTAAAAAAAATCAAAAAAAAAATCAGATGTTCAATTTATTAACCTAATATACAATTCTTTAGAAAATAGTGTTAATTTCATTTATTAATTTACATAACAGTTAAAAAATTGAAGTAAACTCGTTCAAATACAACCAGCTTCAACCTCATGTGGTGTTAGTTTGTCCCCAGTTCATCCCTTGGTAATCAAAATACGTGTATTCGTTTTCAGCGAAAAGACAGAAACGCTCCTAGACGAAAAATACTTTTTTCATTTATGTAAAGTCGCCACGACTATTGAATATGCCATGTAAATAATTTTAAAGCTTTTCATGTTAACTTTATTAATATTGACATTGTAATGTAGACATTAAAAGCTAGTAGTTAAAGAACTGGGTTGGTTATGTTCTTTGTTTTTGTCTAAAAGATTTTAAATATAGATATCAATTACTTGAAAAAAAAGGGATAGAGAAGGGAAATTATTTTGCACCGAGTAGCCTTCGGAATCTTTAGATGCGCTAATGGGAAAGGTGTTTTTAAAGCTAAGAGTTTTAAGTGAAGCGGCCATGTTTTATGCTGATAGGACAGCAACTTATATTAAATCAAAGCGTTTTGTGGCGCTTTGCCCTTGCTTTATGCTCGAGTTGTTTAAACCGTGTGGTCTTCAAAAGAGTAGGGCTAACAAGGGCGAGTAACTACCGACTGATGAACAAACCCCCACTACCTTACTGTTTGTTTAAGGTGACTCTCTTTACTGTGCTCGGGGTTCCTTGTTTGTATACGGTTGTCGTAAAGTCAAAATGGAGCTACCGGTTTTTAGTGTTGGTCACGCGTCCCATCAATGCCTACGTTTAATATTTTGTGTGTTGTTGATAAAATGTGAATGTGCTCAAGATTTGTTTTTAACACACTCCCTCTCTCGACTTTAAATAGATTTTTTTTGGATCGAATTCTTGTAATAAAGCAGGTCACATAACTAGGTCCTCGTGTTCATTGAGAACCTTTTAAATGGGGTTAAACCCAATCAATGCATCTCAAACTCGTGGAATTATTTATGTTTTAAAATACGTCTTTATAACTAAGGCCTGACAATTTTGCCCAGACAGAAACTCCGCCCCACACAGCTGACAAGGTGGCGATCATGTCCTAAAAACGTGTTGAACTTTCTCGGCCAACACCGAGATCGAACACGGGGCCTCGAGCTTAGCGAAGCAGCGTGTTACTCATCGAGCCACCGCGGCCCCCTGTCTAGATGAAGGACACCGCTTTGAGTAGTTATATATAATAAGTGGGTATTGGTGAGTTGATTTGTTTACATATATAGATATATTAAGTCAGTACCAATAAATCATCGTGTACGGTCCTACATTCTACCTATATCTATCTCTCTCTATTATATATATATATATATATATAGCATGTAGGTAAACAAATATCTTTCTCAATATATCATGTTTAGTTACACAGAATAAATCTTGATTTTGGCTTGAAAGACGCTATGTGAACCTAAAGCTCGAACAGGGGAAATTGATAGGCTTGAAGCTTCGTGGTCTGATAATATAAACCAAATATGAGTTATTCTTTTATAACCACCGATTCGGCGGCTGAGATTAAAAGAAATTCCTCGACGCCATATCGCACAACTCGGGTCTTAACCCTCACGTCGCCCCTGGGGCAACTAGGTCTTGTCGATCGAAGTTAAAAGGTATTACACATGATTATCCAGAAGAGAGATGAATCACTGATAGGCATGGCAGACATATTGTTCACTGGAAACCAATATTCATTAACACAAATTTCTCTGAGAACCGAAAAAAGCGAATTTTTTAAAAACCAAAAAAAAAGTTAACAAGTAAATTAAAAAATATCACTAAAATGGCAATACACAAAATTAACTTCACAGTTTCATTATCTCAGGCAATATTATAAATTAGAAGTATCTTGCGAATATAAAATGGAATTGCAAGAATTTTGATACTTTTGGTAAAAAAAAATATTGCCTGAGATTCGTGACTTTTAGAATTGCAGAATACTGTCTCATAAATCCTTCTCTAGGGTGCCGATGTTCTATGAGATTTTAAGAAAAAAAGACAAAACGTAAGATGGCTTCTACGATAAGCTGTGTGGCTTATTGAGAAATTCTTTCAATTTTACTCCAAGCCGTCACATCTCGTCAGATCCCGTCAAGATAGATTTTACACGCTACGCTTAGCCCCCAAATTGGAGAAAATTACAGAACTGAAATGACCCCCTAGTTCTTTTCAAGCGATTATGGGGTTTTGTGTCTGACGTCGTAAACTAGCGATTCGTACAGCTACCAAGCTTATAATTCTCGGTTAATAACGCTGATTAGCGAGATAAAAATCAACCTTCGGAGTTCAGGCCTTTGTTTCGTATTAAAAGCAGACGTGAATCTTTGTAGAGAATCTGTCTGTTTCATTATGTGGATGTTATAGTGGACGATATTTAGAGTGACAGGCCAGAAAATCAGAATAACAAGCACATATAAAACGCTCTCTTAACTGACTACGCTTTAATAAAGTCAGCGCCGTAATTTTCGTATTTATTGTGCAAACGTGGAGAGATATATAAATTCTAAATACCTTATTACATACTCATAAAGATAAGACATCTGAAATATTTTAATCATACCCAATTAAATTGAGATTTTAACATTTTTATCACACGCACACATCTGTGGGAAAATTACAAAATGACGTTTTATGAAGATACAGTGGTAGAAAAAACACATGCGGCTATTGATTTCCATTTGTTTTCATTATAAAAGAGACACATGTGTTCAAGAACTTTTAAAAAAATAAGCTATATATATGAATAACAAAATAGATGCGTTGATTAGAGCCGCAGCTTCGTATCTGAATTCACGCGACACGACCTTAAATAAACAAATAAACAGAAAAGTTGAAGATTGGTAGTTTCTGGTTAGATGAATTTTTGAAAAACAAACAGGAATTTAAATTGTTACGAGTTTAAATATCCCGATCAAGGAACCGTTAAATACTCTGTTAAGAATATGCATGTGTATTGAATCTCAGTTCAGATTCGAGATCATCCAAAATAAACAGGAATTTTCATGTATCCGCGTGTTTTCGTATATCAACACGCGCCCTCTATAAGAGTATCAGTTACCCCCCATTAAACAATTAAACAACATACTCTCTAAGATAACATCTAATTAAAAAGTCTAAATAACAGCGTATCTGTTATTTTATGTAATAACCCTTCCTACTTAACATTATATACTCTTGATAGAATAAAAACCTCACTAATCATTTGTTATGCTACATATCAAACAAACACGATCCCTTGTTTAGATTCCAAATATACTGGATAACACCATCTATTAGTTGACTCGGTTATCAAAACATATCATCTTATGCTCAGGTGTCGGATTTAACGGTATGTATTAATCAGTTTGCATACCTGTTTTTTTCCACAGATATGTGTTTGTCATCTTAGTGAAAAAGATACTAGTTGTTTTTCTTATGTAAAATAGCATAAATTCGCCAAAACTTACACAATGTTTTATCAATAAAACCTATGATTTAAGGAGATGGACAGAGTTTAAGAGTTTTCATGGAAGAATGTTTTATTCGAAAGTAAAAAACTAAACTAAAAATCAGACCTAAGCGAACCAATGATATTATTTGAAATATTTGACTAATACATGTATATTGATACTGCGTATATTTCTGTATTTAAAAAGGGCTGTAGTTGTGGATCCGAATGGTTAAAGCGTTTGCGTTAGATCAGACCGTCTGTCATTGGGTCAAGTGGCGTGGTTTCGATTCCCAACTTGTATGAGACAAGGACACGGAGTAGAATCACCTGTCCAACCTCGTCGTATTTCTCCGAGTCCTCCGGTTTCTTCCCATTACTAGCGCAAGATAGTCCCGAAATGATCTAGTCTGTGTCGTGTGGGCGTTACCCCCCACCCGCTCTCTCTCTAAAAGGCTTTATACTGAAAAAATTATATAATGCTTTTGTGCATCATCTAATGTGTGTCTATATTGGAAAGGTACTGTATTTCTGTTGTGTATCTAATAAGGTTTTTGTGTTTATGTTTAGCTCAGCGTTTCTAATCATTTGTTTTATGTTAAAACCCTTTGTTTGCTATTATGTACGTATTAAGGGGGTTTTATTTTGCTATTGTGAATATCAAACATGTTGTGTCGGTGCTGTTATAACTATGTGTTCTAAGTCTACCGATATGTAAATTGTTTGAGTTGAATTAACAGTGATTGGAAGTGATCTAAAGCGCGGCAGGTCTGTGATAGGTTTTGACTGTTTGTTTTATCACTGGGTTAATATGGCGCTACAAGCGTTCTAAATCCTCATACAACACATTGACATTAAAAGCCTTCTGTTGGCCAGTCATCTTCTCAAATCCCACCATAATAAACATGTGTTTTGTTCCTGGTTGTTTGTGTTTTTGATGTGTTCTGTCTAACCTCGTGCCTAACAGCGTGCCACGATCAATGAAAATGAAATAAAACCAAGTACGAACAATCTAAACCATTAGACAAAATTCGAAGTCCTTAAAAAAAAAACGGTAATGGCAAAATATTTTAATCAGGCAAAATAGT
The DNA here is from genome assembly GCA_917208275.1 of Patella pellucida. Lineage (NCBI taxonomy): Eukaryota > Metazoa > Mollusca > Gastropoda > Patellidae > Patella > Patella pellucida. Next base: position 35,878,191 of record OU795044.1, read on the forward strand.
GTAATCAGCATATGGAAAACCGTTTTCGTAATCTCTGAAATTATGGATATCGTTGGACATACAAATGAGCAAAAGACTGTGACAGATTTAGACGGTGGTGGGGAATTTCTATATTCTATAATTCATCAAATGCCACTCCCGAATTCTTAGAACGCCGGAGCTTTATGAGGCTTAATCTCATGGGCCCAAATTAAGGCCCAGTCCCAGGACTTATTACCCAACGGATATATTTTTCCGTCCGCTCCCTCTTTTCATTAAAACGAGACCCCCCCCCCCCATTGTTTTGAAGCATCTGCTGCCACTTCCGAGTGCGAGAAGTTCACATAGTGTTAACTGTTTTGTATTCCATGGCCATGTATATCTTTTAGAAATAAAATGAAATGGGGTTTAACGTCCTACCGTCTATTCCGACTGGGCTAATGAAGACATGCATACACTATACAGTGTGCTATAAGGAATATTTTGGCCATTCTTATATCAAATTCCAACTTCCAAGTTTTCTTTCTTACGTGTAAATCAATATGTAAACGGGAGCTCGGGTTTTCGCCCCAGAGGATCACGCTGGCTAAGTGGGTAAGACGCTGACTAGTTAGTCTAGAGGTCGGGTGTTCGATCCCTGCATTTTGCGATGTGGTTTTCCGTAGTGCCGCTGCCCGGGCAAAATCCCCCCCATCGCACACTGTATGGCGTATACCCGTCTTCATTAGCCCCGTTTAGGAGCAAAACAGTAGGACGTTAAATCCCATTTCATTTCATTTTTTCGTCCCATCACACTTCAAATATCCCGTATTCCTTCAACAACTGACGCCGCGACAGAAACCGACATTCCCTATATCTATAAGGCTGTATGCTGTTGGTGCTGTATATAACCGTTAGTCTGGTTCTTCAAGAGCAGGAAAACTTAATCGGGACAATATGCGAAATGTCAGACATCCAAACTTGACGTATATCGCCAACGAATTTCATTTCATTTCGTAAAATATTCACCCCACTTCTGACGCCAGGGAATAAAAGTTGAAAGGCAGGTTTTAAATTCTTAATGGCTGTATACTTGTTGAGAAGCAAACCTGGGTTATATTTGCCATAACTGTATTCTCAACAGACTACCTGTTTGTGTGTATAACATATGATATTATGTATATAGACTCATCGTGTATTATTTGTATTATGTATTTGTGGCTATCGGTGCCAGTCAGTCTGGCTGATCCCTGATTATTTTATTATAATATCAGATTTACACTAGAATCGGTAAAACAATATCGTAATTCACCCTAATCACCGAGTTATCCCCAATTTACTCGAATATAATCACTGGTTTATGCTGGAGCCATGTTGCCGTTTATCTAGTTTAAAGTAGCTAAGTCTCTAACTTAATATCACCCAAAACCTTCGACATTGAAAACACGAATTATTTGCCAATTTTAATCAAGGGGAAAAGATGGGTTTCTGATATCCAATATTTAAGACAAATTAAAAATTTTACGATTGGTACACAAATCGTGTACAATAATGTGTTTCAGCGCTATTTGTGATAAGAGACTCGAAGAACGAGGCTAGACATAGCCCCACAAGTCATGTAAAACGGTGATTTCACATTCTTATCTGGAGAACATGCGCAATATCACTATCGGTGTAGAATGGTATAACCAGACGCTAGAGATTGCCATTCGATTAAGACTTCTGGCGTATTTCGCCGAACATAACCGATTAGAAATTACACTACAAACAGAAACGATTGAATGTAAATCAGTTTATAAACTTTCATATTACATTATTATATGCGTTGCGACCCATTTGCGTCAATTTTTAGTTCCAAAATATTAGCGAGAGAGAGAGAGAGAAATGGGGTTTAACGTCCACTCAACACAGCTAGGTCATTTCGGGACTAACACATGGTTTTTTAATTTTATTTCAATAATCCGCTTGCGCGTAGGGGTCTTTAGCCGTGGGAGGAAACCGGAGTGCCCGGAGGAAACCCACGAGGTTGAGAAGGCGCCCCTATCTCCATGTCACATACGCTCACACCAGGGCTCGAAACCACAGCCGCAAGCCAGAGGTGACCGGCCAGCTAAAGATCGAAGCGCGACACTCTAGACCATTTGGCCATCCCAACCCCCAAATATTAGCGACATAGCTCCTTTAAAGATAAACTCTACATTCGTTCAATATTGAGCTTCTGTTCTATATTATTTATTACTATCCGTGAATCTGATTACCCGTGCTTATAATCAATATGGTCCAGTCGATTTGTAGGGTTATTAAATACACGATGGCTTGATTTATAGCGCTATAAACTATTCTAGTCTTACATCATGTGGCGTCAACCGACTTAATATGATTGACTTGGAGTATTTTTGTGTCGGGTAAACTTCTTAAGATTATGCTAATTTGGTTGAAATTTCGGTATGATATAATCTAATTTAAGATACTCATTACTGCAAAATAACAGTCTTTTAGCTCCTAATTTTGATGGGGGGGGGGTGTTGTATTTCCGAATGGCGTGATTTCGATTACCCGGTTGTTCGTGACAAGGAGTATAATAGGGGAGCATGTCCAACCTCATGGGTTTTCTCCGGGTCCTCTGGTTTCCTCCCACTGCTAAAGATCTCTACGCGCAAGCGAAATTTTGAAATAAAACTGAACCATGTGTTAGTCCCGAAATTACCTAGTTTGTGTTGAGTGGACGTTACCTACCCCCTACCACCCCTCCCGCCGCCTCTCTCTCTCCCTCCCCCTCTCTCTCTTTCTCTCTCTATCTCTCGCTCTCTCTCTCTCTCATTTAAATAACTTTGTTTTGCATGTAAGAGAATGTAGTGGGGTTAAATTTCATATTTAATATAACTCGCTAAGTGGAAAATAATTCATAAACAAATATTGTCTAATGTCTTTTATCAAATTACAATAAACCGACCCCTTAACAAATAAAGGAGGGTTGGATGGTTATTATAAACATCCCGTCGGTTCGGTTAAAACTGTGACGACATGCCAATCCATTGGTGTGACATATTTTACAGTATATAGTATCTCATTTGAAAGAAGTAGCTACCCTGGTACCCCGATGAGAACTGACCCATTTCCCTACGGCCTTACTCTGTCAACCACACGACGTTCATTTACTTTAGGCTATAAATATTATACGAAATTAACCGGGTTTTAGTAGCAGGCGCGACAAAAGGCTAACTTTAAAATCATATTAAACACTGTTAACAATAACGTCAGGTTTATGATCATGGAAAAATTGTTGACTTAGTCGAGAACATGCCGAGTTCAAATTGAAAACACGCCGAGTTGGATTTGACAATTACCCCTTAGCCTTTGTTCGAGTAAATGTATCCATTTATTTATTAGAACTGAAGTATGCAGATTTTCGACTTATCTCCACATCTAAGAAGATGTCGATGGATAATTAAGCTAATTAGCTTAATGAAACTAGTTAATTAATTATTTATTAAGTAATTAATTAATTAATTACACATAGTTTATTAATAATGAATCATAACTTGGTATTTATTTTCTAAACATCAAGTTTATACTGCCGCCGTGTTATATCAAATATAATTTCTTCATTTTTTTTTGTATTTCAATCTATTTAATTCATTATCGAGATTTTTTTTATTCTATGAGATCTGTCTGTGATTCTCACTAGTATTTTGTATCAATCATTCATGTGCCAATTTCTCAGTAATTCCATCATCATATTTCATTAATGCACGTCCCGACGTCCGGATAAAAAAACCTTGCGGCTTAAGATGATATCGAACACCTTTCCATTATATCAATCATTTGTTCCGTCGTTCATTTCGCTGAGAAAAAAAATTACACTGTGTTACGAAGATAGTCAAAGAGACATTCCACCGATAATTATATAATAATAAAAATATTCAAAACACTATACACACCAAATTCCAAGCACAATGCAATCTGATTAAAACACAGATCTAGATTTCGTTTCGTTTTATTTATACATTCGATGACCTACACTATTTGAAGGTCTGACTAGTTGTAGTGGAAGGTCGCGTCGGGGGGGTCATACGTTCGGTTTTTGACCCTATGACGTCAGACATTTGATTGACCAATGAGCGTTGATGTTTCTGGTGGAATACCCACAGTTATGTACACCGCACGCTAAGAACTCGTCGTAATAGACGGGTCCATTGGCTAATACCCTCACATCAACCCGAACGCGGGAAACCAAGATTCTGAAGTTGAACAGACCAGTTGTTGTAATTTGCTACACATTAATTGAAAAATCAAACATTTGATAACACTTCATATTTGACAAATTCTCATAGCTAACACAGTTTTGTTGTACGTTTGTATTTAATCCCATATACTGTCACTTTAAAACGTCTCGCAAATCTCGCGCGCATGACCTAACAAAACAGTCCCGCAGAATTTGGAACAGATAGATCAAATGAGCAATGCCAAGAAACTGCATTCACTGCGGAACAAATTGTTTTTATGAGCTCTCTTAAAAGACTCGTTGAAAGAAATCCGATTTAGAACATTTGGATAGTTTAGAATGGGAATATGGCAGTGTTTTTCATCGCCTAGACTTCTTTGATGATATTTAGATTGTAACCATGAGGCCTGTCAATCTTGTTCATATTAAACGAGATCGTTCTGATAAAACAATTGTTTGGTAATTTAGGGAGAAGTGCTTTTTTGTTTCCTATACGTCTGTTTCCAGAATTAGCTTTGTAAGTGTATCTTTAGTTCGCCATGTTCTCTTATTTAGTCAGCCATTAACCATTCTTTATATAATTTATATGTATGGTGGAGTTGAACGCCATTTTTTTGTATGTCATTCTCTTCCGCTCATTAACTGTTAACTGTTTATTTTTTGTATGAAATGGTTCTTCCGGTTTCCTCCCACTACTAAAGACCCCTACGCGCAAGTGAATTATTGAAATGAAACTGAACCATGATGTGTTAGTCCGGAAATGACATACTTTGTGTCGAGGACGTTAAACTCTCCCTCTCCCTCTCTCCCTCTCTCTTTCCCTCGCTCTTTCTCCCCTCTCTCAATTATTAATGATTACACGAATCCTGAAAATCACAAAATGAATATCAAAGAACTTTCTTTAAAACTACACATCGCTTCAGTCATACGTAGTGACGGTTGTCTTGATATCACTTCTCGTTCGATAATTTCACATAGCTAAACAAACTTTTTGGTTGTACTTTTGCATCACAAAGCGTGAATACAAAAATGTTAGACATGTAAACTTGTCACAGATTCGTTACCAGGCAACCTGCACCGTGAATCTCGCTATAATCTGCCATATTTAATTAGCTAGAGTTCTAGTCAATCTATGCAATAAAAAAGAATAACTAATGACTAATGATAGACATTTTCACGCAAACTATATCCCTGATGACGGTGTTACCCGAGTATGTCATGTTGAGTTTTGTCGTTATGCTGTCATTTGTCAAATTATCGATGCTGAAGCCTTTACAATTATAGGATAAGCTACCATCATTTATATCGACACATACTGTTTGTGTAGTTGTATCGCCTAATAAAAACCGTTGCCAAACACCTAATTTCCGAAATGGTTTTATGTTCGAGTGTATATATTGCTTTTAGAAAGACAGAAATGCTGCTTATATCTCGCTCCACAAGTTCGGTAAAAGATTGGGGAGATAATGACGCCATTTTAAGTGTGTTTCCATAGTAACAGATATAAGAATGATATATGTGGGGTCTGCGATGACAGGCTGTGTTCAAGAATGCTAGTAAATGTTTGGTCTTGTACTGACAAGTAACAAAACTAATCACATAAAAACATAAATACGAAAAGAACTTCTAAAAACATCACACTCCTTGCTCTTAGCCTTTATACGTCTTCTCCCCGTCTTTGCTATTTAGCATTTCTTAGCCTATTATCACTGAAACAGACAACCAAAAAAACTCTCTAACCCAATTTTACGATAAGTTTTAAGAGAACAGAACAAAACTAGATAAAAACAGGAATATGTAAATAAATAATATAGGAAAGTGAAAGGCTGTATAATTAACATACATAAATATTTCTCAGTTTGACAGTTTATATTAAGATATTAAACTTGCTGAGAGAAAAAATAAATAAACCATTTTCTCAGCAAATTCATTTTTAATATCGTGTAACAGATGGCCATATTGTAAGCCCTGCGCGAGAAGGGATTGGGCGTAGCTTGGGGAAATTCCCAGAATTACGGTTAGATTTATGAAATTTTTACTTAAGCTATAGAGATCTTCGCTTCTAGGAAGTTTTAGCTACGTAGCCATGTAGCTGATGACCATATCTTTAGCCACTTTCGGAGCACCTTAATGGCCTGACAAGGACATCTGTTTAGTCGTTCGGTTGCGACGAAAAAGCGTGGTCTCGTGTACACGTTGGCGTGCACGTAAAAGACCCCTTTGCAGTTGGAATTCGATATAAGAGTAGGCCGTAGCGCCACTGCCCGGGAAAATTTTTTCCCTCATAACACACTGTATGACATGTGCCCGTCTTCATTAACCCAGTTCGAAGCAGAAAAGTAGGACGTTAACCCCCATTTCATTTCATTCGTTCTCTTCGTACGTTTGTTCAGTATATGATCGTAGGAGAAATCGAGAAATCGTATTTTTCTTTGATGATCTGGAACGGCAAATAAAATGACAGGTCGTGACCCTTAGTTCGGGTATAATAATAATAATTACCGTATTAAAATATTTGAACACCGGGTTGAAGACATGATGAGAACCACCGTAATCTCTTTCATACCAGTTTACATCAAACATATACCATTGGATCCTCTCTTAAATATCACCATAATGGCCGTCGAGGGGTCATCGGGTCAAAGTTATTTTGTAGTTTTAGTTTGATATCTCGTGAATATTAACATAGTTTGCATGTTATTAAATATTAAGAAGACAAAGTGGAAAACGTCGTAGTTCTTTTCAAATCATTTTACATCAAACATATACCATTTGATCCCGTCTTAAACATGACCATAATGGCCGCTGAGGGGTCGTCGGGTCAAAGGTTATTTTTGTAGTTTTAATTTGATTTCTCGTGAATATTAACTTATTATTTTGGATCTTACTAAATTTTGAGAAGACATGATGAGAAACGCCGCCATCTTTCTATATCAATTTACACCTAACATTTGACCCCGTCTTAAATATGACCATATCGAAGGGTCGTCGGGTCAAAGTTATTTTGTAATTTTAGTTTGATATCTCGTGAATATTAACATAGTTTGCATGTTATTAAATATTAAGAAGACATAGTGGAAAACATCGTAATTCTTTTCAAATCATTTTACACCAAACATATACCATTTGATCCCGTCTTAAACATGACCATAATGGCCGCCGAGGGATCGTCGGGTCAAAGGTTATTTTTGGTAGTTTTAATTTGATTTGTAGTGAATATTAACATCGGTTGAATGTTATTAAATATTAAGAAGACATAGTGGAAAACATCTTTATCAATTTACACAAAACTTACACACCATTTGATCTCCTCTAAATTTGACTATAATGGCCGCCGAGGGGTCCTCGGGTCAAAGGTTACTTGGTAGTTTTAATTTGATTTCTAGTGAATATTAACATAGTTTGAATGTTTCTAAATATTGAGAAGACATAGAGGGAAACATCTTTATTAATTTGCACCAAACATACATACCATTTGATCTCCTTTAAATTTTACCGTAATGGCCGTCGAGGGGTCCTCGGGTCAAAGGTTACTTCGTTGTTTTAATATGATTTCTAGTGAATATTAACATAGTTTGCATGTTATTAAATATTGAGAAGGCATGATAGGAAACATCTTTATCAATTTACACCAAACATACTACATACCATTTGAACTCCTTTAAATTTTACCGCAATGGCCGTCGAGGGGTCATCCTGTTTTAATCTGATAACGCGTGAATATTAACATAGGCTTGTATGTTATTAAATACTGAGAACATTCCTTTGAGGTTGCATCAAAGAGGTATTTAAACTTATATAGGCCTCCTTTGATTAATAAACTCCAGTAGATTTTGAACCCGTGGATCGTCAAAACATTTGTAATAAACAGAAACAAAACGTTGGTTCAGGAAGACATCAATACGAACGACGTGAAGATCACGACAACCTAAAATAGTTCAAGTCTACCCATATTTTGAACTTTCCATTTTCCAGAGGTAGATAGATACACCATGAAATTATCGGGTAAATTATCAAGACAGGGAGTATCTAGTGCAAATAACATCTGTACAGTCTGACCACAGCTACAGGATATGACGGGTGTCGTACAGAGATGGGGTATGCCGAGATATTTCATCGGTATTGTCCAACGTGGTTAACTATTGTCAGTGGTGCAGGGCATAGGGCCTGGCAAGGAACAACGTATAATCGTTCCGATAGGACACAAAACTAAAAAAAGGTCCCGTGTATACATTGGTGTGTACATAAGAGATCAATTTTAGACTGGCCTCGATTATCAAGTTTTACGTTAAATCATCCACCACAAAACGTATTCAAATCCACTAAATATCACAGGCTAACGATGGCATCGAGAGTTGATTAAATAATTCAGAAAACAGTTTAGGCCTAAAGAAAGGCCTGAAATAGGCAGACTTAGCTCTTGCATAATGCATGTCTTATTTGAAATAAATAAAATAAAAACATTTGTAAAAATAGGCCTGTACATCTACACCTGTTCAGCATACAAACACAGGTATCAAATAGTGTTCCTCAAAATTACATCTAATTTCATGTCTGTTTCAAAATTGTTACCTGAACTGAACTTGACAGTTAACCTAGCTATGCCAAGAAAATAACAAAAGTCGCTCTCTTTGTTTAGAATAAACACATGAAAAATTTTGTTAGTTGAGGGGTAAGCGATATGCTAGCAATGGTGGGGTACTGTATTTAAATGAGTGATGGCTAGGGATCGGATTACACGGCTTGTCAATCACGAACCTTACAAACAATACAATGGTTGAATTCAACCTATCCCCGGTTCCCTATCATTATATCATATACTCTTACATATTTATATTATTTGTGTAGAAAATGACTATTATCTACTACATCGCGCCGAGGACAATTTATAAAAATAAATAACTACCCATGTGATAACGACTGGCAAAATGTTTTTAAGTTGTATTGGGTGAGAGAGAGAGAGAGAGAGAGAGAGAGAGAGAGAGAGATAGAGAGAGAGAGAAAGAGAAATAGGGTTTAACGTCCGCTCGACACAAACTAGGTCATTTTGGGACTAACGTATGGTTTTCAATTTTCATTTCAATAATTCGTTTGCGCGTAGGGGTCTTTAGCAGTGGGAGGAAACCGGAGTGCCCCGAGGAAACCCAGTAGGACGTTCATCCAGATTTTCCGGCGTGGTTCCCCTTTGTCAGTGATGCTGGACGGGATAGCTAGTCGTTCGGATTGGGCGAAAACTGAAGTTTCGTCAATACATTGGCGTGCACGTTAAAGATTTCTTGGCAGTTGGAATTCGAAAAAAGCGCCGATGTCCGGTCAAATCTTTGAAAGGGTGAGAAGGGTGGCTAATGCTAACATCTCAAGTCTTCTAGAAAGAGTAAAACATAACCTGCCTCAAACATGACACTTGTCACTAATCAAAGCTAACTGGGTCGACAATCGTGTTAATTCGTAAACAGTGTTCCGACAATAGTATGCATACCCTACCTCTTGCACGATATCATGAGGTAGAATATCATACAATCCAAAACCAGTAGTTCAATCACAGTGTTGGCCGAGAAAGTGCTCTGGGATTTTGAAGCCGGGTACCAACTTGTCAGTGGCGTCTAGATTCTCTCTCTATCCCCCCTCTCTCTGTCTCTCTCTAAGTATAGTATTTGGCTGTCGAATTATCAGTAACAGTCTTAAGTATGCGTTTGATTCAATGAAGTTTGACAGGTCTTAAGACAGGCTGAATTAACGCCAGTATTACTCTTGATATGTTTCAAATTATAAGGATAAATGGTAGCGTCGAACAGTCTAGGCGACTGGTAGCGTCGAACAGTCTAGGCGATTTTAAGCTTCTACTTAATATGGCCGCTCTGTTAGGTATTACTGCCTTCTTGTCATTAGTTCCATCCTAGCAATTAAATCAGGGTTAAATAGAGCCAACGTGTTCTCCCACATCGAATATTTTATTAATCCATTGAAGAGATATTGATGAACTTGTTACAATAACAGTTTGTGACGCCGCTATGATTAAGCGTTTCAATAGCTCCTGTGGTTATTGGAATGCTGTAGCACGATTTCTCGCTAAATGAATTGAAATAAAGTAAAAACTGTTCCTATTGTTTTAAAGTTTTGTAATAAATTTGACGTCAACGATGAATTGTTTTCCAAAAACTGCTCAATATGTCGTCCAATATCTCGTAGATTTTCCTGGGACGGTGAAAGTTGGTCTCAGGTGGTTATTTATTTTAATCGAATATGTCGAAAATTATAAATACATCTATAACGCGACTGCTGCAGTCTAAAAGTCTTCAATAAAGGAATATGTGCCATCCAAACGACTAGACAGCTGTCCTTGTCAGACCCTCCTTCCTGCACCACTAACTAGGGGGAACCACCCCGGAATATGTCGTCCAACTTTCTCGGCTCACACCGAGAAAGTTGGACGACATATTCCGGGGTGGAATATGCCTTATTGTTCTTATGGGTAATGTGTTACTATAATAAGTAATAAAATTAAACTGAAAAAATCTCTCTCAATTCTGATCTGTCGCTGCCTATGTTAAACCTCTCCTCTTTTCATGGTGACTGGCGTCTTTGCGCCTCAGGGCGGGGAGGGGGGGGGGGGTAGATGGCCGAATCGTTAGCACGTGCGTGCTTTATCCTCCCTCTGCTAAAGACCCCTGCGCGCAAGCGAATTATTGAAATAAAATTAAACCATATGTGGGTTCCGAAATGACCTAGTTTGTATCGAGTGGACGTTAAACCCCATTTATCTCTCTCTCTCTCTCTCTCTCTCTCTTTTCGCAGAAAATCTAGATCGAATAAACTTTGTTCTTTGTCCCATAACGACAGAAGTCATGATTTTGAGAAGCATAAAGCCTCATTTCTTTTCTTACATAATCATATTTGACACTTAATCATACGATAAGAACTATTAATTTTTTACGTTTTTAGAATAAAAATATAAAGTATCACATCCTGATTGTTAGTTTAAACAATCATCTCTTTCACAGATTAAATAACATAAATCCATGATGTTACATCAATGAACAGTCTATTTAGTTTTTAATCCCTTTAAAATATCACGACTTGAAATTACAAAATATTGGCGGTGGTAATATTCTCACCAACTGCGGTGGTTTGTTTTGCGTTTTATTTTAAATAAGGTTAAAACGATTAATAAAGTTTATTATAAGCCATTTTTTTCTCTGAAAGAACACCGCAATCTGATCTATATTTGAAGCGCAAAGACGTCAGTCGCAAAGAAAAAAAGAAAAGTTTAACATAGCCAGCGACAACTCGATCCAATAAAATTGATAATTTTTTTTAGATATTTAATAATCCGAAGACAACTTCATTGTTTTCAGTCATTTTTTTATCACTTAAATTGACACAAAAATTGCAATTTTACACATTTCAACTATACACAAATTCATTAAACAAAATAACTTGAGAAAAACTTTTGCAATTAAATATTTAAAACTTTCTGGATAATTATGTTCCCAAGACAACCAAATACTCCCAATTCAACGAAAATCTGGCGAATTGTAAATTTCACGGAGTTAATTATACAAATTCATTGATAAAAAAACATAGACGCCGACACTCCAAACGATTGGACCGTGTGGACGTGCGAGAATCTTTTACAATTAAATTTTATTTTAACACATTCAAGATACATATGTACCCTAAAACAACCAAATACGCCGAATACGACGCCAAAATGACGAAATGTATATTCCAAGGTGGTTACTAAGTTCATTTATAAATAAAAAAAAACAAAGGCTGCTACAGTTTGAACGATCTGAAGTAGGAAAAAGTTTTTACAATGAAATTTTTCTAATTTTTTAAAGCAACCAAATACTCTAAATCCTGATGACGAATTGTATATTTCATTGGTGTATTAAAGGGACAATAACACTTTCGCTGGCTTGACAGGTCCGGAAAAAAGCCTTATTCTAACTACTAGATGTCTAAGTGTCCTACCTGTTGTGTGGATTATCCATTACACCCTATTTTACTTGTCCAGAGGGTTCGAAAATATTTTTAAATCTAAGTTACATTTGAAAAAGTTTACGTAAAGCTTTTCAAACCTTGTAGTTGAATTTTTCCATTTTTTTAAAATTAGGTGTGTTAAGATGACATTGTATCATCAATTAATTGGAATATTGTAAAATAGTACAATTTGTTGACCAGAATAAAGATTGGGACATATTATTCAGTTACAACAAGAGTGTTATTGAGCCTTTAAATTATAGATATAAATCAACAAATAATACTCTATTATATGACCGTTACTTAAGTTTATTTATGCAGCCTCGACTTGACATCAAATAGCAACATGTCGGCAGAGAGTCTGTGGGCCAGCAATGTCGGATAATATACCTAACCCGTGTCATAATCATAACTATTTATACGCCTTTAAAATGTTTATAAATACGATATTATAAATACATACATTGTGTCGTCTGGGAGATCTAAGGGACGCCAGCCAATAGTCGTCGTCCGAGGGTTGATTTTATAAGAAGAAGAAAAATCCAGTTAATAGCTGTGTTATTTTAAATTGAATATAAATGAAACGAAATGGGGTTTAACGGCCTACTCACTGAGCTACCGCGGATCCGCAAATTAAATGACACAACACCCTGTACAATTAAATATATTTTATAATAGTATAAAAAGAATAGGAAAATATACTGTTGTTGGTTTGTCACTTTTCATCCCATACAATCAAAGGCAAATATTTTGAATTTTATTTCTTGTAGTCTCGATCAATAAACCTATATCTTAGTTGAGAAATAATGCATTCAAACATTCATCGGCGGTGTGGTTGGTCTGGGTAATCGGGTCTAATTACACGTAATAAAATGGGGTTTAACGTCATACTGGTCTGCCCCCCACGTCAGTAACATGGACTACCCCGAACTGGGCTATTGAAGACAGAAATGGAATGAAATGGGGTTTAACGTCCTACTGTTCTGCTCCTAAATAGCTGGGCTAATGAAGAGGGGCATACGCCATGCAGTGGGCTATGAGGGAAATTTTGCCCGGGCAGTGGCGCTACGGGCCTACTTTTATATCGAATTCCAACTGCCAAGGGATCTTTTACGTGCACGCCCCCGTAGGTAACAAACTTGTTATGTGAATTCTTATTTATTATCGCCATTTCGTGAAAATATTAATGTTTTATCTGTGGAAATATCTTCAATGAGCACACCAATGGTCACTAATCCGATTAACCAGATCTAATTGCTGTAGCGGATTAGTATATGTTTACTGAAGGGTTAAGATGGAGACACATAGATAAAAGAGATCTACATAAATTACTCCGCGTATCTCTGATTACTCTATTGTTGAAAGAGTCGTTTGTATATCGAATAGACATTTACAAACATAGTCCAACTCAAATTCACTAAACCATTTACTTAAAGTGTGCCTAAGTATGAAATTAATCTGGACTCTCCTTGAATAAGGCGCGTAAATATTTAATTCTTAAAGGTTATCGCATGACACTTACGAAAAATACAGGGACCGAATGTCAAACGAATGTTCATAGATTGTCTGTAGTGAGTAGGAATGGATCTAGATTTAAAATTAACGCGCTAAAATATGAGTTTTAAAACACCTCTGAAAAAGAAATGAGGTTTACATCCTGCGTTTATGCACCAAACGTGCTAATGTAGACGGGCATGCGTCAATCAATGTCCTATAAGGGAATTCCAGAATTCAATGGGTCTTTAACGTGCACGGTTTCGTCCCAACCCACCGACTAGACACTATTTCACAAACACTGATATTCTGCATTTACTAAACTTACACCTGACAGACTATGGCGTTTTCTTTTATTAAAAGATCCCATATCATTTTGCCATGGGAACGACAGATGTTTTGGAATATGTTCGTTGTAATGTCCCCGTGTTTTTAGACTGATTTGTCTTCAACAACATTTGTATTTTTGGGTTGTGGATGGCCGAATGGTTTGCACGTTTGTGCTGTATCATAAAGCCTGTCATTGAGTCAACTAGTGTGGTTTCGAATCCCCGGTTGTACGTGGCAAGGAGTAGGGTCGCCTGTCCAACCTCGTTGGTTTTCTCCGGGTTCTCCGGTTTCTTCCTACTTCTAAAGACGCCTACGCGCATGCGAATTTTTAAAATAAAATTAAACCATATGCTGGTCCCGAAATTACCTAGTTTGTGTTGAGTGGACGTTAAACCCCTCTCTCTCTGTCTCACACTTGTATTTATCACGTACAAGCTTTGAGCCCCCCCTCCCATTCCAGCTTCAAACAGTTATGCATGTGTGTTATACGAGACTACGGTCTGATAAAAACTTCCATATTTTAATGTTTTTCCACATACCGCGGTAAAAAATACCAAAGGGATTATTCGAAATACAAAGTCCAATCTTGTAATTTGGCCAGGTTCCATCCAAATATGCTATTCATCTAGGCCCTAACAGTATAGGTTACAATTTTTCTCAATTTTAAAAACATATTCACTCAAACGAAATCGTAGACAATAATTAATGCATAAAAATATTCATTGCCGGAAGGCCCCGATAACATTCATGACGTATCGGAAAATTCAGACATGGAAACCTTTCACGTAATCACATTCAGGAAACCCGATTCCTTTATTCAAACAATTGTCGACTTGAGTCTTTCCACAGAGAAAAATGGCCGCGCTCACGTTTTGTCATTAATAATAAAAGATTCTTCGTTTCTTCGTATAACTGAGCTCCGTTTATCTTAATGTCTAGTTTCCGATGACAAGACTTCTGCATTGGAACCATTCTGAGTAATGGAATTGGAAGTTCTCATATCAGCCTTATGGCGTCGAGGAGTCGTGTTTACACTTGCAATATCAGATTAAAAACCCACACGGCTCGGCTCGACATCGCCAGATAGTCCTAAAGGTCTTAGAAAAATCAAATTAAAAACGTATCATAGTGGTAAAAAAGGCCGCGCATTTCTCGGGGTAAAACGTCGAAACAAGATTAGAGGAAACGTTAGATAGTATGAGGAATAGAAGAAGCGTATTGATTTATAGGAACTAAAATAGACCAAAGTTTTATTTCCTTCCAGTGAAATATGCGATGAATTTTTAGTGTTGTTTCGTTAAATATGTCAAATAAAGCGGTCCGATGACTTAATTAAAGGGCATCTACCGTGGTAATAAGAGTCAGCAATAGTATTAAATAGTTGATTGATTGGGCAACTGGGTGTGAATTAATTGATAATAATCAATCTATTTGTTAATTTCTAAAGACTTGGAGAAAAACCTATACCAAACGTCTAGTCGTCATATTCATTCATTCATTCATTCATTAATTCACCCGTTCATTAATTAATTCATTCATTCCTTCATTCACTGTTACTAAGTGTGAAGATTTGTGTCATAACAAGGCAGGGATTTGCCCATTGCCGGTCTTTCTTCAAAAGTGAAATGTTATCAAATTTACTAATTAAACATTAGTTATTCAGACCATAATCAACCCTCGATGCCATCGTTAGCCGGTGACATTTAGTTGATTTAAATACATGTTGTGAAGGATGATGTAATGTAAAAATGGATAATCGAGACTTTGTTTATTATCGAACAACGTTAGTAATGACGATCGAGACTAGTCTAATATTGAAACGCTGATATCTCGGTTCAGAGTAAAGCAATTTGATTGAAATTTTCAGCATATTCTGTTTCCATTATCTGTTTTGTTAATATTGTAGCGAGCACTACCAGTCAGCTCTTTATTTAATCTTACCTAATGTCCCTTTAAGCTTGATTATGTTTACTCTCTCCAGAACATCTGATACCAATCGGCACATGTGTGAGCATTATATATAGAAATACTAATAATGAAACTAATTCCATGCCCAAGAGAATTGATTTTTATTTCCGTTTCTTCATCTGTCATATAGATGTTATTAAGATGACATTATAGCCAATGTGTACACGGGACCTCGGTTTTTCGTCCCATCCGAACGACTAGACAGCCTTTCCTTCGTTCTGTCATATGTATATTATTAACCTGACATTATAACCGTGTTATTGACTTCTCCTGTAGTATTTCTATCTCTGTGGGGTAACGTGATAACCTTTAATGACTTTAACACATTTACCTTCATATTGGATCCACTGCCTGTCTTATTCTTGTTATATGCCAACATATTTGATGGGGATTTCAATTCTCATTTAAAAGGTTACAAATCAGGTTAAAACTATTCCCCTGGTGTTAGAAATAAACAATAACGGGTATGGTGCACGATACAATGTATGCTTACTCTTTAAATGACACTTATAACTATTTTAAAAGTTCACACTGTCGTTCGGATGAGACGAAATATCGAGGTCCCGTGTACACATTGACATGCACGCAAAAGATCCACTGGCAGTTGCAATTCGATATAAGAGTAAGTCATAGTGCCGATGCCCGGGCAAAATTTTCCCCATAGAACACGTTTGGTGTATGTCCGTCTTCATTAGCCCAGTCGGTGAGTCGGAGCTTGAACAGTAGGACGTTAAACCCTATTTCAAATGAGAAGTGTTATCGAATGTTCTAGAATCTGTAAACATTCTTCTCTATGCAGTATGCAATGTTAGGTTCCAGGCCAGGTCAGATTCTGTAACTTTAGACAAAGGTATTCCAGAGAACATCTTGGATATAAATAATGTCTTTATTGCCTTCTTCTTTTGAAGCTGATGAAAATCAGGAACTTAAAAAACATGTTTTGAAGTTCCCAAGGTCTGTTGTTTCATTTCTTTGGAGAATTGTCGTTTATTTTTTTTTGGGGTGTTTAGATATTACCAAGCGATACTTACATAATTCTTACTGGAAATATGGTTATAGTTGCTTACAGTGTTCGGTGAAACATAAATCTGAACGAAAAGTTATTTGTACAGACACAATCAAGTCGATCTCGGCTTGTTTTGTGGAGGCATAAAAAGATAATAAAATGCTAGAAGAATTATCACACATATCCTAAATAACATGCATTGGTTTTCTGGGAATTAGATAGCGCTATTTGAAGCATGTTTCATGTGAATTCCTGTAGAAAGCGATGCTTGTATAAAAAATATGTATGTTGTACGTGTAGACATATCTTCTCCTTATCCGACACGTAATATATAGAATCGCTATAAATACAGGAATTAAAGTTTAGGTCATGCTCGTATCGGTCGATCTTGTTAAAATGAAATGGGGTTTAGCGTCCAACCTTTCTACGCCGACGGGGTTTAATGAAGACGGGACATTCGCCATGCTGAGTCTGGTATTTTGAGGAAATTTTGCCCGGACAGTGGCACTACGGCATGCCCTTATTTCGAATTGCAATTGTTAAGGGATTGTTTACGTGCACACGAGATCTCGTTTTTGTCCCATTGGAACAACTAGCCACTGTTCCATGTCAAGCCCTCCGTCCTGCGCCACCGATGAGTGTGGTAGAGTTTCATTGTTCATTGTTTATGGAAAGGGTACTTTGTCGAATCATTATTTACTCCGAATATATTCATTAGGACTTGTCGAATTTCTTGCAAAGTTACTTGCATACCCATCCCTTCAGCTCCTTCTTGTTTGAAGGGACTGCGTCTGCCCATCGTTAATTTATTTTAATTATAATTTAATTTTTAACGGTTGTATATTTCAAACGGACTGGAATAGGTACAACCGATGGATAAAACAATAACATTTTATTTCAGAAGTCCTGCTTTAACGGTTGTATATTCTAAACGGCTCGAAACACAACCCCATGGTTAAAACAATAACGTACAATAAAAGACGCATTTTACGAATCGTTAACAAACGCTGCCTAGGGTACTAACAATCTAATGCAGTCTACCGAGTTGTATATCAGAATGTGTTGTGGATCTGGCAAGTTCATTAAGCTGTGGGTTAGATTAGAAGAAACGAGGCATGTATTGAAACACGCCTCCCCGTAGATTCAACACGATTCCACCTTTTATCAGCGTTTTAAACTCTTATTGACTTTATAAACCGTTAAGTGGTTTTCAGTCTATATATTATGAGATGTTGTGGTTAAGGTTAATGTATTTATCATATCGTATTTATAAACCATAACCGCCATGTATTTAATATCTACATGCTTGTAATCATAGTTTAATAAACGGTTTACCAATTCCTCACAAACGTCTTGTACGTTATGCTAGTTTTCCAAAGCTAACATGACTTTGCAAATTCAATATATGCACGCCCCCTCCCCCTATTACCCGCATCGCTCGCCTATCCCTGCCCTCACCCCTATTTCCTATCCCTACTCTCCTTCTCCACCATCTGCACCATTCAAACCCCTATCTCCCTCCCCTTCCTGCCAGCATCCCCTCCTACCCACACCCCAATCTTCTAGCATCCAACCCCTACCTGTTAACACCCCTATCTTCCACCCTCCCTACATGCCAACCCCCTATCATCCACCCTCCCTGTACACACCCTTATCTTCTACCCCTCTTTGTCAACACCCCTCCCATCCACCCTCCCTGACCACACCCTTATCTTCTACCCCTCTTTGTCAACACCCCTCCCTCCCATCCACCCTCCCTGACCACACCCTTATCTTCTACCCCTCTTTGTCAACACCCCTCCCATCCACCCTCCCTGACCACACCCTTATCTTCTACCCCTCCTTGTACACACCCTTATCCCTCACCCCTCCCTATTAACACTCCCTGCTACCCACACCCCAATCTTCTAGCATCCGTCACCACACCACATTTAAAGTGCCTAAATAGATGCACACAGTACAAACCGATACTATAAGTAATGCAAAATTCCCGCATACACACCGAGATATACGCAACAATACACTGGAGGAAAAATATATTTGACATTTAGGTTTGCATTCATTTCTCTCTAAAACTCTTATTCTTTAGTTGTGATGTCGCAAACTGCTTGCTCATGATTGATGACATAAAATGGCTGCTGCCTGTGGTAAAAAAAAAATCTCGAATTTCATTTTAACCAATCGAATGTGATTATTTTTGCAGGTGCCCTCGAGTGTGACTGTACAACAGAGGAATGTATGTCTCAGGGATTGACGACTTGTTTTGCCAACAAATTTTGTTATGCTGAATATTTCCGTGATACTCTGACACGGGGCTGTATTGACAAGGGGACGCCATTACTGTGTGAAAATTGGAGGCCGAAGAATCTGAACACCCCGTGGCCTAGTATGTTTTGCTGTAACGATGGTGATCATTGCAATAGAAATGTCCGACCTACGGATCCACTAGATTCAGGTAAAATTGGTAACATTTTTAATACACGGAAATATCCTTAATCTAAGAGGAATGGTCTGGTTTTAGTCCAATTTCCAACTGCCAAGGGATCTTTTACGAGCACGCCAATGTTTACACAAAAGATCTCTTGGCAGTTGGAATTCGGTTGCTGCCCGGGCAAAAATTTTCCTCCATTGTACACTGTATGGCGTATGCCGGTCTTCAATTAGCCCAGGTTAGGTGCAGAAGCGTAGGACGTTAAACCCCATTTCATGCATTCCAAACTTCAGGTCAACACCCTCTGTTGCTCTTGTGGGGAAATCCGCAGTGGCCGAGTGCGAAAGACGTTGGCTTACTAGCCTGACTAGCCTGGAGGTCTCGTGTTTGATCTGGGTGTTGGCTCAGAAAGTTTATGCGGATTTTCCGGCGTGGTTCCCTCTTGTCAGCGGTGTAGTAAGGAAGGCCTGGCAAGGGACAACATATCGTCGTTCGGATGGGACAAAAAACACGAGGTATCGTGTACATTATCCCGGTTAGTGCAAAACACTAGGACGTTAAACCTCATTTCATTCCAGGCTGATTTGGGATGGATAATTACTGAGCAGAGATTTTTCAAAGGAGCAATTTGTAGATTCCGAATACAGAAGAAATGTGGTCGCTCAAAGTCTTGATTGATCAAGGCCGACTATGGGTTATATCTCCCCCCTCTAAGAAAGCTGACACACGCAACCGATATCTGCGATCGGACGTCTCAAATCGCTGCAAATAATGTCAATAAATGGCTGCGTTATGTTTATGGTTATTAGTTTCTGGTTGAACGAGTCTTTAGCATTGATTTTGGAGTCAGTAATGTAAAAGCTGTCTAATAAATCCAGACATTTTACGGATATTCGTTGAATTAGTGTTCAGATGAAACATACGATATTCTTTCTCTTTATTTGCGTTAGTCTTAAAACAACTGAAAATATTTCTTTTTGGTACTTTTAAAAGGAATGCGAAAATTTGAGACATTGGATTCCGTATTTTGTACATACAAACAGAAAACAAATATGTGCCTCTTCCCTTAAAACGCGACCGTCCTTTAAAAATGTGCCCCTTCCCCCAAGATACGAGCGCCCTTTAAAAATGAGCCCCTTCCCTTAAAACGCGACCGTCCTTTAAAAATGCACCCGTTCTCATAAATTGTGTCGTTCCCTTTAAAACTAAAACATGCCCCATCACTGAAAAATGTACACCTTCCTTTAAAACGCGACCGTCCTTTAAAAATGTCCCCCTTTCTTTAAAACGCGACCGTTCTTTAAAAATGTCCCCCTTCCTTTAAAACGCGACCGTCCTTTAAAAATGTCCCCCTTCCTTTAAAACGCGCCGTCCTTTAAAAATGAAACCCTTCCTTTATACCATGCCCCATCACTGAAAAATGTACCCCTCCCTTACACCATGACCATTCCAATAATTGTGCCGTGTCTTTGAAAAATGTGCCGCTTCCTTTAAAAAACAGTGAAGTGGTACCAGGTGTTCTAGAAATAGCAATTACTTTATATCGTTACCTCAAAATATTTTAATTGTTTCATTTTTCAGTTGAAGCCACGACGATCGTATCAAAAATCGACAAAAGCGGTGATGCTGATAAAGCGAAGAAACCCGATTGTCCGAATGCGGAAACCAACAGTTTGATACGAAACAGTGGTACCAGTAAATTAATGAACCCAATTTATATAGCCGTACCCGTGGCTGGTGTGTGTGTTTTATTGGCGTTAATCATATTCGCCATGTATTTATTAAGAAGAAGAAATGACTTCTATCACCATTATCATTATCAAGAACATCCGGCCCACCTCGCTCAAAACTCTTGTGAGAACAAAAAAACAGTGACGGGTTGTGGTTCCGTGAACCGGTGCACAGACAGTGAGCGATCGAGCTCGGGGAGCGAAACGAAACTCTTCTTGCAGGTCTGAGACCGGTTTTTGTAAATCTTCGAGATATATATTATTGTGTATTAAACAGTTGAAACTCATCGTGTATGTGTGCTGGTGTGCTAACGTGACTCATTTGTGAGATAACCTCATGTGTGCGAGCATGGACGTATTGGAATTGTGCGCGTGGAAGATAATGTGCGCGTTAGATGTAATAATTGTTTTATTAAGAAACTACGCGGGTGGGATAATCATGTTATAAATTAGAACATGTAATATTGCTTAATTAATTGCCATAGTTTTATAGATCCAAAGACATTAACTATCTAAAACAAAGTTTTGGATTGCTGCAGCTATAATCAAAATATTTAAAAGAGCTGGAACTCTTTGATTTAACTCAAAATAAAATATTGAATTAGATTAATCCCAGGTGTTTTGACGATTAATAATGCGACAAACTTTATACGATCAAAAGTTTTTTGAAGTCGGGATATTTTCTTATTTTCGTTTCATTTTTGGCTTGTCGACGATACACATATCAGTTATTTATTGGCTTTGTCTATGGGCGTAATTTATTTAAACCGAGACAGATTGTCTTCCCACAAACAAATTCTAAATATAAAATTCAATGACAAAGACAATTTTAATAGTGACCCAAATCGAAGAGTTCCAGTCGTTTTACCAACATACAAGAATTTTTTTTAATTCAGAAATATAATCAATTCTTTTTATAAGATATTACCGGTAGAAATTTTGGATCTTTTTGCTGTTAAATATATCGCTTGAGTGTACCACCCTTTAATCCTTTGGACCAAATCTCTTGTGTACTTAAATTTATGAGTATAATGAATCGATGTGAACCAATTAAAGATACATTATGGGAGATTAGATAAAGAGCTGACAGTTCTTACTATAATAGTAACACACTAGATAATGTAAAGGGAATTTGCTAAAAGTTTCAGTCAAATTGATCCATCCTGAACCGAGATGTAATCGATTGACTTTTGAGCCTAGTCTCGATCATCATTACTAAAGTCGGTGTCCATTTTTTGTGATTTAATCAGCAACAGAGAGTTCTAATCCAGTAAATATCACAAGCTAGCGATGACATCGAAGGTTGATTAATGCCTGGATAAGTTAATTTCTAAGTAATAATTTAGATAATATTTCAGGATTAAAGAAAGGCCTGCAATATTGACAGATCCCTTGCATAATGTATGTTTAATGATTGGTGAAAATCTTAGAAATATTGTATTTTACTATATGAAACGCATCTGTTACACAAGCTCCAATTTTTGAAAATTAATTACGAGAGTTCAAAGGGAGATAACTCATTGCTCAGAATATTTTATTGCAAATAATGCAACGAACTTACGTTACGTTTATCACATTGTTAGTAAACATTTTGAAATCTACGTCTTACCTCAAAAAGAAATTAATCATATATGTTATCACTGTTTCACAAACATAACATCCATGTACATTGAAATAATTTTAGAAGATTCTGTAGAAATGTTCAGGCTAACGTGAATCTTGTTTACGAGAGTAGGCTATGGTATGGACCAGAACACGGGCATGGCCACCATCTTGGAATTGTGACGTCACATTATGAAAAATTAAAGTCCGTCAATCGATACGTAATTATACAAGGAACAAGCATGTCGATCGTGACGTCGATCGTACTTGAATTGATGGATCGTTAGGCTTCTTTTTTTGAAAGAGGAACAAACGACGAGTAGGCCTAGTGGTTGGGACCCAGTTCTCTGTGCAAAACGAAGGCAGAATAGGCCTATTACGTGCTTACATTACTGTTTGTATAATTAGCCTTCTGTTCCAGGAAACCATTACACAACAAATCTGCAGCATAAAAATGTGTAGCAATACAAACATAGTCACAGTCATTTATAAACAGTCAACGTTTGAGTGCGAGGCAATGGTTTTCTGGGATTGCTGGGAATATAGTCTACCAGTTCCTCTGGTTTTTTTTTGAAAGGTGCATTAGACCTTCTAACCGAATCAAACACACACACACACACACACAATAACACATTTAAATGTCATACATTTATATTGTTATACAATCTTGTTAAAATTATACCACTATTTCGTTTCGTTAATTGTTCTGAATTTTTGCATTTATTTGGAGTATGCCTACAATTGAACATAAAGCGAAACGAAACAGTCACCTGATTTTAATAAGTTTGTATTGTTATTATTCATTGTACTGCTTTGTAATTTATGTATATACGTGTATAATATTATAATATCGTGTATATATTTATATGTGAGCTGTATATATTTTTTTGGTAATATCTAATTGAGATATATTGTATACTGTTACGTAATTTGTAAAATGTTACATTTGTATATTTTGTGAAATTAAATAAAATATTGAAAAGATTCAGTAAAATTTTAATAAAAATGAAACCCAAGCAGATTAATTTCATTGATTTCTTTTATGGAAATGGAAGTGCTATTATATAGTTTGTTATGATTATAGAAAATAAAAATTAAAAATTTATTAAGTAATTGCAATCAAATCAATTATTCAAAGTCAAATA
Source organism: Patella pellucida (assembly GCA_917208275.1). Lineage (NCBI taxonomy): Eukaryota > Metazoa > Mollusca > Gastropoda > Patellidae > Patella > Patella pellucida. The sequence continues at coordinate 35,902,063 of OU795044.1, forward strand.
AAATATATCAAAATAATAGAAAGTGATTTGTTTTGTAAAATCTCCAAATAAAAACCTGTGGGGATGTATTTAACTTGCAACCTCGCTTGTTTCGGTGATGTGGGTTGGATGGCCGAATGGTTAGCACGTGCGCGCTGCATCATAAAGCCTGTCATTGAGTCAACTGGTGTGGTTTCGAATCCCCGGTTGTGCGTGACAAGGAGTAGGGTCGCTATCCAACTTCGTTGGTTTTCTCCCCATTGCTAAAGACCCCTACGCGCAAGCGAATTATTGTCCCTCGCCTTTCGAAGAAAGCAGAGGACTATTAAAATAGGTTCGTCGCTCTGTCCGTCTGTCTGTCCGTCTGTCACACTTTGCGGGACACAATAACTCTCGTTCTAATTGAGCTAGAATGTTCAAACTTAGTGTAGGTGTTTATTATGGCAATACCTTGATGGAGTGCAAAGATGAGCATTTTCCGCTTAGGGTAAGCAGAGATAAGCAATTTGATTGGTTGATGCTTTGGGACACGATAACTTAAGTTCTAATTAAGTGAGAGTGATGGAACTTGGTGTATAGTTTCATTACATCAATACCTTGACTAAGTTCGATAATGAACATTTTCTGATCAGGGTAAGCAGATCGATAAGCAATTTGATTGGTCGAGATTTTGAAACTGAATAACTCTAATTCTAATTGAGTTATGATGTTCAAACTTAGTGTGAGTGTTTATTAGGTCAATGGAATTTGAAGATGAGCATTTTCTGCTTAGTTTAAGCAGAGGCAAGCAATTTGATTGGTTGATGCTTTTGGACACGATAACTTTAATTCTAATTAAGTGAAATAAAGAAACTTGGTGTGTAGTTTCATTACATCAATACCTTGACTGGGTTTGATAATGAGCAAGTTCTGCTCTTGTTAAGATGGCTGATAAGCAATTCGATTGGTCGAGATTTTGGAACACAATAACTCTCATTCTAATTGAGTTAGAATGTTCACACTTGGCATAGGTGTCTATTAGGTGAATACCTTGATGGGGTTCGAAGGTGGGCATTTTCTGCTTAGGGTAAGCAGAGATAAGCAATTTGATTGGTTGATGCTTATTAAGTTCTGATTAAGTGAGAGTGAGGACACTTGGTGTATAGCTTTAGCTTTATTACACCAATATATTGACCAAGTTCGATAATCAACTTTTTCTGCTGAGGGTACGCAGAACGATAAGCAATCTTATTGGTTGATGCTTTGGGGCACGATAACTTTGGTTGTAATGAAGTGATAGCAATGTAACTCAGAGTATAGATTCATCTTATAATTACCTTGACTAAGTTCAATGGTGCAAATTTTCTGCTTAGGCTAAGGAACTATACGCACCCTATTGGTCAAGACTTTGGAACATAACTCTGCTTTTAATTGAGGTAGAATTTTGAACTTGATGTAGATAATCATTAGGCGAATGTCTTGACTAAGTCAATAATTATAAATATTTTGAGCTAAAGCAGATAAATTGAAAAAAATAAATGTTCGATTAATTAATATGTGTCATCTTATTATTTTGGGATTTCGGCCTCACTGTTGGATTGTTGAAATAAAATTAAACTATATGTTAGTCCCGAAATGGCCTAGTTTGTGTCAAGTGGACGTTAAACCCCATTTGTCTGTCTGTCTCTCTCTCTCTCTCTTTCTCTCTCTCTGTTTTGGTGATCAAATCGTAAAAATGGTGATACAGTTATGGTAGGCTGGCTATTGACTTGGTGTTGGCTGTCAATCGAAAAGCAGTTCCGGGTTCTCTAAATTACGTCTCCCACAAAGCTAAATTTAGTCGTTAGTGTCGTGAATTTCAACATTTTCAGGGGGAGACCACTTGGACCTTCCGTTCTGGGCTCGGCTCATTCGGCGCTCGCAGTGTGTGATATCGTCCATGCATCTCCTTATCCTTGGGCTCTGGACCCGCCATTGGAGCTTCTTCATTTATTGTCAATACGTGGATCTCCTACAACAAACAAATGTTGTCACAGCTTACCTGTTGTTTTTTTATGTACATGTATAACAAGTGGAATCATGCCTGTTTATTAATAGCTGAACACAGGGCTCACACTGGCTTTCATTTTTTTTCCGCCAAAATACATTCTAATTTTTATGTAAAACAATGATAATATTTTTTTCCCGCCAACTTGAATATTTAATCCGCCAAAAAAATATGATAAAAACAACACATATTGTACAAATATAAAACAATTTTATTTCTTGTACATTCTTAAACAAACTATATATTTACAAAATCCTTCTTTGCTCACATTAGCACAATTGGAAAAGGATTTATGGAGATCCGGTTTAATTTTAATTAGAGTGATGGACATCAAATTTGATAGATGTAAAACTATTGCTGACTTTCGAATGTTCACATATTGAACAAAACATTTTCTTCGTGTATACGTCAAATCTCAGCCAAGGATTGCCAAATTCACAGTTTTCTTTGAATTTTCGTTTCGCGTGTACAATAGGCCTATTGCTGAATTCGGGTACCGTCACGCTATCAGCGTCTAATCATTAATCGTAATGTCAAATTCATTTCGTCTAGAGGAGCCAACGTCAGATTCTTCGTTAACTGTAGAACACCTCGGTACGATAAGTGAAAAAAAACGCTGACAGCTTTCCCAGTCCAGACTGTCTTGTCGCTATGCAACTCGCTCTTTCGTTTTCGACCCATGCTGATAATATAATTTTAAATGATAATTTTCAATTAGCCGTGTTGTTATATACATGTGGTATGAATCTACAGTAAACGAAATTCAACTATCAAAACGTGTAACTCTCTTTGAAAAGAGTTGTCGGGCGACGATCGGCCATTTTGATTACTTCCTTTTGTTGTAATTACGCAACACCAATAGGCTAGTCACCGCTAATCTATTTATTGAGGTTAATTAATATGACGGGTACTGCTTAGATATAGGCTTTATTATCGGCAATATAACAATCAGCTGAAACCATTAACCCCTGACAATTGTTTAGTATTACTTATGACACGTTCGGGATTATCAGCAAGTTGATTGATTTATAATATGCCGCTATGGTCAATCAAGGATGAATACGATTAGAATTTTAAGCATTTTTTTTCGCCAAGTCTAAAAAAGAATCGCCAGTACCCCAAAACTTTATCGCCAAAGTTATCGCCAAGTAGAAAATTTAATCGCCACTCTCATAATTTTATCGCAAATTGCGACTTTTGCGACCGACAGTGTGAGCCCTGGCTGAACACATATTCATTGTGACGGACTCGCAATTATTGGAGTATAATTCTCAAAAACGTGGAAACTCAATGCACCGAAATGTATATACGTATGTAGGCCTATGTAAAACCTTTTAACGTCATACTGTTTTAAAATAACCCGGAAAATGAAGCCGGATATACGCCATGTGCGATTAGGAAACTCTTGCTTGGGCAGCCGCTCTATACGGCCTGTCAATTAACATGCGCATCAACGTGTACGCCGGATCTATGTCCGTCCATTACCAGGACCTCCATCCTTCGCCATTCACAATGGGAACCATGCTGGAAAATCGCGGGGAACTTTCCCGGTCAGCAGCTGGACCTACCACAAATTACAAAAAAAATAAATGCTTCTACCTGCATTTATTCTAGAATGATCCTCTAAATGCCACATATCCTTAAAGGAGCCAAGTCTCTAACTCAATATCATCCAAAATCTTCAACATTGAAAATACGAATTATTTGTCAATTTTAATCAACATTGATGCTGTGATCTTAACGGGTAAAAACATGGGCTTCTGATATCCAGCATTTAAGACAAAATAAAAAAAAATACCGGGAAAAACATGGGCTTCTGGTATCTGATATTTAAGACAAAATAAAAATTAACCAGTTCAAGCGAGAGACTCAAGGAACGAGGCTAGACATATTGTACCAAACCAAACGGCGTATGTAGACTGGAATAACCAGGCGCTAGAAATTTGCATTCGATTGAGAGTGCTGATGGCTTATTTCGCGGAACATAACTGATTTGAAAGTAGAGTAGAAACGGAAACCATTGAATGTAAATCAGTTCATATACATTCATATTACAGTATTCTTATTTGCGACCGACTTGTGTCAATTTCTAGGTCCCAAATGTTACCGATTTAACTCCTTTAAAGAGGCATTATTTGATAGCTAAATCTACCTACTACGGGTCTTTCTTTAGGCTTCAAATGTTGTAAAAAAAAATATTAATTAGACATTTATTAACTTGCGAAGACCATAATCAACTCTCGAAGCCATTGGATCCTTGAAATTTTTGAACGTGTTTAAAAGTTCTATCAAATAATGTGATAATGACTGGCACCAATATTGTCCTTTAAGTTTATCAACACATACATAAAGCGCTCACTAACACTTGGATCTTCTCGTGCAAGCTTTGACCTCACTCGAGCAGATATCCCTAATCGTTGGGTTATCGATTAGGGGAACCCTTAAGGCGGCCGTCGCCGACTGGTTTTCCGGCGACTGCCGCCGATCATCGCACGATTTCCGTCACCGATTGTAGTCGATCTGAGTCAAGCTACGACCGTCGTGCGACAGTTTTTCACGATCGGCGACTGAGTCGCAGGAGTTGAACATGTTCTACTTCTACGACGCGACGAAACCAGCCGCCGACTCGTCATCGTCGATGCGTGCGTTTCTACGATCGGTTGCCGACTGCGCTATAAATTTTAGCCAATCAGAACTGCGATTGAAAAATCAAAATGGCGACCTCGTGGACGACCGAAAAAGAAGAAAACCTGATTGCCACTCCTTCTTCGAAATTCGTTTTCTTTTTTCGCTTCTCTTCTAAGCCTAGAGAAACGGCTAACGCGACTGCTGTAGCTGCCTGTCTACGACGTTTTTGTAATATGTTGACATAAAGCCTTTGTTGATAAATCTAAAATTTAGGAATATAAATCATATCAAATAGAATCATAAACACAAATTTGAATCCCTCGAGTTAATTTAAATTACTTTCTCAAAATAGTTTCGCTAATTAGATGGAGAGATTTTGGAATAATTAGGCATATTTTGTGTGGCGCCATTTTGAACGAGTCACATGATCTATTCGTAAGGACGCCACAAGTCGGTGTATCGGTGTCGATGTGAGCGCGCTCGCGTTCAATCGTACGACCGAAAGCAACTGGTCGGCGATCATTGCTGAATTCGATCTGAGTGAAATCTACGATAGTCGCCGACAGTTGAGTCGCGTCGTAAGGTCGATCTGTAGCCGCCTCTTACATGTTTGCCCTGTATACGTGTTTTTCAGGGAATCCAGTATTTTTCTAGTAAGATTGGATATTTATACTTTCCATATATACCGACAATTGCCATATTATTTTGATTGGAAATAACCCCCCGATAAATAGTTTTCTGGGAAAGTATCTTTCAATAAGGAATTTTAGTATATTTTAGCGCGAATGAAGCCGTGGAAAATGCCAAAAAATGGAAACAACGCATAGAAACCTCAAAGAGGTAAATAAATAAGTGCAGGAGGGCCGCACTACACGCAAAACAAAACCGATAAGACACACCGGCGGACACGAAAAACTACACAGACATTGTCAGGAATAAAACAACAAAATATCAAATCATGTGAATGAATGGATAAAGGAGGCAGTCGTAAGCTTCCACAGGGATGTCATAACAATCCACACATAGATTATCCACATTTTACAACTATGTCGTGTAAAACGGTTTAGGGAGAGAGACAGCGAAATGGGGTTTAACGTCCACTCAACACAAAGTAGGTAATTTGGGGTGTAACATGTTTAATTTTATTTCAATAATTCGCTTGCGTGAAGGGGACCGGGGAAAAACCGACGACGTTGAACAGGCGACTCTACTCATTGTCACGTACAACCGAAGAATCGAAACCACGACAATTGACTCAATGATAACCCTTATTATACAGCGCGCACACGCTAACAATTTGCCGTCCTCCCAATGGTTTAGGACGATATATATATACGTTAGTATTGGTATTTTTGTGATATAGGGGAGGTAACTACAAATATTATAAACTATTTTAAATTATTAAAATATATGTATTTTTATATAATTATATTGAAACGAAATGTTGTTTAACTTCTACTTTTCTACAGGAGTAATGAAGACGGATATACGCTAAACGGTGTGCTATGAGGGATGGTTTGCACGGATAGCGACACTGCGGCTTATAATAATAATAATTAAATACAACTGTAATAATAATAATAATAATAATAATCATCTCGTCATTTTACAAGGGTAGCAAATTAAGCCTGAGGCTTATTTTCAATTTGGCCCTTGGCACAGATCGTGCGAATGATTTCGATCATTACTGCAGGAAGAAACCGAAGAACTCGGGGGAAACCTGCCTGATCGGACGGGAGACCGGATACCCCTCTCACTTACAACGATAAAGTTCTTGCCCTGAGCTGGGATTGAACCCTTGTTGCATTGGTGAGAAGCCGTCTCTCTATCGCCACGGCTATCCGACTTTACTGTTGTTGGGCATCAGTTTGCTAGTTCGTTTATGTGCTCGCCAAACTGAAAGCGGGACCTCGGTTTTTCGTGTCATACGAAGGCTAGACAAAGTTCTTTGTCATCCCGACGTCCTGTACCAGGAAATGTCTTGGCCAACATCGGGAGCTAACCCGAGACCTCCCGGGTAAAGAACCAGCGCCTTACTTACTCAACCACCGCGATCCCTCTTACTCACTCAACCACCGCGACCCCCTCTTACTCACTCAACCATCGCGACTCCCTCTTACTAACTCAGCCACCGCGACTCCCTCTTACTCACTCAACCACCGCGACTCCATTGTTTATATGAGAGTGGTTATATTTTTCACTACCCTGAGTAAAAATTATGAAAATAATCAATATCCAAAAATTCCCCACCAACCTTATGTTTCAATTATATATTAAAAAAAATAATAGAGGCAATGAAAAACCCTATCATTACTATAAATGGGAGATAACTCTATTACACCAGCTTGCAATATTATTACTAGCACGAGAATGAGACCATCCATCTATTTCGCATCCAGATGTGTAGTATAGAGTAAATGAGAGAGAGAGACACACACACATACGCACACACACACACAGAGAAATGGGGTTTAACGTCCATTCAACACAACTAGGTCCTTTTCGGGACTAACATATGGTTTAATCTTATTTCAATATTTCGCTTGCGCGTAAGGGTCTTTAACAGTGGGAGGAAACCGGAGTGCCCGGAGGAAACCCACGCGGTTGAGAAGACGCCTCCGTACCACATACAGTGACATCAGGCCTCGAAACCACAACCGCAAGCCAGAGGTGGCCGGCCAGCTAGAGGTCGAAGCGCGGCACTCTAGACCACTAGGCTAATTCAATAAATATTTGTGAAATGTTCGTTCTGAGTTATGAGTTTACCTGACAAATGATACATGGTTTTGAGCTGAGACCCAACTATTAAACTATTTCCCAATAAACTTATTGTAGAAAACAATGTTTCAAAACAATACCAGTACACTGATCCGATCATAAAATGAAATGGGGTTTAACATCCCGTGGTTCTGCTCCGATTGGGCTAATGATCTGCCAAGGGATCTTTTACGTACACGACTATGTGTACACGGGATCGCGGTTTTTTGTACTACCAGAACGACTGACTACACGCTGTCCCTTACCAGACCCACTATCCTGTACCCTTGACAAGGGGGAACCACACCGGAAAATCCCGATGAACTTTCTCGGCTAATGCAGGACTTGAACCCCTGGGTCTCCTGATTACCGACGCAACGTCTTACTCACCAAATCACCGTGGTTCATTTCAGCGTAGCACCACGTGTGTTACCCTTCACGACCTATGATAAAGATGACCCTATGTAACCATTTTCATGTTCTCCCACATAAATATTTAAAAGGATTGTTTTTTTGCGGGCAATTCCACACATTATTCATGAGCTAAACTTGCCTATTACAGGTCTATCTTTATGCCTTAAATGTTATATAAATTATTAATTAGACATAACCACGACAACACGATAATCAACTCTCGGTGCCAACTAGATTATACGGTTCGGCAATTTATTGATTTAATTTTAAAATGGAGAAGCGAGGCCAAAAATCAAATATATCAATGTCTTGTTTACCATAATAACTAACTAATGAATGCTTCAAAACTACAAACAGTGTGATCACTTGGCCGAGAATAAAGTATTTAAATGACATTTTCAATATATTCACTTTGCTTTATCTATTTTTGGAACTATTATAGCAAGAAGGCCCAGCTCTGTATCTAAATCTTACACAATGTATCTTTAAAGTAATACATTTAATTAAATTTCTGTAAACAAAAAATGTGCAGTGCACGCCGAAGATTTCGATCCTAAAAGCAACAACCCGCTACATTTTCAGAACGGATCACAGCAAGTTAAACCGGAGTGATTACATTAACCTATCCCATTTTCTTTCTTAATTTATAGGAATAAGAGAATGCGCCATACACAAGTACAAATTGGATAGCAGCAGGCCAATTAGCCGATTCATTGCCAAGGCCGTGACGAAAAACGAATACGTCTAATGATACAAATCCTGTGTGAAAGTTGACTGCTGTTATCGCCCACTCTCGGTCTTCTAACAGTGGCAAAACACAACATATTAAACAACTGACATATTCACTTCTACAAATTAACAGAAACACTTTAATAACAAAACTACAGAAACAAATTGTCGAGCCTTGTGTCACTGGGTCATTGGGTCATAGATACCCTTCCCGTTATCAAAATCCCACCCCCTTCCCATCAAACAAAAAAAAACATAATAAAAATTTAAAAAGTTAACCAGAATCATTCTATTACGGCAGTTTACGGCACAGTATTTGTATTATATATGTCACAACCTGCGAATTGTATTCAAAATCTTGTCAACTGGACCAGTGTATTTAAATACAGCCTCTTCTAAACGTGATCTTCACTTTCCAGGATTCACTTAAAGCTACAATTTCAAATTTTTAAGTTAAATTTTTAAAATTTATTAGAGTAAAGCCTTAAAATAGATGGTATCAATCCCTTGTTAAGGGATAATCCTATTAATCCGATAACTAACTATTGCCAGCTGAGAAATTGGCAAAAATATCAATCTAAACTTCAAATTCCAGCGTTGGGAGATGGCTGTCCATGTTTTCAATAGGGAAACAAGGGAGGTAATTTTGTTGTTATTTCCCGTGTCAATGATTTTTAAGGGTGGTAAATAATAGAGAGTTGATAACCTATTGAGCAAAAGACATGGAAATAATAATGCTTTGCCTTTCTTAGAAAATATGAAATTCGCACTTTAAAGTATGGGTAAAATACCTGATCTACAAAAAATATCATAAGACAGATGACTAATTAGCAAAAACCGATGTCATTGTAATTTTCAATCATGAACTCGATACTGGATATAGTTCTCGGTAGAGGGTATTATTTCTTGGTCTCGTGGCTTAAAGGGGATTACCGGAAAATATTATCCTGTCATCAAACCGTCTGAATGCCTTACTGGACAACTTGGATTAAAGTTGTCACTGGCTACCTGACAGCTGTCAGACCCATGTCTGCCATAAACATAGACACAGTAACATCTATAATTATAAAAACTACAGCAAAAATAAGAGAGAGATAGAGAGAAAGATAGATAGGGAGAGAGAGAGAGAGAGATGGGTTTAACGTCAACTCGACACAAACTAACATGATTAACAAAAAAACACTATTTCAATAATTCGCTTGCGCGTAGGGGTCTTTAACAGTGGGAGGAAACCAGAGGACCCGAGTAGGCTGGACAGGCGACCTTACAAATTGCCACGTACAACCGGGGATTCGAAACCACACCAGTTGAGGCAATGACAGGCTTTATGATACAGCGCGCGCACCCAACCATTCAGCCATAAATCCCCCCCCCCCCTACAGTAAAAATTGTCAAGTGAACGTATCTTAGCACTACTTCATTGTACGTTGCGGCTGTGGTTTCGAGCCCTAGTGCAGCGTATGTGACATGGAGATAGGGGCGCCTTCTCAACCTCGTTGGTTTCTTCCGGGCACTCCGGATTCCCCCCCCCCCCACTGCTAAAGACCCCTACGCGCAAGCGAATTATTGAAATAAAAATTGAAAACCATACGTTAATCCTAAAATGACCCAGTTTGTGTCGAGTGGACGTAAAACCCCATTTCTCTCTCTCTCTCTCTCCCCCCTCTCTCTCTGTTTAATTCTGTCTTCCATTAGCCCAGGTTAGGTGCATAACAGGACGCTAATCCCCCATTTCATTTCTTAGTGTTTAATGCATCACAGTTATTAGTGAACATTTGGTTTATTTTATGTCAGTTTAATTGTATATGACGGGTAGCTACAAATATTGACAAATGACGGTGAACCAGACCCACTGGAGAATTTAATGACGTGTATATATATTTATATAATAGATAAAACAACCAAACAGTGAGACTCATGTTCCCCGCAAAATTGAAAAAAGAAATAAGATGACACAGATATATTTTAATTGCATAATTAAACATACATTATGCAAGAGCTAAATTTGACTTTTGGAGGTCTTTATTTAGGTCTGAAATGCTATCTTAATTATCAATTAGACATTAGTTAACGTACCCAGGCCATAATCAACCCTCGATGTCAACGCTTGCCTATGATATTTACTGGATTAAGAGCCGATATACTGCTCAACTTCGAGACTACGTTTTTTTTTTATCGTACCGACTTTAGTAATGATGATCGAGGCTAGGTCGAAAGTTCAATCGCTAAAATCTCGGTTCAGAATAGTTAATTTTAACTGAAATGTTCAGCAAATCCCGTTTACATTATATAGTTTTTAACTATTATAGTAAGAACTACATATCTTATCTCCCGCAATGCATCTTTAATAAAACTATAGGAAGTGCGCATCACCGAACTTAGTAATTGTATTTTAATATGTACACCAAGTTTCACCATTCTCACCCAATTAAAATCAAAGTTTTTGAATTCCAAAGCCCCGACCAATCAATTTGTTCATTTTAGGTTCAAATTCTTCACATTTGAGAGAGAGAGAGAGGGAGAGAGGATGAGGGAGAGGGAGAGGGAGAGAGAGATGGGTTTAATTCCACTCGACACAAACTAGGTCATCTCGGGACTAACATATGGTTTAATTCCATTTCAATAATTCGCTTGCGCGTAGGGTTCTTTAGCACTGGGAAGAAACCGGAGGACCCGTAGAAAACCCACGAGGCTGGACAGGCGACCCTACTCCTTGCCACGTACAATAAAGCCTGCCAGTTGACTCAATGACAGGCTTTATGATACAGCGCGCGCACGTTAACCATTCAGCCATCCAACCCTCCCTTTCACATTTGAAGTTTTTAGCAACTGTTGAATCAGCATTCTCTAAACCCATTGGTTCCGAACTACATGTATATTCTTACTCACCAAGGTATAACACTTGGGCAGTTGATGTAGCAATTACTACGAATGTCTAGTCGTTGATAATCTTTCTGACGCTAGAGAATCAGAAAGTTGACCAACAATTTGTTGGAGAGAGAGAGAGAGAGAAAGAGAGAAATGGGGTTTAACGTCTACTCGACACAAACTAGGTCATTTCGGGACTAACATAATATGGTTTAATTTTTATTTCAATAATTCGCTTGCGCGTAGGGGTCTTTAGCAGTGGAGGAAATCGGTGGACCCTAGAGGACACCGGAGAAAACCTACGAGGCTGGACAGGCGACCCCACTCCTTGTCACGTACAACCAGGGATTCGAAACCACGCCAGTTGATTCAATGACAGGTTATGATACAGCGCGCACACGCTAACCATCACAACCCAACCCCCCCCCCCCCAATTTGTTTGTATGCTTGTTTGTAGCCTCCATCGCTTGCATATGTTTTACGAAAACTGGTGGTAAATCCTGGTGTAGTAGAACGCTGAAAATCAATAGGGTTCTATCTAAATGTTTCTCACCTAAATTCGAATAGAATCTGTCGCGTTCCCACGCGGTGGGGGTAGCTCAGGAGTGTTAAGTAGCGAAACACTTCACACTAAAACAAATGTTGCCTTTATTGCCATGGCTACCGGAAAATGTAGCCGGAAATACTGTCCGTTCCAACTGTCAAAGGTTCTCTAATGTACATTGCTACGTGTACGCTGGACCCCAGTTTTTCGTCCGATCCATACGACTAGAAAATATCCTTACAGGGCCATCTGTCTTGCACTACTGACAAGGGAAAACCATGTTAGAAAAATCTCGATGAATTTTCTCGGCCAACACCGGGATCGAACCCCGGACCTCCCGGTTAGCGAGCCAGCGCTTCATTCACTGCGCCATCGCGGCTCCCATGTCAAACAAGAGATTATATTCAGCATTGTATAAATATAATGTAACAACACTCTCTTTCACATTTAATTCTTGTATATGTTTTTACGGCATCTTTATATACATAAAAGATGTAAATACTTAAAACGACTGACAGGCTGAATCAAACTTGACATCAATCTAATAATTTCAACTTCTTTTATCTTCGCTTGTTTCAGTTTTCACAGAGGAAAAAGCTTTTTGGCGTCACAGCAATCGCATAATCTCTTCCCCGAATAACGTTTCCTTTGATAAAAAATTGTAAAAGGCTACAGACACCCAAACCAACTAGATGCAGCAGATAAGAAAAGGGTAAATAAAAGATTACCGAGTGAATCTGTTTTTCTTAAAACAATGGCGGCATTCTTCAATCTATTTACATGTAGACACAGATAGTCATTCGGATTACGTAGGTTTTTTTTCTCTCGACCAATAAATATTTTTGTTATGCACATATATCATCTTACATAATTTTGGCATTGGAACAAAAACGTCTATGCTATTTCTTCATGCAGACTTTTTTTGGATGTTTAGGTTGCGATATTAAAGAAGCATTATCGCGCCCATATATTGTCTTAGAACAATTGCAGCATTCTTCAATTTGTTTACATGTAATTAATTTTAAACACTATTTTAAAAATTGTCCACGAATCTCTCAGTTATCAAAGTACTGAATTACTCAAACTCCGTCAAAACCATTGCAATATTTGTTGGAGTCGTAAACTGGCCATTAAAACGCATATATCTCGACAATATAATTTCAATACACTTTAAATCGATAATCAAATTTTCTCAATGCTGTTGTTGCTCTTATCTTAGTATTTAACGTCCGTATCCACTACTGAAGGTGATATCAAAGACAAGTCTTATTTTTCATTTTTATTATCTCTTATTGCACGCGCCTTTCGTGTGGGAGGAAGCCGGAGTAACCCGGAATAAATCCACGAGGCTGCGAAGGCGCCCCTATCTCCAAGCCACATACACTCACACCAGGGATAGAAACAACAACCACCAGCAAGAGGTGACCGGCAAGCTAGAGGTCGAAGCGCGAAATTTCCTCGGTATTTTCCTTTGTCGGTTATAGAAGACGGATGACCTGAAAATGACAGTTTGAAATAGTTCGAAAGGGACGATCATCCGAGGTCCCGTTTTCACGGGGGCGGCCCGTAAACGAACCCATTACAGTTAGAATTCGATATAGGAGTGGGGCGTAACGCCGATGTTCGAAAAAAATGGCTTAGGCTATGTCTTCATTAGCCCAGTCGGGGCAGACACGTAGGACGTTAAACCTAATTTCATTTTATTTCATAACAAAATTGTTGAAATTTTTAAACGGTTTAAGATAATGCAAATAGTTCAACTGAGATAAAGGGATTTGAATTTTTGGAATGTTTTAAAAAAATGTATATTTTTGGAATGTTTAAAGTATACATTTACAGTATGAACATTTTTGGGATGTTTTAACAATATGTATATTTTGAGAAACTATGAAAGCAGACGAAGCCATTTTAAGAAAATCTATTTTGACAATATTACCGTATACGTCTTTCTAAAACCCAGCACTATTTATATCCGTTACTATACCTAAGTCAGACCAGGGTGGTGTCCATACTGCGTGGTAAAAGCGTGATGGGAACGCCAGATATCGTGCTGTGGGCGATTGCTATCGTGTGGTTATTCAAGTCTACACAGGAAGTATATTTTGCGCACGCTCCCTAGTTCAGGTAATGGTGATTTCGGATGATTTTTCGTCTTTTTTAGATGAATTTGACAGCTCAGGATCTTCTTACTTATAGACTCACGACAAAAACTGTACGCATGAATGATCTTGGTTGGGTGACATAAATCCAATGTAAAATATTCTGATATGTCCATACTGCGTGGTAAAAGCGTGATGGGAACGCCAGATATCGTGCTGTGGGCGATTGCTATCGTGTGGTTATTCAAGTCTACACAGGAAGTATATTTTGCGCACGCTCCCTAGTTCAGGTAATGGTGATTTCGGATGATTTTTCGTCTTTTTTAGATGAATTTGACAGCTCAGGATCTTCTTACGTATAGACTCACGACAAAAACTGTACGCATGAATGATCTTGGTTGGGTGACATAAATCCAATGTAAAATATTCTGATATTGACTAATTCTATTTGTAACCTATTTTAAGCTTGCTTTCAAATCGCAGTATGCGAAATTAACCAGTTTTTGAAAATACATGAGCAAATAGGAGAAAATATAGGAGGCGGAACAACTGACATAGTCGCCTCCATATTGAATAGTCAAGGGCTAGGAGCCTAGGGCCATTTGCGTTCGGGTGCTGGTTAAGACTGTAGACTGTAGTCGTGACCATAGTTTACAGCCGAAGGTCGCCCAGGCTAGCTAACCAGCGTCTTACCCACTTGGCAACTGTGACCCCCAGTTTTACTTGGGTTGTGCTAAAACTGGTAAATTATTTAACTTTATCTTTGACATATACTCGTCTAGCCCTTTTGAACGTAGACGCCTTAAATCAGTCAATATTAAAACAATCACGTGATCGGTTGTGTGTAAATATTTGCCATCCGAAATAAACAGGAACGAAAGTTTGTTTACAGATTGCGTCTAACGGGGCGATTGTGAATTGGAGGGGTTATTTACCAACAAACATCAATATGTTTTCACATGGTTGTTTTGTTTTCTTAAACTATTTAAGTAAACAATTTTTATTTATCCCCCCTTTCTTTCTTGGATATATTGTTGCTACAAATTCCCAAAACGAAAAGAAGATGGCATGTAAAGACGTCTGTGTGAACATATTAAACGAAGTCTCTTGGTGCACTATATACCAGTGGGGATACGATCACCCCCCCCCATACTGGACAGAATCCCCCCACCAACATTTTTATATTATATAATATTTATCTAATCTTTAAATGGCATTTAGCGATCGGAAACACATTACAGAACACAGTTTGAATGGGGTACAATCACTAGTTTATTCTAAAAGCACGACGTTTCGACAAATATCCTTATATCCCCTTATCGTTAAGAAGATACTTGTCGCGCTTTTGAAATAAATTAGTGATTGTACCCCATAAAAATTATGTAATAATATTAATCTTTTCATCATTCTGTTCTTGAAGTTTGTGAACCGATTATTTTTATATTTTATATGCAATTACATGGGTGTAATTATTTCCATCGGATAGTGTGCCCAATACCTTTTAGGGTTTGAAATAATGTTCTTCTAGAGGCATCTAGTAACTAAATAGAGTAATAAACTATAACACATACTTATAGAAGAACACTTACTGATTTATTTAGGCGACGTTTCGAAGAGTATTCTCTCAACGTTTTCAAGCAAGTGAAATAACATCTAATCATTATTGATATAGCAGAATCTATATGAGCAGCCACTCCTATTCAGCGACATCTCCTTGTAAGCGGTCACGATAAATTCCCCCATCTATGATGCACACAAGTTGTGAAGTCTTTCACTTGAATGATTACAATAACTCAGACTATGTTATTGTAAACAGAAGATTATGTTATGTTAATTGTCTTAGTAGGTCATCATATTTTTTTTTTAAAAATAATATTATTTTATTTTTCAAATAATTTTTTTGAAAATAAAAATAATAATAATAAATAAATAAAAAAAGGGGGGGGGTCCAAGGAGGTTTTGACATAAGGGGTTTTGACACGGACCCATCCCGGTTGATGCTGAGGCGCCATCAAAAAGATAGCCTCCTGTCTCCTGTTTCGATTTTAGACTAAATTAGTCACACAGTAGTTGTGTTCTGATCTGTACGACTCGTACATTTTATTTCTAAAACATAAACCTGTATACATCCATTATCATCAGCTGGGAGTTGAGATTTAGAGGTCTAACATTTGCGCTTTAGGGCAAATCAAGTAGTAATGTCTTGATTCACAGCTTGTACTGACAAGGAGTAAAATCTCCTTCCAACCTCAGCTTTTTCCCGCTGCTAAAGATCCCTACGCGCTAGCGAATTACACTGAAATAAAATGGCACTACCAGTATATTTTGGTCCCGAAATGACCTAGTTGGTGTCGACTTGGCGTTATACTCGTCTGTGGTGGTAGTAGCCCATTAACTGCTTGTTATTATACTTTTAACCTTTTGTCGTACGGTACCGAAAATGGGGGGCTGGATGGCCGAATGGTTAGCACGTTCGTGCTGTATCATAAAGCCTGTCATTGAGTCAACTGGTGTGGTTTCGAATCGCCGGTTGTACGTGACAAGGAGTAGGGTCGCCTGTCCAATCTCGTGGGTTTTCTGTGGGTTCTCTGATTTCCTCCCACTGCTAAAGACCCCTACGCGCAAGCGAATTATGGAAATAAAGTTAAACCATACGTTAGTCCCGGAATGACCTAGTCGAGTGGATGTTAAACCCCATCTGTCTCCTTCTCTCCCTCTCTCCCTCTCTCCCTCTCTCTCTCTCTCTCGCTCTCGCGTCACCTACATTATTTATTATCCATTGTCATGGAAATCTATTATTCTAACAATGTATATATACATATATATATGTATCGTATTTGCAATATTTTGTATACATTATTAAAATGTTTGGGATGGCCTAGTTGTCTAGAGTGCCGCGCTTCGACCTCTATCTGACCGACTACCTCTGGCTTGCGGCTGTGGTTTCGAGCCCTGGTGTGAGCGTATGTGGCATGGCAATCGGGGCGCCTTCTCAACCTCGTGGGTTTCCTACGGGCACTCCGGTTTCCTCCCACTGCTACATATAGAGTTAGAAATGAAATAAAATGGGGTTTTAACGTCATATTCTATTATTCTCAGACCGGCCTAATAAAGACCATACAGTGTGCTATGAGGAAAATGTTGCCTGGACAGTGATGCTGCGACCTGTTCTTACTTTGAATTCGAACTGTCAATGGTTCTATTACGTGCACGCCAATGTGAACATGGGTTCTCGTTTGTCTGGATCCAATTCGATTGACTAGAAACTGTCCTTGTCAAGCACGCCGCCCTATACTATTCACTAGAGCTACCCCCGGGAGTGAATATGGTGTTGACTGGAGAATTCACCAGAGAGGTCATTTTGTACTAACTCATGCGTAGGGATATTTAATGGGGGTGAGGGTGGGGGCGCGAAGTCAGGCATACGGCCCTAATACTTTTCAGGGAGAAATGCGGGATCGATACCACAGCGCTTGACTCAATGACAGTCCTTCTGACACACCCAAGTCCTGTCGTTAGTCTCTATATTTTACGATTTTAGTGCAATAAGGTGAATAACTGAAATTTCACACAATCTGCCAAAAATAGTATTTTTGAATATTTTTAGACCTAAACACTAACATTGACATGTAGTATGATACAAATTATAAAAAATGATTAAAATGATCAAGTAGTTAAGAAAAACGGCTAAAAATGGATTTATTTAAAAAAAAAATCAAATGATCTTATCTAAAAACAGCGACACTCGCCCTCCTTATTGCACTACCATCCTCCATTATTACAAGATAGAAATGTGCTGTCAAGAGTTTTAAAACAATGGTTTCCCCCTTTCTAATAAGGTGTTAATTTTGACAGGACATCAACACATCCGTCTGCCATTTCCTAGTCCTGTAATTAAAAAGATTAATGGGATTAGTGGATAATCCCCATTAAGAATTATCACCCCAATGTTAAAATGTCTTCTTTCTAATTATCCGATATCAGGATTAAGATATAGACCCTGATAAGTGGTCATAAACTTTGCATGCGAAAGAAATTGAGAGAAATAACTCTAGTGTCTTAAAGTGGCGATTGCATCTTTCATTGTCCGTTAATAAAAGATCAAATAGAAAAGTCGAAACAAAGATTTTAAGCGAAAACTTCAAAAATCGAATTAAAGAAAAAAGAATTAAAAAAAGAGAGCGGGGATATGGGGTGGAGGGGGTTGGACACCATCTTGTCGTATCTATCCGTACTTCATTTCAATGGACTAATGAACGCGATAGGCGAGGGTAGGGAAGGGGAATCATCTACCCGTACATCCCTTCAATGAACATCCTGGAAATATTCAAATAATGTAGGTAATGAATAGTACATGGAAATAAAGATACAAAGGCACATAAAGTCAATTGCGAAAAATCGTACACGTTAGCCTACCAGAAAAAAGTATAGAATCGAAATGTTAGGAAAAATCGAGATATTAGGGAAAATCTAAAGCTCCTTGGGGAAAATCGAGATATTAGGGAAAAACGAGATATTAGGGAAAATCGAGATATTAGGGGAAAACGAGATATTAGGGAAAATCGAGATATTAGGGGAAAACGAGATATTAGGGAAACACGAGATATTAGGAAAGATCAGAATAATCAATACCCCAACGCTGCGTGATACGCGATGTCCTAGGAAGAATCAGCATACTCTGCCCCGTGTGCGGCATATAGATTCCGGGTAGAGATTTTACCGTATCATATATCGGTTATTATGTATGGTCTACGGTAACGTTTGCGTGGCAGAATGAAAATTTTAGTTTTTCCAACTGCTACGGAATCTAGTACGACGACTTAAAATTCTATAATTAGAACAGTTATTTCGCAAATCACCTACATATTATAGACATTCTCTGTTGACTGACAATAATACTATTTAATTTTTAATCTTCTGCATTCATTGGGGATCACGTGGCTAAGTGGGTGAGACGCTGGCTCGATCGCCTGGAAGTAGAGTGTTCGATCCTTTCATGATCCAGCGTGGTTTCCCTTTGTCAGTGATGCAGGGTGGATGTTCTGACAAGGACAGCTGTCTAGTCGTTCGGATGGGACAAAACACCGAGGTGTCTTGTACACATTGACATGCACGTATTAGAGTAGGTCGTAGCGCCGCTGCCCGGGCAAAATTTCCCCAATTCCTCACTGTAAAATGACGTATGCCCGTCTCCATCCAGTTTAGGAGCAAAACAGTGGGTCGTTAAACCCCATTTCATTAAAAAAAAATTAATTTCTTCTGCATTCATAGAATGTGGTTCGCAAATACATGTATGTCTAGATTGAAAAAAAAACCCAACAAAAACCCAACTGAATTCTGATGTAGACTCGGAATATTTATCTTTTTACATTTTATATTTTTAAGTGTTTTTAGAGCGAATTAAATATCTCATAAAATAAAGAAAAGGCCTGTGTTCACACAGGATAAGACGTAGGTCCGGGATCATCACCATATTTAAACTTATGTTAAACCCGTCAAGTTATATTTAAACACGTCAGATTGAGAAACTAAACACATATACACCAAAACCCCCGAAATGGTAAGATAAGACACCAAACATATTTTTGGTTGGAAATAAACAACTCTCCTGTGTTTGTGGGCACCATGGGGATGAATCAAATTCTGAATTACAAGCTCTAATTAAACAAATAATTATGATCCATACTGGGCTTGTACTAAATAAAGACCCAGAACAAAAAAACAATTAAAAGCCAAGAATTTTGTAAGATTCTTGATTTTTGTTGGGTCCCCTAAATGTGAAGAAAGAATCTACTTCAGATCAAAGCATGAAGTCATTTTAAAATGATCACCAGAACGGTTTACATGGTAACGATGCACGGTCAATTTTTTTATTGAGTGATTTGGTTCACGCGACAATTCGGGGATCACGGTGGCGCTGGTTCGCTAGCCTGGAGGTCGGGTGTTCGATCCCTGCATTAGCCGAGAAAGTTCATCTCGATTTTCCGACGTGATTTCCCCTTGTCAGTGATGCAGAAGGAGGGCCTGACAAGGACAGTTGCCTAGTCGTTCGGATGGGACGAAAAACCGAGGTCCCGTGTACACATAGGAGTGCACGTAAAAGACCCCTTGACAGTTGGAATTCGATATAAGAGTAGGCCGTAGCGCCGCTGCCCAGGCAAAAGTTCCCTCATAGCACACTGTATGGCGTATGCCCGTCTTCAATTAGCTCAGGTTAAGTGCATAACAGTAGGACGTTAAACCCCATTTCATTGATTCACGCGACAATTCGGTGCCGGTTTGGCCACAGATCACTGATGATTTCCCCATATACTTTAATGGTAATTCTCCCCCGGATCCATTCACTTGATTTGATAATTGTTTATTTTTTTAAATGTCTATTTTCTGTCTTGTCCGCAGGTGTATCTTGTAGATTTTTGTTTTGTGTGTAGTGCGGTCTTCCTGCACTTACTATTAGGCCGGCTTTAACTTTTTCCAAAATATTCGTATGGTAGAACGCTTTCTACCACAGGTGAAGCAACATGTGGCAAACTCTTGCTCAAATAGTATGTAAAACCGCGGTCCTGTGTTCATATTGTCGTTCACGTAAAAAAGATAACATAACAGCTGAAATTCGATATAAGAGTAGGCCGTAGCGCCGCTGTCCGGGCAAAATTTTACCCATAGAACACTGTCGTCATTAGCCCAGTTCGGAGCAGAACAGTAGGGCGTTAAAACCCATTTTATTTCATTTAGAAATCAATTAATCTTTTTGTTTGTTTAAAAAAGGTTATAATAACAAAAGGCCTTTGTATTGTTTTTGATTGTGAACTAAGCAGTCCCTTTATTCTTTAAATTAAGGATATCATTGGTTTTTAATGGTTTTACTTTAAGAAGATTAAGGCGCCCCATTAAACAAACCCTTTCGATCCATCACCATGAAACGACC
The DNA here is from genome assembly GCA_917208275.1 of Patella pellucida. NCBI lineage: Eukaryota > Metazoa > Mollusca > Gastropoda > Patellidae > Patella > Patella pellucida. The sequence continues at coordinate 35,923,035 of OU795044.1, forward strand.
CGTAGCTAAGGGGCGAATAACTCTAAACAAAGAACGCAATGTAAATATTGACAGATTGGAGGCTATAAAAAATTTCTTTAAACCCCACCGCCACCATTATGTTTCGCTTATTACAACTAAAGGCTGACTATTGACTGAGGTCGTCGAGACCTGTAAAAGTCACTAGTCGAAGTGTAAAAGCGCTAATTAAAGGAGGGCCCAAGTATCTCCGTATAATATATGGGCGGTGATAGATCCGTCTAGACCGCTGTCGTCATTTTTATGACATAACGGAAAACCTTTTGTCATTTATGTCATATTATATCGCCGAAGTTATTTTGAATAGCTCATTAAATATTTATGATATTATGTAGCATTTATTTACGCAGCAAGGAAATGAGATGTTTCGTAAAATTGGATATTAAGCCGGTTTTGTGGGTTTGTTCGGAATGCATACACGGTCTACCATTAGCTATTATTATTTAGATACAGATGGATTGCATAATGGTCGTATCTGCTTCGTTATTTGTTGAATTAAGATTCAAATTTTAAGAGCACAGCAGAGTGATAATAGGCCTCTCAACAATTATCTAAACATTTAAACTGGCCTCCATTTAGGGCCACACACAATAAACTAACCAGCAGATTCAGATCTCACAAAAACCTGTGTTTAAAATTGCCATTACTTTTTGAAACGTTTAAGAAAAAAGCTCCCAATAATCAGACGTTTGGTTGGGTGGATTTGGGAAAGATTTCGTGGTCTCCCTTTGGATTGTTGATGTTTTTGCTATCCCTGTCTGTCTGTTTGGTGTTTAACGTCTGCTTCCACATAAGTGATATCGGGGACAATTTCTGCTATCCCGTAGTTCCGGTTTCATAAATACCGGATGATCCTATAGGCCAGATGTCGTGCATGAAGTAATGCGCAAGTTTAAGTGCCGCTGCTCTTTCGAGAAGTTCCCATAGCTGACAAACTGTTGTACTTTTGCCGGTGGCATTTCTCTTCTTCATTAGCTTCAGTCGTCTTCATTATCCCGGTCGAGACAGAAGAGTAGGATGTTAAATCCCATTTCATTTCATTTTTTTATTATCTCCAGATTCTGAAATCCTTCTGTGACTTTCGCCATTTTGTTTAATGACAAAAATAAAATGTATTTATGAGAAATGAACGGTACAAAGCATATTAGCTATATATGTAGTTTACAATATGTTGTTAGCTATAAATGTAGTACATATTATGATATGAATATAGTCCAGAACATGTTAGCTAAGAATATAGTCCAGAATATGTTAGCTATAAATATAGTCCAGAGCATATTAGCTATGGATATAGTACATAATATGTTAGGAATATAGTACAGAATACATGTATATTATGAATATAGTCCAGAACATGTTAGCTAAGAATATAGTCCAGAATATGTTAGCTATAAATATAGTCCAGAGCATATTAGCTATGGATATAGTACATAATATGTTAGGAATATAGTACAGAATACATGTATATTATGAATATAGTCCAGGATATGTTAGCTATAAATATAGTCCAGAACATATTAGCTATATATATAGTACAGAATATGTTATGAATATAGTCCACAATATGTTAGCTATGAATATATACATAATATGTTAGCTATGAATATATACAGAATATGTCAGCTATGAATATATACAGAATGTGTTAGCTATGAATATGGCCCAGGATATGTAAGCTATAAATATATACAGAATATGTTAGCTATAAATATTGTACAGAGGGTTAGCTATGCGAACGTGTCATAAGAAAACGTCGGTAGGCTAAATACGGGTAGACTATTGAATGTTTCGGATCGAGTGTATATATATCAAATATGTCACATATCTGACACCTACAGAATACTCGAATAATAGGTTATGGAAATTCATAGCTTATATTATGCTACCCAGTGTGCACAACCCCGAAGATCCTTTTAGGTTATTCTCAATTCAGATGCTTAGGGATCATATAAATATATTCTCACTAGCCGTCCACACAGAGATCTGTAGAAAATACCCTGAGATTCCCATATATAGGTGGGTCGGGATATTTTGTCTATACATTTTCAATCTATGGAGTAATTTGGTTTTCTCATGGACCCCTGTAATATTAAGCTAATAAGGTCACTCCTAGACCTTCAATATTGACTTTACTGTGCATTAAAATGCTTTTAAGCGGCCATTCTCTATAATTACATGGGGCCAGTCAACAATAAAGCCTATATTTAACAAATCTAACAGATAAGTGGCATAAAATTATCTATTTATTTCATATAACCAAGGGCCAATCAAAAAGCTCGGTTTATATATTGGTCCCTAGAGCTGTTACATTACGTCACGTTCGTTTTGAACAAATTATCGTATATGACGTCATCTTTGATAAAGCGGGGATTGCAGACTGGCTGTCGCCTCGCCTTGGGGGGCTGGTGATTCAATTACCCAGTCGTTTTCACACTATAATCAAGCAGAAGGTGACTGGTTAATCTGATCTAATGGTCAGTAAAATGAGCAGTAATGAAATCTAGCGGCGATTATCTTCGGCTAAAATCTAATCAGCTTGGGTGTCAGATGGTCGTCTCAACGTTATAACTAGTGTTAGGGCTTCAGACAACTGCCGTTTCGGACATAAGATAGCATCGTCTTTCTATGGTCTAGCGGTCAACAACCAAAGATAACTACAGTCGTGAACTTTTCATTTGGGAGCCACTTCAAAGCGCTGAAGATCAAAATAACGTACAATATAATACACTATCAACCACATTATATATTTGTAAAGTTTCACATTTCCAAAACATGCCTTAAAGACCAATAAGGCACCATGCTAATTATACGTCTTGGCGTATTAATACGCCCATTTTATGATCACTGTCTCTCACGAAGATTAAGATGTTAGAAACAGGAAGATGGTTTAGAAAAATCTCTTTTTATGTCCAGAAAATAAAACAGTAAATGATGCCTTTCAACTCTAGTAAAATTCGTGGGAAACATATGTGTCTGGATTTTGAACTCTTGTGTATCGTCATCGATATTTCCCTTTTTTTACAACGCACTGACGTCATAAAACGCACTGATTTAAAGTGCCACTTTAATTTTATTTAGGTTCTCTTGAGGCCATCTTGTCTGTATTCAGGGAGGTAGCATGAAGGGAGTAAAAGTTTCTTCAGACAAAGACGCAACCAAGATGTGTTAGCCCAGTGAATATGATGCTGGGCTACTAATCGGGGATTTCGGGGTTCGATCCGGGTGCTGGCCGAAAAGGTTATCGTGGATTTTCAGGCGTGGTTTCTCCTTGTCAATGTTGCAGGACATCGTCTATTTGTTCGGATGTGATGACCCCCCCCCCCGCCACTCCCGAGGTCACCGTGAACATATTGACGTGCACGTAAGAGAACCAATGACACTCGGACAATTTTATTCGCATACTACCGTATGTCCGTATTTAATAGTCCATTCGGTGCAGAAAAGCAAGCCGTTACACCCCATTTCATTTTCGGGGTAGGGGTAAAGATGAACATAGATCCTGGTTTACAATCACTATTTAAATGTATGTTTAAATCCATTACAAGACCAGAATATTTCCAAAACAAAAGTTTGGGCACTTTGACATGCTTTTAAAAGAACGACTAAGTTTTACACGATTATGGGAAATTCTTGTAATTATTCTAAGTCAGGCCATATATCAATTTTCTTCTTATATACAGAATCTAAAAGTTTTTAAAATTTAAGCTTTATTGCATACTTTTGTCAATTTTTTTGTTCTTTGGTTTATTTGGATTTTTAAGCGCCTAGAGAGGTGGCTGCCTTTATTTAATTCAGAGAACAAGATTGTAATCAGCATACAGCCATAAAATCGTCCATAATTCCACTGTTACACGCAGAGCTAATGAATTGGTCGCCATATTGTCTGGAGTGTGTTTGAAGCACGAGGTTACATTACCATTAATTGTTGCCAGGCCGATCAATTACCCAGACTTTGAATTATACTCATAATTAATAAATAACAATATCAGTGCATGTGGCGCAACTGTCAATCAATGTGCATGTTTTCGTTAAGTAGCGAGACGCAACGTAAGAAGTCGTAGACGCGTGTCATGACCAAAATTTCAGAAGTACATCGACTATGTATTTTATGTACCGTCTACATTTTAAACATTGTTTACATATAAATGATAAGTACTTAATTTCATTTTATCCTGCTCTCATAATTTACATGTTCATTAAAAACGTAAGAAAATTGATAATGTGCATGTTTTCGTTAACTAGCCAGACGCAATATAAGGATCCGTAGAAGCATATTATGACCAAAATGCGATTGATACCATTTGGAAAATTTTGTATCTCTAACTCCTATAGGATATTCCGTTCTGCCATCTAAGCTAGATACTGCATTAACTTGCACTTGAACTGAACTGAAAAAAGTTTTTTTTCACCTCCTCTTTCAGTCCCTATAGATTTCATAATGCTAACAAACGTCAACTGTCTGTTGAAACGCTATTAGCATAAAACCCCAGGGGGACAACACGACATACAAATAAAACCTTACAAGGATGTGTGCACAAGTAAACTAATTATACTAAACTGTACATGAGACAAACATACATACATGATAGAGAGAGAGAGAGGGAGAGAGAGAGAGAGAGAAGGGGGGAGAGAGAGAAGGGAGAGAGAGAGAGGGGGAAGGTGAAAGAGAGAGGGTGAGGGTGAAAGGGGTTTAACGTTTAACTCAACACAAACTAGGTCATTTCGGAACAAATATTTGGCTCAATTATATTTCAATAATTCTCTTGCACAGTGGGTAGGAAACCGGAAGACCCGGAGAAAACCCAAAGGTTGAACAGGCAATACGCTACAATGATGCATGATTGGTATACAAGGATGTAATCACGATAACATAAAGGTTTGGTACACATAACCTCCTAAACATTTTACTAGTTCAACATGTCTGTTCATCATCAATATTTTGAATTGTTGAGCATCGTTCAATTCAGTGATATAAGAGACACGGACAATAAAGACAAAACACGGAGGCGAGTATTAATGTTGCCCGGGCAGCGGCACTACGACCGACCTACTCCTGTTTTCCATTTCCACCATCAATGGAACTTTGCGTGCACGTTAACGTGTATACGGGACTTCGGTTTTACTTCTCATTCGAACGACTCTGTCCCTTGTCTGCCCCTCCGTTCTGCACCACGGACAAAAGGGGAAGCCACGCCGGTAAATACCGGGGAACTAACTTGGCCAACATCGGGATCTAAGAAGGGATCTCGCGATCCTGACAAGAGTAAGAGAAAAGTGGAGTGAAAATTAATTTTAAGCAGACGTTTACAAGAGATTGTTCGCAATTGACATGGATTCAGACGATAAATAATCCCTTTTGAGGTTATTACTTAACCAAATAATAACATCTTAGTACCGCCATATTGTTTATATAATAAATAAATACGAATAGTACTCCCCCAAGCCCAGACGTAATCCAGTATGCCGACGACTAGTAGATTATGACCGTATTGTTAATCTTAGCGGCTGTATATAAGACATTGTAAATGTTAATCCCGGTTAATCCATCTTCGTGATAAAACCGTTTACGTAGGTATAAGTTGTAAGGATAAGTCTACTCAGACCAAGTCTAGACTTTATAAGAGTCATCATTAATTCATGATCGTTAATAAGCTCTTATTATTTCAATGATTTATTATATCAATGGCTATCGATATGTTATCTACCCGATCATTTGTAGCACATGGTTTCAATTTGATTGCTTACTCTATTTACAACACCCGATAACACTTCCTATGAGAGAGCGAGCGAGAGAACTGAATTAAAAGGGGGTTCAACGTCACACTGGGCTAATAAAGACGGACGTACACCACATTCATTGTGCTGTGATGGAAATTTCGACAGCTGAACGGCACTACGGCCTACTCTTATATCGAATTCCAACATTGGCGTGCATGGGACCTCAGGTTTTTGTCCCATCCGAGCGACTATTCAGCTGTCCTTGTCAGACCCTCCGTCCTGCATCACCGACATAGGGGAACCTCACCGAGAAAGCGTACATGCGTTGTACCATTCATCCCACCCCCACTCCGAGAATAAGTATACCCGACCTCGTGCTATATGATTTTGTTAATTAAACAAGATAATGATTCGAATACTTGGACAGAAATCATTAAATGAGAGAGGGTATCAGTTTCATCGCAGACAGCAAGGCAGATATAAATGTGAAATAATTTGAACCGTGACGGAATTTTGCGTTTACGGGTCGACTGTTCCGTGTTCAAGTACGGAACGTCAAACATGATGGACGGATCTGTACGTCTAGAGACAATCAACGACATGCGTGTCTCAACACACATCCGACATATTTACATATTTGCACGTTTATTATTTTGGCAATTAAAATTTAAAACTTAATATTTTCTTTCACATTTAAAAATTTAGAAGCAGACGACAGGGTAGAAACGAGGCTTGAGATAATAATACGACATTCTTGTTGATGTATTCGCCGCGAGTAGTTTTTATTCGCATTTTATGATTAATGGCCGACGTGATCGTATCTGTCGTTTCTTGGTTGTAATCTGATTCCCTTCTGCCTGTTTGACAACCGTCATTAATCTAGTCGCCATTTTTACAACACTTTTGACTGCATGAATCCAGATAACATGTAAAAATTTAATATATCCGTTCGCGGAATGTTTTATGTCGACCGTAACGCCCGATTCGGTTCCCCTACTGCTGTGACGGCAAATCTATTTATTTTTTTTACCCCCGTTTCTCTTGATTATGTAATCTCCATTGAAATGTTTTGTGGTAATTATTTTAATTGCCCTGTTCGCTTTATTCATTTTGTAATTTTCCTGATAACGGGGGGTGGAGTGTCATTATATAGGTAACTCCATGTTTTTTGTTCCCAGCATCCTTACTACACAAAAGCGATCAAGTGAGCAGTCCATGTTCAAACAATGGGTTTTCGTCACAGGTAAAACTTTCTTGGGATTTTCGCTGTCAACGTCACAAGTTCTGGTTGTCCACTTAACTGCGCGAGCGGCTATTCTTGCTCTCTACATTTAAACAAAGTCAAACAAAAGCTACTACCGTAATCGCTTTGTGATCAGTATATACACATTGGTTTAAAATCAACAGGCCATTCAAGTTGACAGTACTTAATGTACTCAATGTCTGGCCAGGCAGTCTGGCGCCGCTTAACATACAATACCCATATCTTTCTTTACACATTACTCCGCCTCTAGCCCCGCCTCTACTATAAACCGACCACACAAACAACAGCTTAGTAGTCCGGGTTATAAGGACGAGAGTAAACAATGGCAGTGTAGTGTTAGAGGCTGGTAAATGGTGGCTATGTTTGATTGACAGTAGATGTAGAGATTTTGAGTATACTATAAACTGTTAGTTAGAATCAACATGTAGACATAGCAGAACACGATGTCCGACTTGCAATATTAGTGAAGCCATCATTTTCATTTGGATATTATAGCTGTTTACATCGAGAGTTGGTGGTTGGACCTCATGGCCTCCTCGCCCTGGTTCATTTTACTTCTTGGGACCTGCCTAGCCGTCACTGAAGGTGAGTTTTTAAACGAACCGTGTTAGATTCGGTTCGCGTGTGTTTGTATTATTTAGTTTTTACATTTTCTACTATTTTAGCTAACAGTCACACGTTCGTGTGTAACATTTCATAGTAACATAGGCATATAGTCTATTCATATGCATATTAAACCTTTCGTGTATTCGCAAAGTTAAAAGCGAAACACGTTCAAATTTCTGTTTAGTTTTCTGACTCGCTTGTGTATTAGATAGAGGCGTCTTGGTTTAGGACCCCTATATCGATCGTTTCAACAACACGACGTAAAGTATCGCTCTGCCATGTGAAACTCTTTGACCGAACCATGTGTTTAGAAATAGGAGAACATATTATTGTTTTATTAGTAAAAAAGGCAATACAATTGTTTTGTCTTCTGCCTGACATCTTATCCACAACATGTCATATTTTTCTTCTTCCTTATCGGCAAATAAACTCCCCCTCTTCACCATTTTATTTACAATGTCGTTAGGTTTGAAGTGGGGCTATATATTTCGTAGGAAATAGCTTCGTATATTGGACAGGAAATGTATAATACTTCGTTTTATCAATTAAAATTTCATTAATATAGCATGCCCAAATTGGTTAAGTCTGAACAAGAAAATGTAGTTAGTATACACAAGTTTCCCCCAAAAGGAGAGGTTGTGTAACATTTCGCTTAAACATTTCTTATACATCGCTTTGTAAATGTTACTTTATGACTGTTGTGGAGTTGTCAAAATGGATATTCCGATTCGTCATTACAATATTTAGTCCATTAAAAAAAGCTTTGAACTTGGAGTTATTGCCGAGTGACACAAGGTTTTTATTGCCAGGGTAAGTTTTAAGTAGGGTGTTGTTTTTACCTAGCTGATATAAATATATGTATATCTATCTATATAAAGATTTTACACACCTATTAAAATAATACATGACTTTACATATAAACGTCAAATATACAACCACGTTAAGAAACTAAGTAATAATATACAACGCCGAGTCAGTTTCAAGACATATTATACATAACTTTGCATAAACCAAGGCCCTGTTTCTCGAAATCTTAACTAAGGATACAATCCAAATTTTAGTAGATACTTCAATTTTGATTGACAAAGCACTCAAATCCATCTAATATTATCCTATCAATGTACTAAAGTTTGGGTTTGATCTCAGTTAAATATTCGTAAAACAAGCCCCAGGACCAATTTCAGGACATAATTTAAGGCAATAATCATAATGTTTCACAAACTTAATCAATTATTGCCAATGGTCAACACCAGCTACAATATACAATTTCACGTTTTGTGGATTTTCATTATACATCGAAATCGAGATTATATTTTGTTTAGCAGATTTGGTGAATATACATTTTCGATTGTTTGGCACTACTACACTTGAAAACTAATTTGGTTAATATACATTTTCGATGGTTTGGCGCTACAATTCACATCGAGTACCAAATAACAGAATACATGTACCTTCTGCGATTTGATTCTTCATGACCGTTAGTCCGAAAACTAATGCATGAATCTACAGGTTCCCCCCGACTTTCAATAAACAACAATCTGCATTATCAGAAGCCCAATCATGTTCACTTTCTAACCATCAAATTTCTGAACCAGCTGCACTCGTTCGCTATTGTGACGTAATAATACCTAATTAGGTTTGTTACGATATGACCCATTACATGGAACCACGTGTCTGAAAGGTAATTATGATAGCGGATCAATCGATACGCTCGTTGAAATATACGGATACCAGATCGTATTCCTAAAACAAAAACACATTATTACTGAACTTATTGAAGGTTTATGTTTCTAATAATGCTGGCTCAATGTTTAAAATGTAAATTTCTTAAGACATCGCATGCTTTACATCCCAGAACACCGCATCACACTGTTTTATATTGTGTAAGTTCACAATGTTTTGACCAAGCGTATATATTTACGCGAAGAAGGACAAATATACACACATCTATAAGTTATATTCCATTTCCCATCATAATATTAATTATGTCTTTAAGGGACACATTTAGACCGCCGCCAAAGTCAGATATACTACCCGACGACAGTTCTAACACAGTTGAAATGTTTTGACTATTTGAAAGCTTTTTAAAATTACTCGGATATACATGTAATGGGGGGTGTAGATGAGTTTATAAACATTAATATATACACGACTTATAATATACTCAGGGTAATATGTTATTTGTCATTTTCATGGATACGCGTGCAATATAGAGAACCGAAAAATTGAATCGGGGAGCGTCTCCAGCTAATCTGCATAGTATTCCAAATGACAGCTGTTTTTTTTACGTGCCCGTCAATGTGGACATCCGAGAGGCTAGGCACAGTTTCGTTGTAATAGCCCACTGACGTCGCCTGTGACGTGTGCGTGTCGATCGATTTAGAATTCAAGTCCATGTACCCCCCCCCCGCTTTACTCACCTGTACATGTACCCCCCCTCGCTTTACTCACCTGTGCATGAACCCCAAAGGCCTAAAAAATTAAATCACAAGTTTGATGTACAGGTAAGATCATCAACACCAACAAAAAATATTCGGCGCCAGGCGTATACATTTTAATAATTACTTAGCGTTTTTTTTGCAGTGTAACATACATAAATGAATATATTTCTGTTATGTCGAGTGGTTAAAACGGCGACATTTGACACGATATGTTAGGCTGTAGTCAGTGAAATGACGTGCCATCACGATATTTGTGTAGGAGACGATGGGTCGAGATCATTTCTCGTACTGTTTGACAACAACCTCTTACTCCCCTCTCTCACTTAATTCCCAGTGTCAAAAGTCATCTGTTTTATTGGTTAAGCGCTTCTTTTTGTAACCATGATAATTTGTCACATTAGACAACTCCCAGCGCTCGATGCAAATATACAATCATACGTGGACAAGAGTATACACTAGTTACATACACTGCCCTCGTACACCACACACGTCACTAGTTATAGATGAGTCTAATCATAAACTGGATTTCATGTTTGGCTATCTAAAAACAGGTTTCATTCCAAATAATTTCCCACGAATAATCGACCCAAACTACATGTACAGTATGTATAATCACGAGTATCGTGCACATGACACGGTTAGCTATTTATAAAGAGAGATATATAGAAATGGGGTTTAACGTTCACTCGACACAAACTAGGTCATTTCTGGGCTAACACATGGTTTTAATTTTATTTCAATAATTCGCTTGCGCGTGGGGGTCTTTAGCAGTGAGAGGAAACCGGCGGATCCGGAGAAAACCCACGAAGTTGAACAGGCGACCCTACTCCTTGTCACGTACTCTACTTCTTGCTAACCATTCGGTCATCCACCCCACCCCCTATTTATAAAGCAATTGACAGCTCATGTACGTGTAGATGACAACTCCGTGTTTTACAATGATTACAACGAACGCAAACGCTCGAATAATATTGCTAAATAAACACGGGGTTCGTCAGGGACAGGCGATTTCCCCTTCTATATTATAATAAAATGGCGAAAGCCAGCTTATAACATTAGGAGATAATAGTTTCTAAGTTTAAAACTTCAGGGTATAAGTAATTAAAGGACTTAGCTGTCGGAAGATTTCAAAAGATTACAGGTATATCATGATTTTGATTGATATTAGCCCTGGAGCTAATTTTTCATTTGCGTGCTATTTTTGTTTTGAGATAGTAGTAGTAGTACATGTAGTATATGGATATAAAAAAATGTATTTCTATTTGTATCCAGAAAAGGTTTATCTCTATGGTTAATATTTATACAACACTTACGAAATAAGAAAGTGTGGACACATAGCATGATTTGAATTATCTGGAAAAGTGAATTGTCCGAAGATATACATGTACATTGGCCACTATATGATATCAAAGGGGCCCTGTCCTGCTGTAAACCTTCCCCAATCATCCTCCAATGGGATAGGTTGTGGGATAGTATTTTATTTCCAGTGACATACATAATCCGCAAAACAAAGGAAGTAGCATGTCACGGACTTTTCCCCATCATTCCGTTGACGGCCTGTCCTCTTTTAACTTGATAGCCTAGCTTATACTTATCATGCCTAAAGAGTATATTTAGCAGTAAAAGACTTCATTATCAAGCAATACAAGTAGTAGAAATGATCCGTCATTCAGTATGTGACTGAACGCTTAACGACAGTCGACAGACATGCTATTCAAGACTATTGAACCGTGAATAGACCTCTTAAGACGAGATAATCAAGTCACTCCGGGGGTTTCCCCGTTCGACGAGCTTGACAGTAGGCCTTTGGCGAGAGCCATTTACAGTTTCACAATGTGCTTTACAATCACCTTGTTCGTTTTGGATTCAGCCACTTGACTGGCAAGTCTAGCATTTTCCGGCGATTGAAGGCAAACACTCACAATTTTATGTTCCCAATCAAAAGACCCGCTTTTCAATACTTGGGGTTTTTCGGAAAAGCCAGTCGCCATAAACTCCAAATCATTGTGATAATCAATCATTTCAATGAAGTTCCGTTTATTAACTTCACATTTGTTTCCAAGTGCTGCGAAGTCGTAACAGATGTGTTCCTTTAACTTCAGCCATGATATTTCAACTATCTTCGAAACTGCGATGATAGGCGTAAACAATAAAAGAAATATGTTATCAACAATGTGGCTTACTCAGTCGACCTTTTCATAAATATTTACTAACTGCTCACGGTGAATTCAATTTAATAAACTTAAGATGTAATCGACAATAACCCAGACAGAGAGAATGAGAAAAAAAACCCGAAGACGACCCGTCGTCGGTTGTATTTGGAACCTATCGGATAGTTGAGGCTGGGGTTAGGACAACCCACATAGAGCTAATTGGAAACATACCATTCCTGGGTTTTATTTGGAACCTACTGGAAAGACCACCGGTTCACGATTCCCATTTTCAAAATTCGATGTTCTACACAGAGGTGCATTGTATAATAAGCTGGCAATGTGGAAGGCATTGGCGATCATGGGTTATAAGCAATACGTTTCCATGAAAGACTTATTGCTTCATCAATCCAATCGTGAGCATACCGTTATCTTTACATGATAATATGTTGCAGCAAACATCCGTCGCTTGTTGTGTTGATATTAGGAGTAAAGTCTAATCCCTGTGTTATATACCATTGCACGGTCTTTAGTTTGTCCCCAGGGATTACGTTACACTTAAATAACAAATAAACATACACCCCGATATCAGACCTAAAGCCACGGATTTTAATCATCGCACTGGTCATAATATCATTGATGATAACGTTCAGAATCCATGAGAAACGATAAGTCAGAATAGGCCGAGTACAACGGATTTAGTATTCAAAAACCCATTAGCAACCGGGAAGGAAACCATCTCCGAGGAATACCCCATCCATCGCCATAAACAAAATTACTCAAGAATAATCCAGACAGAATGAATCCTCCTCGTTATATCCCTCCAGCGTATGGACAGGGGTTTCAGAAATCAAGAGAGTAAAGAAATGGGGCTTAACGTCCTTTCAATACAATACCGCGGTCATTCTGAGATTAGACTCACCTATGACATTTACGAACCCGAAGGTCCTCTCGACCCCTGCTGGAATTGGAACCAGGAACTCATTGGAACCCTCTTCCATTAACAGAAATAGAAATGGCCAAATGTACTCGATAATAGCCTACTATTGATTCTACGTGGCAATGTGGGTTTATTTTCTCTCTCTTGGAGCCACGTTGTTTCTTAATTGAGCGGGAATATCAGCCTAATGGTGTTACAGTATAATTCGACTACGTTACTGTACCACTTGTAGTATTAAACGAGAAAGCTGACATGTGTTTGCTTAGAGATCACAAAATGAATTATCTAACATATTACTTTAAAAGTTGGTATTTGTTCGAAGTATTTCTCGAGCAATATATAGATTTAGCTGGGGGCACGTGCTGGGAATCTACAACTGCGATTGGTTACCAGTTTCCATTTGGTCGCGTGACTAAAGGATTTTGTTGTAGGCAGTAAAAGTGACTTATAACTGCAGTACCAATTATTTTGTCTGTGTAGTCACAGTTTCGTAATCAAATATCAGCATATCATTAAACAAAGAACATGGAACTGTAAAATTAATAAACCATTTTTTGTGCTACACAATTTTCATGACTTCGATTTCCAATGAGCATGATTTGTAGGCTATTTTCAGTCAACAAAAGGATCGAGCAAGGGTGTCATCCATATATTATATCGCCACAGGGAAAAGGACTTGAAAATCGTGTCCATATTCCATGTTAAGTTATAATATACATTTAGTTAAAAGGCGAACTCGTGTATTACTGGAAATGAAATGGTGTTGTTAAACGTACTACTTTCCTGCAGCAACTTTATTACTGGAATTGAAATGACGTTGATAAACGTACTACTTTTTGCTGCAACTTCATAACTAGAATTCAAATGGCGTTGATAATCGTTCTACTTTTCTGCAGAAACTTTATAACTGGAAATGAAATGGCCGTTGATTATGGCACTTCTTTTTTGCAAAAACTTCATAACCGGAAATGAAATGGCGTTGATAAACGTACTACTTTTCTGCAGCAACTGTATAACTGGATATAAAATGGCGTTGATAAACGTACTACTTTTCTGTAGCAACTTTATTACTGGAAATGAAATGGCGTCGATAAACGTACTACTTTCTTGCAGCAACTTTACTACTGGAAATGAAATGGGCTTTATAAATGTACTTTTCTGCGCCAAATTTATTACTGGTAATACCAACAATACTAAAATGCCTTAATATACATCATTCATAGTAGGTAGAAAACCGTGACGGTAATAGAGACTACATTATGTATTTACTTATATTGTTTACCGTCATAAATTATGTCTTGATATCCAAGACAGGATACGGTGACATATTTTTCAAGAGGTGTGTAATAAAATTACCGTCCTTTGTTAACTGTCCATTGTTCGAGTTGGCAGTGATGTATCCCCGAGGTCCGCGGGATTCAGGGGTTTTAACCACCGAGTTCTTTATGCTTCATATGCATCTTTCTTTAAAAGCAGTGAGTCGAGACCAACTCATTGTCTTCGCCTTGTTGAATGTAACGAGAAAACCTTTAAAAGCTCGGAGGTAGAGTACGAAATTATGGCTGTAATGATGATACCATGTATTTCATGTTAGTTTCGCATTCCTCTTACATACACACAAGCTCACCTAGAAACTAAAAGAGAAATAAATCTTTTAAATAAGGCCTGATGATACAGGTTTCGTATCTTGATGATCTCTATTTAAACTCGATATCAGTTGACCCCCGACCCCGATATATCCCAAACAGTAGAATTAAAATATTTTCAGTTTCTAAAGCTCTTAAAACTGTCTATCTTTTAATATTAATATTGTTGCTGCTATCATACAAGACTATTTACCCTTTCTATCCCAGGACCAGCTAAACAATTCAGTAGGCGATTACCAGAAACACGACTAAACGTTACCCAACGCAGTCACTAAACGGTTTGGAATGAATTGTTATTTAAGTTTGTGGGGTGAAAAAATAAACTCAAAACACTCACTTATGGAATTTAACGATTTAGTCAAGTATGCAACCACGAAAACTCTGACGTATAATGCCAAAGTATACGAGAAGACATATTTGACATTTTGTAATATAATGTAGAATATTTGCGTTTACCGGGTCGACAGACGGCAATCGTAGCTGTTCGTCGGTTTTTACGAGGTTATTTGAATTGGCGAGTCGGGTGTGGCGACTGTTACGGAAATGGAAAGCCTGTGGGACGTGCACGCAGACATATGAAAATTTCTCTCAATGTCCTATGGCGGAGTAAACACAATAGAGTGTTGTATGAAATTTGGCATTTGATCCGAGATAAAACGAAACGCAACCAATTCACAGAAGACAAAAAGTCATTTGCCACAGGCTATAGAGATTGAATCACACGCACCATGCTAGTTGATTTAAATTACCGTAGAGACTGACTTTAATGTAAGCATATTGCTTATCTTCCAACTCCACTACTTAAAATTCCTGCTTGTAGTTCTTCTCACAAACAGAACCTATTCCCTGTTTATACGCTGGCCTGTATTCGTGCGCACTTTGATACTCAATTATGTGTACCGAGACACACTGGTTAAAAATGATTACACGCAACAAGTCGCTTTAGATTCGTGTATGAATTCAATTTTAAAGTATAAGGTATCTTAATTGGTCCATCAACATGATGTATACGTGTGATGCGGTAATCATAACGATATTTATAAACTGAATTATTAAAAGGAAGATACGAAACTATTATTCGTAATATTTTACCATACTTCCTCAGTGGCTAGAGAGGAAGGCTCCAACATTCTGCCATTTGATTTTTTTAAGCGTTCCTTGTTTCCGGTTGGGTCTAGGACGATATAACCTTGTCGTGTTACACCTGTATGATTCCAGGAAGAATTATTAATCGAGACAAAAAAATACTCAGTTAATCGGGATTTGGTTGTTAATATTTTGAGTCGTTTTGACTTTGAAAGACAAAAAAATGTAATCTTTTGAAATCATCTTAAAGGTGTTTGATATCTGTACGTGATAGTTTGAATAGGTATATGTTTACACGGTAAACTATTTGAATAATATACCTTGATTGATATTTACATCTAGATCTTTTAATTAATGGTTGTATGTTAACATATACGGTTAGATAAAGACATAGTCGACATCGGAAACTTAAAATTTGAGAATAGGGGTAGTTTAGTAAAGAGAACGTACGTTACATACTCTTTCTGGTTGACCCTCGATTACGACCAGTCCAGTCATTGCGAGGATTAAATAAAGATCGATTGAGCGATCTAAGGGAAAATATTCGCCTAGAGGAAAATAATATAGATTTGAAATATAACCAAAAGTTCGTTGTTTGATTATAGGGGGAAGCGCCCATGGGGAAGATGACAAGTTACGTGTTGCGAAGTCGTTGTATGTAAATAGAGCCATTTATTGTTGGAATCGAATAGACGAAAAGAGGGCAGACACGTCGCTGTTGGGTCAAAATGTGCAACTTTAGCACTGACGTGGTCATAAAAAGGATCGCATTTTAGTCTCTAAATAAGCTAAGTATTGAGAAAATGTTAAAGGCACACTCTTTCCTTGTTTAAGATAGATTATTCAACACGGAAAACCTAATATACCTACAAAAGTACTATGGACGAACTATGTTTTCTTCCGAGTTTCCTGAAAGTGAAATAACTTCATCACAGAGGTCAATTGGAAAGCATAATATACATGTAGTATCTTAAATACGTACAAAAGTACTATCAATGAACTGTTTTTTTTTCTTGAATGTAAACTAACTTATCACAGAGGTCAATTCGAAAGCATAATATACATGTATTAGTATCTTAAATACAAAACTATTTTTTCTTTCTTGAATGTAAACTAACTTATCACCGAGGTCATGATGTAAACCACAAAAAAAATATGTTTTGTACGACCAAAAAGAACTACACTGTAGTCAGTTTATTTACAATTGATGGAGTATATATATATATACATATACATATATACCACAGGTAGAAGGAACATTGATAAAGAACGGGCCTGTCTAGTTTATAGGAAACTATAAAGTCTTCGCTGTGGATTGTTTAGTTTAGAGTTAGTCAAGTATTCTTGAAGTAAAGGGTCGTCTTTCCCGTTGATAATAATAGCTAAGTAGTGGCTAATGGACGATTGATATAGAAAGTATACACAGACCATAGATAAGGTACAATAACCTTACCCTACCATGTTGATTTAAGTTGAGTTGAAAAGCTATTTATCTTGCTTAACGTGGCATCTTGTCTTTAAAATATGAACAAACCCACGTTTCTTCTTAAGTGACATAGATACCACAATTATAGTTTAATATTCAAATCAAACATCCCGTGCTGCTTTCAATTATAATTTATACATTGGGTATATATATATCTAAATATATATTTACACCGAATAATAACGAACCTGAATGCGGTATAATTTTTCAAAAACATCAATATTTGAATTTTTGGTTTAAATTTTCTTTCCTATTTTATAACAAGCTCGTTAAAATAAATTATTTCGAGGATTCTGGTTTTCAATAATGTTCAGCCATCATAAGCGATAATGACTCTTAAAAGCATGCATTCGAAATATTGCTCATAAGTAGTTATTTCAGTTTGCGTAATGCGTATACATGTAGTTAATTTAGAGTTATATTTAAATACTTGTTTGTATATTTGATGGAAAGGTCCGTGTACATACTTCATCTAAGTTCGACTTAAAGGGCTAGAGTCGCGCCGTGGGATACAGTTTGAGACAGCGCTATTAATTACCGTGTACACAAACAGGACGAAACTGTCACCTTTTGCTCTTAGGTGAATCAATCTTATCCTACTATGGTTTAAGTAGAACAGGTTAAATGATATACATGTACACGCTAACTCATGTTAGTAACTGTAACGCCTACTTGTATACATTTATATTCTACATCCTGTGATCTGAGAAAAGAAATGGGATTTAAACGTCCTACTTTTCTGCTCGGATTGGGCTAATGAAAATGGCCACACGCTATACAATGTGTTATGAGTGAATTTTGTCCGGATAGCGGTGCTACGGCGTATTCTTATATTGAATTCCAATTGGCAAAGATTCTTTAAACAGGATTTCGTTGTTTGGTCCCATCTGACCGACTATACATTGTCCCTTACCATAACTTCCGTCCTGCACCACTGACAAAGGGAAACCACGCTGGAAAATCCCGATGTACAGAATCCAATGGACGTGGTCTTATCAAGAGTTAATGCAACATGCCCTCGTATGTCTTCAGAACATTCCTAGCATTGTTAATGGTTTGTTCCAGAGGAAAGATTAGACCGGAAGTTTTGTGACTTTCTAGGACATTTTAACCGACTGTCTTATCTGGTAATGGTATCCATCATTCCCGACGCCTCTCTACCGGGTTTCTGGATAATGCTTATTGCTAGCAGAGAAGGAACTATTATTTTATCAATTTCCTTTTCTAACGTTTAGATACGACACAACCGTCTTCTGCCCCCCCCCTCATGTTCTCAATCAGTTTTAATCTGACTACGCCATCCTTTGTACTCACTCATGGGCGCCGCGGTGGTTCAGTGGTGTACTAATCAAGATGTTCCAGGTTCGATCCTGGTGCTGGTCGAGAATTTTTCTCGGTATTTTTCAGCATGTTGTACCCTACTCCTAGTCACTGTTGCAGGACGAGATGGGACGAAATACTGAGCTAAACAAAATGGAATGGTGTTTAACGTCCTATACTATTCTGCTGAGACTGGGCTAATAAAGACGGGCATACGTCATTCAGTGTGCTATGAGGGCAATTTAGCCCCGACAGTAGAGCTACGCCTTACTCTTATATCGCATTTCAACTGCCAAGGGATCTTTAACGTACACGTCAATGTATACAAGGCTCTCGATTTTTCGTCCCATCTAAAGGACTAGGCAGCTGTTCTTGCTAGGCCCTTGTTCCTGCAGCACTGACAAGGAGGAACCCTACTGGAAAATTCCGATGAACTTTCTCGGCCAATGCCAGAATCGAACACGCCTCAACCATACGCGTAATATATATATTTAAAAACTTAATTAAAATGTATATTACTAAATGTATGTTAAAAGGATGTTTAAAGTAATTATGGTATTGTGTGTCTCTACATTTAACCAACTAAATATACACTTAAAGCAAACAAACCGCATGTATATTTTATACATGTAGTATATACACTGATTACAGAACATACAAATGGCGGTTTGCTAGCTAATGTCGCCAGTCAACGGAGTTATGCCTATTAAGTATTCACCGTACACTTATCATTGAATCTGGATAGATATATTTTTAATGACTTGGATGTTTGTTGAAATATAGTTGATTAGTTAATAATGGTTGCATGACTGGATACAAAAGGAAAGCCAGCGTATTGATATCATAACAATGAACTAATCAAATACAGAAATGCTTTACTTTGTGCGCATTCATCATACGCTTTAGGCAAATTAGAGTGTAACTTATGTACATTTTCTGCCATTGCAATTAATTGATTGATTTATAAAGATTCATCTGCGATCACGTTTCCAGATAGTCAACCACGATTACATATTTATATACATGTATATTAAAATAACCAATATTAGTTAGAAAGAGATTGAGAATAGACAGCACATTGATTTCTGACACTTAATAAGCCCAAAGCGTATTTTATAAACGAAATGGGTACAATTTAGTTGGGGTACCGGGTACATTTCCTACAAATCTGTACAATTTCCATAAATCCGACTGTTTTTTTGATCACATCCGAAGGACTATATATTATGTGCATCGTTCTATGTCAGGCTCTCCGTACTGTAGCACTGACAAAGGGGAACGCTACGGAAAATGTCGATGAACTTTCTCGGCCACCATTGGTATCGAACATGTGTTAGCGAGCCATGGGCTTATCCACTTGGCCACGGCGGCTCTCACAATTTTCACAAAACATATTCAAGTGGTAGGTTATTTAATATACCCCATCGAGTAGACACAGTGCATTCATTGTAAATATATTTGAGGCAGTCACTATGAGCTCTTTCCTAAATTAGAAATCATATGTCAACACACAATCATAATTATAACAATACTCAGATACACGAAGATGGGGAATTAAGATAATGGACTTGATAATCGCACAAAAACGCTCTATTCCGTTAGATGGCGCCAGATAAAATATCTGACAAGTTCTACCAGTCGTGGGTTTTTGTTTACCGTCAGATCAAAGATCTCACAAATTCCCGCCACTTTATTCGTCTGGCACCAGCAGGCGTAGAAATGATGGGTAAAAACACATAACATAATATTGTGTGTCATTTGATGTTTATTAATATATCATGGATGGAGTAATAAACTTTATGTGCACAATTTTATAACTCGAGGTTTTAGCATGTGAATCGTTCAGCCAGACATGAATTGGGGTTTAACGTCCGTCCTACTTTCTTCTGTACCGACCCTGCTTATGAAGACGGGTATTATGTATACGCCATGCAGTGTGCTATGGGGAAATTTTGCCCGGACAGTGGCGTTTTCACATATTGCCAACATTTTAATTATGCAAAATCAGATATGACAAGATTTGCTTTTAATTGGTATGGAAATCCATATTTGTCACATGTACAAAATTTAGTAATATTTAAGCATAACTTCCTTTGATGTTCATAAAAGTTTTAATTATATATACATAAGAAACAGCCAAATGTAAACCATAGAGCTGGGGTTGATGGTTGTGTAATCGACTAGTTAAACAGATATAACTCTCCAAGACTGTTACTTCCGTAACGCCCGTGTACAATGCTCTGAGCCTCGTGGAATTTTGGTGTGACGATCTGATACTGAGCGAGACGTACGCCAAACCGAATCTTCTTACAGTAATTGTAAATCTTACACGGACCCTTACGTATGTAGAGACGGGCCTTTTAGAAATGAAATCGAATGAAACGGGGTTTGACGTCTAACTGTACTGCTCCTAAACTGTGCTATGAGGGAAATTTTGCCCGGACAGCGGCGCTACGGACTACTCTGATATCGAATTCCTTCCAACTGACAAGGGATCTTTTACGTACACGCCAATGTATACACGGAACCTCGGTTTTTCTTAGACAGCTGTTTTGTTTTATTTCTGATAATTATTCCGTTGTTTTGAAACAGACAGGAAAGCACCCGAAACGCAATTGTGATTTTAATTTAAAACACGCACCTACAGTTTTCTATTCCATCTTAAGTTGAAGTGTTTCTTAATGTATCTTAGTAATGCGATTAGAATTTCAACCGACTACAATATGGCGGCCATTGAAACAACGAGATCTCGTCACGCTATAGTTCACAGACATTGTTTCCCTTTAACATGATGATATATGTTGCCATGTCTCCCATATTCTCTCTGTACGTCATAATGAAAGCAATTAGTTGATTTTACTACCAGCTAATGTAACATCAGAGACGAGAACACATCCGTGTATTCACTTCTAAGTTGACAGACATAATTACTATTAAAAATACATCAACCAAAACAAACAAATACACGAAACGAACGCCATACACACGGTGGTTTTCGTCACGATACACAGTAATTAAAAACTATCGTGTAGGCTACAACCGACACGCATCCGCCCTTTTTGAAAGTTCCCGATCGACTGATCTGAATCGGCTAATAATTTTGATGGTCTCTAGTGAATTAAGTAATAACAAAGCGTCTTTATTGACACCATAAAGCATACCCTGCCATCGACAAGACACCAGTGTTTTTACAACTCAACTTGATATTTTTACAAATGGCGACAGCCTAGCAACCAACATTAAAGCTACATTATACATCTCACACTTGATGACTTGACGTTGTGTAGGCTAATAGTTAGAAACCGAGAAACTTAATTAAAACCAAACCACTCCCTTTAACATTAACTGCTTGAAAAGTTCTAAAATTGTTTCTGAGACGAGTGGAGATAAGCAAGAGGCATTCATTATAGTTGAAGTTATCAGTCGTAAAAAAGGCAATTTAATTATATGAACTGATGTAGTGTAATATTACAGCATGGCCTCACATTTTTAGGGCGTCTGCTCAAAAGATAAACCGCCAACTATCACAAACTATTATATAAGACACATGAAACAAAGAGCAGACACCTTACATATCAAGACTCATTTAAAGATAGTCGACCATGTTTTGTTTTTATGACTAAATTTCGTGTGTACCGTGAATTAAGATCTATCCTGGTATCTTGCAGTTGCGCGGTCAATGACGTTTATCTATTTCTTCGTTGCTGGGCCCTGGTCATGGGGTGATTCACCATTTTGGATAAAATGATAGCGTCCAAAATGATTAGCTTGCAACTAAACAAAATTTTAATAAAAGTTGAAAAAAAAAACCCAATTAATAAAACCCTTGTTTAGATGGCACATAATGTTAATACATGTAAATTTTCCTCGATGTTTCTCGTGGAGGTGACAACTTTCAGGGTCATCTTAACAGTGAACTGATTATTACAGTTCAGCTTTGTATTAATGGTTTCTTTTCTATTTTTCAGGTGAAATTCGATGTTATTGCAACGAGTCTGGATGTATTAGTACAGGCTACATGTGTAAATCAAGTATAGGCCAGTGTTACACGGCCGTCCGAGTGGAAGGGGAGACCACCCGTGCCACACACGGTTGTAGTTTACCTTCACACCTTGAACTTTGTAGTCAAGGTCAACAACTCGTCAAATCAACGGACACTAAAACTCAAGTGCCTTTTATTATGTGTTGTCAAGAAGATATGTGTAATTATATAGAAAATATAGACATTAATATTATACTTAGTACAAAATCGAACGGAAGTGCTCAAAAGGGTAAGTTGGGACTATTTTCTTCTTCTAAAATCTTACCTACGCTAGTAGGGAGGAGTGGGAGTGGGGTGGAGGATGTCTAACGCGTGCGTCTTAGATTATAATATCTGTCATTGAATAAACAAGCGTTGGTTTGATTCCTAGTGTGTATGTGGGGCTCGCCCGTCCAACCCCGTGAATTTCACCCCAATGCTAAAGACCCCTACGCGCAAAGTGATTCCTAGCTTGAACGTGAGGCTCGCCCGTCCAACCCCGTGGATTATGTTCGCTTTCATCCCAATGCTAAAGACCCTATGCGCAAGGCATTATTGATATGTTTTTTTAATGTTCGGCATACGAAGTGGGTTATAAAGGCGTAGCTAACTTGTTGTAATAGCAAGCTAATAGGCACGTCTTTAGACATTAGACAGAGTTATCCTACCAAGATTAGATCTTCAAAGAAGAAGATAATTGAATTAAAAGTTATTACCAGCTCAGCGCCGTATATATAAGTTGAAATTCTTTCAATGAACGATATTAGCTATAGAGTTCATATTCCCAGTACCTTTGAGAAACACAATGTCGGGTGCAAATATATTGGATCAGGACAGAATTAGAACTACGTTAATGTTTTTTTTTAACACAGGCCCGGATCCAGGATTTTGTCGAGGGGGGGGGGGGCATACATTGGAGCCAAGGGTAATCATGAGAGTCCCGCATGCATTAGAGGTTTGGTGTTCTCCATAGAGTCTTCGTCGCTGCCTAATTCCGAAAGCATATACTTTGTATACGTTGTTGGCTGCAGGTGCTGGTCTGAACAGTGATGACCAGTCTCACTGGGGCTGAGGGGGGGGGGGGGGGGCTGGATCCGCGCTTGTAACTCTGTCGTTTAAAAAAAAACAACATAAAATTACTTCGACATTATCATGCCGACTTATTCAGGCGTACGTAATTTTTTTTAATGAAGAAAGAATGCCATTTCATAAAACAAATCGACACATCGCATTCAGCCAAGTCAAAATATACGATTATTCAAGCAAGCTTTGAAAATAATAACAAATAAAAATGTACTAAAAATCCAAGTTTGTACACAAAAATATACCAGACAAAATTTTCCCCTTGTCTAATAGTTGGGTACTTAAATCCAACAGATGAATTGTGCGAGTTATCTGCAATCTTAGTTCAAAGTAACATCTTAACGTTGAATTTATGACTAAACCCAGCCTTTTTACTTGCTTATTAAACACTGGATTATATTCTTTCTCTCTATTCACAACAAAGAACCGAGAGATTCGTGGCCTGATAATGGACGCCATTTTTTTGCCTAAGGTAAAGAAGATATGATCTATCAGTTCAGCTTACCGCTCGGAGATTTTTATCTTTTTTCACTGAAGAATAGACGAAGAATTAGAGACTAGTCGCGAGCAATCAGACGCTTTTGGCATCCATGTGATGATGTTTTTGAAAATATGACTGATCGTGAAAACCTTTGATGCTTACAAAAAAGAAAAGAAACGAAATTTAAATACAAAAAAAATGACAGCTCATTGTGTAATATAAAGATTTAATCATTGCAGACGGCAACAATGGCTTACCACATTTCTGAATATAGTTACATTTAGTAAATTGATAAAAATAATTGGGTTACTGTTTCAAAACATTGGTGGGTAAAATAATAATAATAATCAAAACAATGTCACCCCAACATGGAGTAAGTCAGTGGACGATCTCGGCCTTATGCAAATTTTAGTAACCCACCAATTTTTTCTGTGACTGTTTCGAAAAGCCGAACATGATGATGATTAATCCTTTTCGGAATTTCTTTACTTTTACTTGGCTTCGAACTTTAAGTGGGTTCAAGAATGGCTCTTTATCAAAAGTTAGGAGTGTTTAAGTTCGCCGTATCACTTTCACCAGTAGACAAGCAAATCAAACAATTTTAGTTAAATCTATGTGTATAGACGATCCGTAGAATATTTAATGGATCTCAAGTAGGCTCCCCATAATACAACACCCGCCATCTTTAACTTGTTTTATACAGTAAAGTAAAGTCTACGACGTAATTTGATATTATTCAAGAGTTTAGTTAACAACCATGGAGGATCCCTTTGTCCGCGCTGTTATTGATATCAATACAAATACATGTAAACACACGACCAACCTTGACACCCAGCACAATTTTGGTTATTGACGACAACGCCCGATTGTACAGTTTGGCATGCGCACTAATGATGACGACCCCTTTGTTAATGGCGTATTAATGATTACTACCCTTGGCGTTCGTACATATACGTTTTGACACATCCACCATGTAGCTTATTCGTGATTATGTACATGTGTATAGTATTCAGTAGCCGCGGTTTCTGAAATCCATATCTACATTTAGTAGTGATGGGTGTCATGGACAAGACAGTGTATGCTTCTGAAATCATGTAGAAACTAACTCTATCTCTACATGATATCATACACGGGACAGTTCATGATTCGAAAATCCACGTAAAACTGTATATGTATCTATATTCACTTCTGACGGATGTCATGCAGGAGACAGTGTAAGCTCTCGATACTCAGAACACCTGATGCCACTTTTATATTGAGGAGTTCATATAGTTTAACAATGTTTTATTTTGATACTTTTGTATTCCTTGAAAAAAAAATTAACACCCATTTAAATTGATTTGAGTACATTTACTCTAAAACCCTTTCCCCTGATTCCGTTCATTAAAAATTCTAACCCGACATTCTAACCCGTTGTGAAGCGAACTTGTGGTAATATGGACCTGTACCTATTTGCTTATTTTCTGTATCCTGTTACAGTCGAAAATATGTTATCTACGTATTCTATCTCCTCTCTATGGAAACGAGTATGCAATCACCCCATAAGTCATGCTGTGAGCATTATATAATATTAAACAACTCGCAGTCATTCATACAACCCAATAATAACTAATGTGTCTCAGTTATAGGAACTTTTATTACAGAACACCGTCTATATCGAAAGGAATGTTCTATTTCTGTGCGAATTGATGTACCTCCACCTCCTTTATAGTCAAATTATGATTAAGTTCGAACAATAAAGTAAGATTTATGAGTTAATGCAAAAATGAAAAAAAAAATGAAAAAAGAAAATGCAATAGCAAGGTATTGATATGCAGTAATCCAAGGTTTTGTTCATGAAATCCACGCCAAAAAAATGAAAATCTACCACAGTCGACGAACCAAATATTGGTTGAAAACTTGGAGCAAACAGTCTCCGATTTCTTTCCCGTTAGGCAGACAGGGAAATTCCACGGAAAGAAAAGGGTAGACAATTTGCTGTGTGTTTTGGGAACAAGTTCAGTTAATATTGACCGACATTCCAGGCAGACGTGTTTGATATTTACACACAGATCCCGGCTGGGAAACTTAAATAACGCTACATCGATTTCTGGCCATGCCTCCATCGGATTCCAATATGGCTGCCGACATGTTCAGGTCGTCTGCTTAAATACTAGACAAAACGGCGTCGCTATGTCCGAATGGTTCGAGGAAATCAATTAGTTGTCAATGTTATCGTTTCTGTTGTTAAATATTTGATAGACTTGCGTTTATGATTGTCTAGGACGATATACGAGTACACGTAGAATCAAAGTGGTACACTAGTTGATTTTTTTGTGTGTGTGCACAAAAAGTGAAAGTAGATGTAACTGTCAAACTGGATAAGATTTATGTACTTTGATATTCCATAGAGAAGTAATTCAAACCATAACTTTTGTTAATCGCTGACAAGTGCTTTTATCGCTCTTCCTCTAGACTAGAAGACTACATTTATACTGTAGTGCATTAAATAAATAAATGTTGTTCTAGATATAAAGAAAAAAAACATTCCCAGTGGAGGCGTCCTGTCCTTATCGTTGCTCTGTTGGAAGAAGTACCGGTGTAGATTAACCGGCAAATACAAATAACCATAACCATGACAACTGACATTACATTATAATATACTCCACGGTGAAGCCTGCGGAGCTATAAAAATTGCCAGTCGTTACCAGGCCCCCTATGTTGTTCGTTTATCACTCCGCTTTATTTATGACAAGATCTGGTCTATAAAAGCTTAATGGCAAATCCCTTCAACTTATTCTCATCCACTTCACAAGAAGACAGCATCGCAGTGGGGATTATCTCCCCTGTAGTTTAATGGCGAACATGGCCTCTACGTCTGTGTCTATGAATTATGAATAATGATATTAACTATTTGGCAAGATTATTAAGCCATTATTGGACCAATAAAACTGCTTGAATTTGTAGTATAAATATTTCTAATTTTATTCTTTCAGGTCACACCCAAAATGAGGGTTCGGGAGAGAATCACGTGGTATATTCTAGGAATTCCAATGATAAGGAACCTGAAAGAGACCTGTGGTTCAAGGCTGCTGTTATTGCCGTCCCCATCGCTGGTGGATTTATCCTCGTGTTATTAGTGCTTCTCGCTGTGCGCATGCTCAGAACAGATTCTAGACGACATAGTCGCTTAATACAAATCAGGCAGGATCGAAGCCTGAAAAAAGCCCAACTTTATGTCACGGACCATTTTAGTGATAAATCCGGAAAAAATTGCTCATTATTTGTCGATAGACATAAACAAGTCACAAAGACTGATTCACAAGGAAGGATATATAGACCTATTAATGATACCAAAAAACAGTTGACGCCGCACGCGTCCATAGTAACGTGGGGGAAACCCTGTAAAAACGATCTAGCCACCATTGTGTGATGTCACGGATTTTTGCAGTGACGTTAACAATCCTTGTTATCGTGTGTCAATGATGTCAGAGTTACATGTATGTGTGAATGTCCAGTTTTGTAAATATTTTTTTTTTGATAGGTACCTGTGAAGAATGAGTGTTATTTTTGGTGGTGACCAACTGTCTGTTTTTATTATATTAAATGTTTCATTCAAAGCTATAGCCTATCTATCATAACTTGTCTAATTAAATATTCTATTCACATCCTGCTACATCTAATTTACATTTATTTGGCTGGACGATAAAATATTAAAGTTTTGTTTTGTGTACCTTGAAGTTGGCAGAGATAGCGAGAACTAGTTTTGAGTTTTTGTTTTTCAATAGGTGACGCTGACAAATTGACTTGCGGGCGAAACTAATGCATGGTGTTCTCCAGACGTATATGTATACGTTCAATAGACTTACAAAAATAACTTGTTTTAAAGGGGCAATAACACTCTTGTTGGCTTGACAGGTCAAGAAAAAAAAATAGCCTTGTTGACCAGAATAAAGATTGGAACATATTATTCAGTTACAACAAGAGTGGTATTGGGGCTTTAAGGAAGAAAGTTACTCAGACACAGAGATTTAAGATAGGGACTTCATTTTGTGCGGTTCTCATAAACGGCTTTTGATCTAATTCTAATGTATTATTACCTTACTGAAATATCTATGTGCCGATTGTGATTGTATATTGCTCACTTGTATGTGTATGTGAATGAATGGTTGAAAAATATTGTGATAAACGTCAGCAGAAGATGGGTACACCGCCATATTACGCGATGTTATTATTATTTTATATAAAAGTTGCTTATTTATTATTTGTCCAAAATAAATCTCAAAGATTAAAGATAACCTAAATATTATTAAACATATTTTCGTTTGTTATAATTTTTCCCAATACGCTCGGAATTGTACATATAGTGGAATGTCTGCAACACAATGCAGTGATTAGTAATTCAGTGAAGGTGGCACTAAAGTGCTGCGGTAATTTCTACAATGCTTACATGGACGTGTCCAAATCCAGGAAGAGAATTTCGCCCAGAAAGCGGCCTTTCTCTCTACTCTTCTATGACAATTATCGTCTCTGTCTCAAAATAGCCGACATAATAATATTGTGTTGACTAGTCTGAAACCCTATTTCAACCTCAAAATGGTCGACATTTTGTGTTGACGGATCATTCAACGTTATTCAGTCAAAATGTTCCCGACATTTTGTGTTGACTAGTCATTTAACCCTATTTCAGTCTAAAAATGACCGACTTTTTGTGATGATTAGTCATTAAACACCATTTTATTGCAGGCCTACACATTACTAATATTATTGCTTTATATTTCCATCCCTTTTATTACAAGATGTCCGAATCCGTCATACAACAAGAAACGGTTGGATGAATCAATGGGCTTTAACGTCCTACTGTTCAATTTCAATCGGACGATTGAAGATGGGTCAAAATAAAGGTTAAATACAGAGTTAAAAATATACATAATCAAAAGTATATTGCTATAGTATATTCTATCCGTCAAGGGTTCTGTTACGTGTACCGACGTGTACACTTGATCTCGGCTTTTCGTTCCATCCGAACGACTAGACGGTAACAATTTTAACATACGGTTAGGTCTATTTACTAATTTACTATGACTACATGTGCAATACAAGTGAATGGGTGGGGTGTACGCATATGGGTGTTTTTTCAAGTCTTCTCCCAATTTCATTCCCACACCTCAAATAATGTCAATAAAGTAGCCTACGTGTTTTAAAAAACGAATGTCAGATTATGTTATTGGAGCGAGACGGGTGACATAGTGACCATATATTTATGTAAATTGATGTGTGTGTGATGTGACTTTTCAGTCCGGCAAAACTTGATTCGACGTTTGTTTTTCTTGAAGAACACTATGCGGAAGTGGCGCTTTTCCGGCGAAATGTGCCATCTGTCAACCCTGGGACACACACCCTCGCACTAAGCATCTCTCAACCCTGGGACACACACCCTCGCACTAAGCATCTCTCAACCCTGGAACACACCTCTTTGCACTAGGCATCTCTCAACCCTGGGACACACAACCCTGGGACACACATCTTTACACCACGCATCACTCAACCCTGGGACACACCTCCTCGCACTAGGCATCTCCCATCCCTGGGACACACATCTTTGCACTAAGCATCTCTCACTCTGGGAAACACCCCCTCGCACTAGGCATCTCTCACCCATGGGAAACACCTCCTCGCACTAGGCACCTCTTAACGCTGGGAAACACCCCCTCGCACTAGGCATCTCTCAATCCTGGGAAAAACCCCCTCGCACTAGGCATCTCTTAACGCTAGGAAACACCCCCTAGGAAACACCCTCTCTCATCCCTGGGACACACATCTTTGCACTAAGCATCTCTCACTCTGGGAAACACCCCCTCGCACTAGGCATCTCTCACCCATGGGAAACACCTCCTCGCACTAGGCACCTCTTAACGCTGGGAAACACCCCCTCGCACTAGGCATCTCTCAATCCTGGGAAAAACCCCCTCGCACTAGGCATCTCTTAACGCTAGGAAACACCCCCTAGGAAACACCCTCTCTCATCCCTGGGACACACATCTTTGCACTAAGCATCTCTCACTCTGGGAAACACCCCCTCGCACTAGGCATCTCTCACCCATGGGAAACACCTCCTCGCACTAGGCACCTCTTAACGCTGGGAAACACCCCCTCGCACTAGGCATCTCTCAATCCTGGGAAAAACCCCCTCGCACTAGGCATCTCTTAACGCTAGGAAACACCCCCTCGCACTAGGCATCTCTCAATCCTGGGAAACACCCCCTCGCACTAAGTTTCTCTTAACACCCCCTCACACTACGCATATACATTAAATAGCTTAAATTTATTCTATTTGATGTTTTCTTAGAAAGATATCAGCATATTAAGAATACAAAATCGAGGAGTATTTTTAGCTTTTAATATTCGCCAATAAAAGTCAAATGGGGTTTTAATAGCTGACTCGGGATTTATTGTTCAGTTCCACACATCAAAAAAGAAATGAAATGAAGTTTTACGTCCTACTGTTATGCACCTAACCAGCGCTAATGGACGACGGGCATATACGCCATACAGTGTGCTATGAGGGAATTTTTGCACTGACAGCGGCGCAACGGCCTATTCGTATATCGAATTCCAACTGCCAAAGGATCTTTTACATGCACGCCAATGTGTTCCCGGGACCTCAGGTTTTCGTTCCATCCGAACGACTAGACAGCTGTCAGGCCCTCCGCTCTGTAACACTGACAAGCGGAACTTCTCCGGAAAATCGAGATAAACTTTCTCGGCTATTGCAGGGATCGAACACTCAACCTCCAGGTTAGCGAGTCATCGCCTTATCCACTTAGCCACGTGATCCACCATCAAAAAAGAAACTGATTAGTTAAAGAACCGACCGGCAACGATAACTTCAACCGTGCGAAGCACAAAGCTTGGGGGTTGGATGGCCGAATGGTTAGCGGCACGGTGTATCATAAGGTCTGTTATTGAGTCAATTGACGTCGTTTAGATTCCCCGGTTTTAGGTGAGAAAAAGTGGGGTCTCCTGTCCAACTTTGTGGGTTTTCTCCGGGTCCTCCGGTTTCCTGCCACTGCTAATGACCCTACGCGCAATCGCATTAATGAAATGAAATTGAACCATGTGTTAGTCCCGAAATGACCTAGTTTTTATCAAGTTGACGTTAAACCCCATTTCTCTGCAACTGGCGGAAATGGCGAATGGCAGGATGAGCGCTGTATGACTAATGAAGATCGGAATATGAGATCACGTGATTGTTTTTTTCTTAGAGGGGGCGCAAAAACTCATGCAGAGGCAAAAATCCCTTAGCTCCTGTGATGATCAAAGATAATATCTGTGTTAAGAATACTATAACACGAGGGGTGGGGTGGCGGAGGGGGGGGGGGGGCTATTGTCCAATAGCCTAAGAATACATAGGTGTAGTCTCAACATGGGCTAGAAATACGAGGGTTTGCTCGCCAAATGCTATAAGACATTACGAATTGAGTGAGTACCCAAATGACGTAGAAACACAAGAGGTCAACGTCAAAATGTCACAATAATGCAAGGATTTAGTTTTCAAACGGTATAAGCATTCAAAATTGCAAGGCGATGTTCTCTAATAGTCATCAGAAGTCACGGATTTAATCTTCAAATGTCATAAAAATGCAAAGGGTTTAGTCTTAAAAAGCCATGAGAATGCAATGGGTTAGTCTCCAAATGCCCTGAAAATGCGATGGGTTAGTCTCCAAATGTCAAAGGGATACAATGGTTTAGTCTCTAAATGTTATAAGAATGCAATGGTTTAGTCTCCAAAATACAATGGGTTGGCCTCTAAATGTTATAGGAATGCAAGGGTTTAGTCTCCAAATACAATGGGTTAGTCCCCAAATGACAGGAGAATGTTATGTTAGTCCCCAACTGTCATAAGAATGTAAGAGTTTAGTCTCCAAAATACTATGGGTTTAGTCTCTAAATGTTATAAGGATTTTGTGTCAAATGTTGAAATATAGGTAGATATTATCCCAATGCCTGAAGCGTTGATGTAAAACAGCACCCCATCCTATTCGATTCTATTCGCTTGCCTTTATACCGAGCAAGCCTATCCTCTTACACTAAATAAATGAATTAAGTCGGGAATAAATAAATGTGTCTTCTTCAGAGGAAGTCATTATAAGATATGAAATACATCAAGTTATTTTTGTATCATCCGATAATCAAAATAAACTTAAAAGAGAGTTAAGTTTCCCCGATAGACAGAAAGGCTACCGAAACATTTAAACTCCCGACTGCACGACGGTTATTTGGCAGATGGCGGAGGGCTACAAATCACTCTGACACAAATCTCTTGTTATCTCGTTTCTTTCGAGATGCGCACCACTCGTCATTTACGCACAGCAATCATCTTAATTTGACGTTTTATAATGGAGTTAGTTGGTATAAATTGTTAAAATAAGTTGATAAAATGGCCCCAGTGAACCAAGAACACTGTCTCTAGACGGTAGCAAGGCTCCATCATTGCGCCATGTTTCTTCCTCCACCGATTACATGGTAACAGTTGCCATAACTCACTCCAACCACAGCTCATGGTCGTTTTTCTCAACATAAAAAAATCTTTCCACACGAAACGCTCATAGATGTAGCTTTTTAAACGTCTTGATTTAAGACATAGCGAATCATTTTCATGTTTTTTTTGTTGATACTATTCTATTTTATAAAAAAATGGATTGGGGAATAGGCTATAGGCCAGCGTTGACTTCCATTAATTTATATTGTTCGCTTTTTTTATTTTTTGGTGCGTAATAGTACGCCCGTCATATGAGACCTAATAAAACTTGAAGTGTTATTTGGTATATATATATTTATAGATATGAAATGTAGAGAAAATAGAAATGAATAAATGGATGAATGAAATGGGATGTAACGTCCTACTGTTCTGTTCTTCCGAACTGGGATAATGAAGACGGACATACGCCATACCGTGTGCTTACTCTTATATCGAGTTCCAACTGTCAAGGTATTTTTACGTGAACGCCAATATGTGCAAAGGACCTCGGATTTTCGTCCCATCGGAACGACTAGACAGATGTCCTTGTCAGACCCCCCGTCCTGCATTACTGACAAGGGGGAACCGCGCGGGAAAATCAGGATGAACTTTCTCGGCCAATGCAGGGATCGAACACCGGACCTCCAGGCTAGCGAGCCAGCGTCTTACTCACGTAGCCACCGTGATCCCCGTAGGGTAAATAAATGACTGGCGGGATGACCTTGACTTCAATCTGCATGTTTTAACATGCTAGTAATTACACAGGAGGCACAGTACAATTTAAATTCGAAATGGCCGCCATGTTCAAAACATAAATTAGTATTCTATTGTGTAATGTGGCCCTACCTAATCCGGTTTACATCTTTCGTGCACATAAAAGACTAAATAAATATTTTCAATTTGGATAAAAAGAAGCAGAATAAATACGCGAACTTCTTAAAATTCTCAAAGCATACTTAATGTTTTTGACCAAAAGCGTCGATTTATGAATTAAAATGTCGGCCAACCAGCTTCGCGTATGTTCCCAAGAGAAGCTAACTGTAAACAGACAGCGCAACTTCCCCTCAGCCTAGTAGCCTTCTTAGGGGAGGGGCACACAGTGAATTTTTTGTTAGGCCGCCACAATCACTGAGAGGGATGCCATCTGTGTGGCTTAATGAGCTCGCAATATAACCTTTTTTCCATCTCCAATTTCAATTTTAGAAAAATAAATAAAGGCGGTTTAAGTATGTCTAGATAAAAAAAATATTTCCTATTTAGTGTAAATGGGTATATAAAAATGAGAAATAGGCCCCATTCTGCCCGGACCAATTAACGCAACGACGTCTTAGGTTACCAATACGCGCTATAGAGCCAGTGATGGACGACCGTGATGTGACGTCACCTGTAGAAGGCATATTGAACTTATAAAGGTCAATCATCTAATACAGAGGCAGTGAAGGATTTCACAATACATCTTCCTTTTAACTGTATTTAATGGCCATCATATAAGAGAGAAAGATAGAGAGAGAGAGAGATTGGGTTTAACGTCCACTCGACACACACTAGAGCATTTTGGGACTAACGTATGACTTTCAATTATTATTTCAATAATTCGCTTGCGCGTAGGGTCTTAAGCAGTGGGAGGAAACCGTAGAGCCCGGAGGAAACCCACGAGGTTGAGAAGGCGCCCCTATCTTCATGTCACATATGCTCAAATTAGGACTCGAAACCACAGCTGCAAGCCAGAGGTGACCGGCCAGCTAGAGGTCGAAGCGGGGCACTCTAGACCACTTGGCCATCCCCCCATCAGATAAGAACCAAATAGCAAAATATGCAGCAGAAACACTATACGCACAGAGAGAGAGTTTAACGTCCGCTCAACACAAACTAGGTCATTTCGGGACTTAATTTTATTTCATTAATTCGCTAGCGCGTAGGGACCTTTATTAGTAGGAGGAAACCTGGGAACCGACAGAAACTCCACGAGGATGGACAGGCGACACTACTCCTTGTCACGCCACTTGACTAAATGAGAGACCCTATGATGAAACGCGCAGCACGCGTTAACCATGCGGCCACCCCCTCCCCTACATGTACAGACTAAATAGATAGATAGTGGTGTTTCTATGCAGCAATATGATAGATAACGGTAATTAATTTTTAATAAATGCCTATTAACTACCACACTCATATATCTAATTAGACAAAAAAAGAGAATATCTGATATCGATGGTGCCAGTATGTCTGTAGCGATCTGTAAAATTCAATTCTTTTATACATCGGTATCAGCTTACGTGTTCAGACGTGACGTAGATCGTATCGATGAATCTATTAATAATTAATGTATAATTATATCGTTCTAGTAAATTATTGAGACGATTTTCCCAAGCTGGGGACACTGTGTCTAGCCAGTCGATTAGCTCAATGTTTTGTCCTGTATAAGACAAAGCGTGTTACATTGTGTTTCCATTGCACTCTATTGTCATGGACCATAACTCATTGAAATACGGAGGATCAAATTCTCTTTCAGGTTTCTAATTTTGTTCAAGTTATCACGCGCCGCGTGTACGCAAGTCGGTGCTCGTCGCGTGGCTGAAATTTGACCAGGGCAGTTTTAAATGCTTATATTTCAAATGCGCGTGCATAGTGGTTCGTTATGCATTTTTTGACTATGTTTAGGTAATGGTGAGCTAACATGCCCATCTTTTATTTTCACTACTATTGTGAATTTATAAAAATTTAAATAGATAATATACGGCTAATATTTAATCAACAATTATTAAAATGTTCGGAAGTGAATTAAAAATAAATGTTTTCGTCCAGATGGTAGTTTTTGGAGTTAGCGATAAAAAGAATCACAAAGACAGAAGGGCCACATCACATGCAGTTCCTACCAATCACTGAAATCTAAGCCATGTCCAGTCCCGAAATGACCTAGTTGTGTTGAGTGGACGTTAAACCCCATCTCTCTCTCTCTCTCTCTCTCTCTCTCTCACTCTCTCTCTCCAAGCCATGTCGAATTCATTATCAAGCTACAGACGTTTCTGTCGAAATGTTTTCCGTCCTTGAAAGAAACAATACAGTCTCGATTAACAAGACATAATTTGGTGAAAATAGGACCCTCTGGAAGATATATAATTCCAAAAAAAGCCCAATTCCATTTACAAAAATATGATGTATTGAAAAATTGCCAATATTGTCAATACATGCCATCGGAACCTGATTTTTTTGATGTGCCCCTTTCTAACCAGAATGAATCAAAGCTCGAATTATTATTTACCGAAAAATTATACATGACGATCAGCTACTTAAAGAAGGTGTCGTTCGGATGGTGTGAAAAACCGAGGTCCCGCGTACACATTGGCGTACACGTAAATGATCCTAATTACAATCTTATATAATGTATTTATATTTTATTATTATAAATAATGTCCTCGGGAGATGAATTTATATAAGCCCCGGCTTGTTTTCAGATCCCACAATCATATAGTGTACTTTTATAATATGTAAAATATTTATTGAATAAATAGTGTCAGAAAAAAAAAATGATCCTTTGATAGTTGGAATTCGATTTCAGAGTAGGCCATAACGCTGCTGCCCGGGCAAAATTTCCCTCATAGCACACTTATGCCCGTCATCATTAGCCCAGTCGGAGCGGACAGTAGGACGCTAAACCACATTTTCATTTCATATGCATAAAATTGGACAAACAAGACAACCACATTTTCATTTCATATGCATAAAATTGGACAAACAAGACAAATCGGAGAATTATCAGTGTCAATTCGGAAGACAAATAAAACACAGATCACCATTGATTCCCCCCCCCCTGCTAATGGCGTAGAACGGAGAGCCTGGCAAGTATAGTCGTTCGGATGGGACGGAAAACCGAGATCTTGTGTACGTAAAAGAACCTGTGACAGTTCGATGTCGAAATAAGAGTAGGCCTCATGACACACTGTATGGCGTATATGCCCGTCTTCATTATCCCAGTCGGGGGGGGGGGGGGTCACGGTCGCTAAGTGGATAAGGCGCTAGTTCGCTAGCCTGGAGGTCGGGTGTTCGATCCCTGCATTGGCCGAGAAAGTTCATCTCGATTTTCCGGCGTGATTTCCCCTTGTCAGTGATGCAGAAGGAGGGCCTGACAAGGACAGCTGCCTAGTCGTTCGGATGGGACGAAAAACCGAGGTCCCGTGTACACATTGGCGTGCACGTAAAAGAACCCTTGGCAGTTGAAATTCAGTTGCTGCCCGGGCAAAATTTCCCTCATAGCACACTGTATGGCGAATGCCCGTCTTTAATTAGCCCAGGTTAGGTGCTTAAGCGTAGGACGTTAAACCCAATTTCATTCATTCATTCATATCCCAGTCGGTGTAAAACGGTATGTAGTCTATACCCCATTGACGTGGCGAATTTGGTTGACGTTTATGCGTAACGGTATGGCGTTAAACCCCCATTTCTTTTCATTTCCCGGCTGTTTGTAGTCTACCCCATTGACGTGGCGAATTTGGTTGACGTTTATGCGTAGGTATGTATGTAGGGGATGGTCGAATGGATAGAACGTGCGCGCTGTATCATAAGGTCTGTCAATGAGTCAACTGGTGTGATTGGCTACGTTGAATGGTAGGGCGGGTAGTAACAAGTTTCCATGCTATACTTTTAGTGTATGTATATTGTCATGCCATGACAGTGGCACCTTTCTTGCTTCCACTGATGCATTGGTCTTATTAATACTGCTAGTATACCTCTCGGCGGCACCCTCTACAAGTGGCATCCGCGTCGCGTGTCCTAACTGAATGTAGGTAATAAAGGCACTGGAAAAAAGGCACTAACCCTTACCCTTACCCTAACCCAACCCTAACCATTTTTGCCTTTTTTTGGTTTCAGTGCCTTTTTTTCCAGTGCCTTTATTACCATCTAGCGTCCTAATTACTACACAATGGATACGCCGCTGCCCAGAAATATCACGAACTGATAAACATATTTGTGTTTTTGTACTTTTTAATTGTAATTTTGGAACGATGGCACTATAGTTTATTTGAATGTATAATAAGTCAGGGACAATAAATTTCTATCCTAACTTGGTCCTGTTAGCTATGGCTGGCTTGGGAATTGTCACGTAGTTCGTATCAAATTATAAATAATATCAAAATAGTGTCATTTAGGAAATAATAAAATAAGACCGTACGCCGAATTGGCGACATTGTTTTGACGCGTAATTGGATTGTTTCTTAAAGGCGCAACAGATACAGCATAGTCACCCAGGACAATTTTATGCTTTGGTTTAGGTAATATTTCATTTTTTTTTTAGAAAACTGAGGTTCCTTTTTTAATCCACTGTTTCGACTACTTGACATGGGGGGTTGGATAGCCGAATGGTTAGCACGTGCGCGCTGTATCATAAGGTCTGACATTGAGTCAACTAGCGCGGTTTCGATTTCCGGCAAGTAGAAGGATGGTCGGTCCAACTCCGTGGGTTTCCCAGGCCCTCTGGTATCTGCCAACTGCTAAAACTTCTACTCATATTAAATCATATGTTAGTCCCGAAATGACCTAGTTTGTGTCGAGTGGAAGTTAAACCCATCTCCTCGAGTTATATAGATCTTGTCAATATTAATATACATAAATGTATTTATGGCTACCGGGATTATCACCATCTCTGTTCAAATTTTATATTGATCATATCATCGTTACCGTTATTTTATTTCCCAACATATTAAAGGCGCTAAATCTGTAATTCAATATTATCCATAATATCCGAAATTAAAATGAATGAATAATCGATGCTGTTTTCTTACCGCAAAGTATGGCATCAAATTATCCAATATTTAAGCCTCAACGCACATTTTAAAATCAGTACACGACGTCGATTATTCTCTGGAAATATTTGGTTTCGAGCGCGATTGGTAATGAACAAAGAAAACCATATCGAAGAAGTAATTTAAAATGTCTGATTCAAAAACGACAAAAAAAATTACCTTTGTAGAAATTGGACTGTTTGCGTATTTCATCAAATATAATTGATTAACCTTGTATCATTCAGCCTATCATTGATTCAACTGGTGTGGTTTGGAATCCCCGGTTATACGTGACAAGGAATAGGATCGCCAAACAAATAGACAACAAATTTTGCACAGTGTGTCCCAGACATAAGATTTTCAATCGTCAAATATCGTAAATCATAACTAATCTTGTTTAGTGGTTGCAATTTACACCATGATCATTGTAGTTGACGTGGTCATTTTTTTTGCGAATGTATTGGAGCCAATGTCAGTTTTGTTTTGAATATAATTTTGTTATTTAGAGATTATCAAATTGTTTTGCATACATGTCAAAAGACGTTATGGCTTCCATATCTCTTAATTATTGTAGCCATAACATATTCACTTGTAGACAAAATAGACACAATGTATCTTCTTAGTTCCCAGTATCCATAGCTGCTGTTTACGTTAGGTATTCTGTTCTAATTATACTCTAAATTATATTCTAATAAAGATTGACATTATACACAAATCATTAAGTTTCGGTTGCTAATTGGTTAATTATTGGAATTCTGAAAAAAAATGTTGGTTCCAGCGATCTGCGTAAAGTTGCGGTCATATAGAGTATGAAGCGGCGCTGTCCGGACAAATTTGTTCTCATAAAACATTGTATGGGCATGCACTCGTCTTCATTAGATCAGCCAGTGCAAAAATATAAGACATTAAACCCCATTTCATTTACTTATTATTCACGTCAGATTTCGATTAATATTCTTTTTTAGGAATTGAACGGGCACGACATAGGAAATTCCCTGGTGAAAACAGGCCCCGAGTGCACAAAGCATTCTCAGACTTAAGTTTAGAATTTACTTAAAATTGTTCGCCTTTTTTTTAACAAAACTCTAGCCCTTTATTACACGTTTGTTGTTTAAATCTATAAAATACACCATTAAGATGCTATGTGCAAAGTTTTGTGTTTCTGAATCAAAGATATTTATCATAAACAGCGATTGAAAGTTGAATAAGATCTCAACTTAAGTCTGAGAATGCTTTGTGAACTTGGGGCCAGGTGTTTAAGGCGACCCTACAGCACGGACGATTGGGAATGTAATGAAGCCTTCTGGTTATAGTCCGTATGATTGAAACCGCAGTTTCCGACGGAATGTTGGCATGGTACTAATGTCGGTTGAATTTATTTTACGTCAATGGAGACAATAGGGTACATCATAAGGTACCCTGCCCACCATCTTCAGCACCATGGACCACACCCAACACCATAACGTACATTACGTCATTCTATCATAACGGGAACACTTATCTGAAATCCCATTTGCTGTAATACGAGGTAAGTTTAATGTACGGCCAATCAGATTACAGGAGCTTATTGAGACCACACATGACACAATATCCGTTTCAACAGTTGAAAGGGAGGGTGGAAAATGAATGTATATTACGAGAAACTGAGACAGCTCAGAAAGTAGATTGATTGATCGGTAGACTGATTTTTTTTAACATAGTTGATTATGGACTATTCTGGTTAATAAATAATATTTAAAACTAGAAAAAAATGCACATCTTTGCATTTGGCCTTTCCTTGTTTCCAAGAATATTCGATTCCCTTTTTCTTAATATCATCTGTGAAAACTAATATTTTTTCGTCTTCACAAGCACCTATAGCATACGATTGACGAACCATTTTAATTAACGGTTTTGTTTAGAAATAAAAATATTAGCCAATGTGTCGTATTTGTAGGCCTGTATCAAAATCGTGTACCATAATGCGTTTCAGTCCCATTACAAGGGACTCGAAGAACGAGGCAAGACATATTCCACAAGTCATGTCAAACGGTGACCTCATAGACTGGAATAGCAAGACGCCAGAAATTGCCATTCGATTGAGACTGCGGGCATATTTCGCCGGACATAACTGATTTGAAATTAGAGTATAAAACGGAAATCATTGAATGTAAATCAGTTTATATACATTCATATTACAGTATTATATGCGTTGCAGTATTATTTGTGTTAATTTCTAGGTAGCAAATATTAGCGAATTAGTTCCTTTAAATTATTTTGTAATTATATACATGCTGATACACGTAGAAGCAATTTTGGCCAATCTCTTTTCGGACTATTATAGATTGTGCGAGACTGCAGGTTGCGCAGTCTTACCACTAGAAATAAATAAATCACCATTTCAAAATCGCTACGTGGGGAGAAAAACTATATCTGAAGACATATAAATTAATCCCCTGTAATAAAATTGTGACAATTAATCGCCATAAAATACGCCACCTATTTTTATATGATTACTGTTGCGAATAAAACTCCTAGCCTGCTGTGATCGTTGTTGTGTTCGTTCCCAGTCGGTCTTTGCTTTGTGGTGACATTAATGATTTAGTAATGTTAGAAAAAAAGTCATTTTTGATATAGCAATATTTCATATATAATTTAAATTTGTTTAGGGTCCCTATCGATTTCATGACTACTACAGACTGCATAGAATACTCCATGCAGTCTATGGAAGTTCTGGTGGAGCGTGGGCATGTTTCACTGCGCATGATGGATGATGTGACGTGACATGTCGTCTGCATGTCTTACTGCGGGGCATATGGCGCCAGTTATGGACTTCCTATGATCAGATTCATAATGTAGAATATGACCTCCATATTTACTGGAGTGTCGCCATACCCCAGGGAACAACTATTAATAACAGTTTAGTATATTTAATAGTATATAGGTAGAAATGTATATAAAAAAGAGGCTCGTGTGTAAATTGATATAAATAGCTGGTTGGTTAGACATTGTTGTTTCTAGGAAACCGTAGACAGCATCGTTTTCTAATTTCTTCGATAGACATAAAATAATTACAGCCGCACATTTGTATCTTTATTCAAATAGACACGTTAAAAACCGAAATGATCCACTGGTTGCGGGTATACGCATAGTCTAAGACCTGCTTTATACTAAGCGTGAACAAGACCACTGAGAGGGATCACAACAACCACTGAGCGTGAACACGATCACTAAGAGTGAACACGATCACTAATGGTGAACACAACAACCACTGAGCGTGAACACAACAACCACTGAGCTTGAACACGGCCAGTGAGCGTTAACACGACCACGTAAAGTGAACACAACAACCACTGAGCGTGAACACGATCACTAAGAGTGAACACGATCACTAATGGTGAACACAACAACCACTGAGCGTGAACACAACAACCACTGAGCTTGAACACGGCCAGTGAGCGTTAACACGACCACGTAAAGTGAACACAACAACCACTAAGCGTGAACACGACCACTGAGCGAAAACACGACCAGTGAGCGTGAACACGACCAGTGAGCGAAAACACGACCAGTGAGCGTGAACACGATCAGTGAGTGTGAACACGACCACTGAGCGTGAATACGACCACTGAGCGTGAATACGAACAGTGAGCGTGAACACGAACAGTGAGCGTGAACACAACCACTGAGCGAGAACACAACAACCAGTGAGCGTGAACACGAACAGTGAGCTTGAACACGACCAGTGAGCTTGAACACGACCACTGTGCACTAGTCGTACTGCAACATATGAAACTGATACACTTGCGATTTGACAATGTATGCCTCTTGACCAAGAACTGTGATCAAAATCATTCGCGCAAACAAAAATGTGGCTGCGTTCGCCATCATTATAAACTACTTCATCAAAATACATGTAGTAGTTAATCAAATTCGTTTGGCGTTCTATATAAACGGTCCTGTATATGTTTGGTTGCTGTATACTTTCTAAACTTGCAAACATTTAATAAAACATAACGATACTGCCCAGGCGCGTTTCCTGAAGGAGTGGTGGCATACTCTCCCATACACCTTAAACATGCATTATGAAAGAGCTAAATTTGCCAAATACAGATCTTTCGTTTGGCCTCAATTGTTATATAAATCATTAATAAGACATTTATTCGTATACCAAGCCCGTAATCAACTCTCTAGACCACACCTTGGGAGACATGACAAAAAATAGCGGCACACTTGGCTAAATTAAAATTTAAAATATATTTGAATTTTGCTAAATTAAAACATGGCAAGTCATAGACGGCATACAACCGTAGACACAGATTTGTCGTAGACATAGAATGACTCAAAGTAAATAAATGAAATGGCATTTGACGTCATACTGTCAAACTAAAAAAAAGGAAAAACACGGCTATAAATTTATCAGTAGAACCCAGGGAATACTCAATTTGGATCACTTGGTTTTTCGCATTTTCTGAGCATGCCGTTCAAAATGCCGCAGGACGCTTAGGAAAATTTCGCGGCACACATGTCTACCACAGCACACTGGTTGAGAATCATTGCTCTAAACTACTGGGTGGTTTAGATTTTCAACGTATTTTTAAAACATGATTGGAAGTTAATGACTTAATTTATTACTGGATAATCGAATCTTTGTTTATTTTCGTAGCAACGGTAGCAACACAGTCCTGTTTTAAAAACCCAGGCGGTTTTGAACTTGTTTAAATATTAGTGTTTGCCTCTTTTGAAACTTGTAACAAAGGGATCTACCCGGGCGAACGTCAGATGTAAAAAATATTTCGACCAGGTGAAAGTTACCTGCATATTGTTTCAATATTACGGACCATTCCGATAAACGTCAGAGCTTACTGATGCTGGCTTTAGCAGCGCAAACGCACAGCATGGCATGATATGAAATGGGGTTTAACGTCATACTGTTCTGGCTCAAAAACTGGGCTAACGAAGACGGGCATACGCTACACAGTGTGCTATGAGGGAAATTTTGCCTGGGCAACGGCGCTGTGGCCTACTTTTATATATACGGCCAAACGGTCTTTTACTCGCACGCCAATGTGTACACGGATCCCCGGTTTTTCGTCCCATCTGAACGACTAGACAACTGTCCTTGTCAAGCCCTCTGTCCTGCACCAGTGACAAGGTGAAACTCACGCTGGACAACAGGTAAACCCATTGATATACTTGTTCGGTCATATATTTTGTATTTATGTCGAGCTATCTTGCCCATCTTATAATAAAAAATGATTACTTGAATATTTGGGGCGCCATATCCATCAGGTTGTCGCTGCAAGCAATACTTTAGTTCACTCAGTTGACGCCTACAATGTTAATTCCTACTTGATCACCGGTCACTGACTTACTAGGATATACTTTATTATCTTGTAACACATGATTCATATACTATTATATCAATTAATCATAATGGTCTAAAACATATGGCAGGTTGGATGGTCAAATGGTATCATAAAACCTGTCATTGAGTCAACTGGTGTGGTTTCGAATCTCCGGTTGTACATGACAAGAAGTAGTGTCGCCTGTCCATCTTCGCGGGTTTTATCCGGGTCCTTCAGTTTCCTCCTGCTGCTAAAGAAGTATTGAAATATAATTAAAGCACATGTTAGTCTCGAAATGACCATGTTTGTATCGAGTGGACGATAAACCCCATATATCATCTCTCTCCCTCTCAAAAAATATAGATAAGCACCAATTTGGAGGCATCCCTATGTGTTGATGT
Source organism: Patella pellucida (assembly GCA_917208275.1). Taxonomy (NCBI): domain Eukaryota; kingdom Metazoa; phylum Mollusca; class Gastropoda; family Patellidae; genus Patella; species Patella pellucida. The sequence continues at coordinate 35,967,303 of OU795044.1, forward strand.
CTCAAACGGGGCGAAAGATTTTGGTTGTAAGTGTCGTGACCGATACGAATATATCACGAAACACCAGCCTCCCATTTATGTGAAATATCTACGCGTGTTAAATTTGGTGTTGCCTCTCTTTGATGAAACGGCGTGATTTCCCCTTGTCAGTGATGCAGAAAGAGGGCCTGACAAGGACGATTGCCTAGTCGTTCGGATGGGACGAAAAACCGAGGTAAGAGTGGTACGTAGCGCCGCTTCCCGGGTAAATTTCCCTCATAGCACACTGTATGGCGTATGCACGTCCTCCATTAGCCCAGGTTAAATGCATAATAGTAGGACGTTAAACCCCATTTCATTTTCTTCATTCATGTTTTGATGAAAAGATACAGTTGCATACAGATAGCCGACCTCAAACGCTCTTCAAAATATACTTATGGGCAAGGAAGTTTTAATATATTTATTGCTAGTGTCGAGACACGGTGGTTCAGTGAGTGCCAGATTAAAAGAAAGTGTTTCAGCTAGGTTTCCCCTTGTCGGTGATACGGGGCTGAAGGTCAGCCAGGAAATGAACGATGTTTAGTCGTTAATACCAGGTTCCCACAATCACGATTCGTGCTAGAACTGAAATCGTTGAGTAATTGTAGTGATCCTATTAGGTCTTAGATCAGTTACACCAATCGTGTTGATCGTATCTAAACATACCCGAAATCTGCATGTACGAGATCATAGACTCAATAGGGAGAACCCTAACATATTGCATGGCACTACAGTGTGAACCTAGCATAAGAAAGAGAGGGAGAGAGAAATGGGGTTTAACGTCCACTCGACACAAACTAGGTTATTTTGGGACCAACGTATGGTTTTCAATTTTTATTTCAATAATTTGTTTGCGCGTAGGGGTCTTTAGCAGTGGGGGGAAACAGTAGTGCCCAGAGGAAACCCACGAGGCTGAGAAGGCATAAGAGAGAACGAAGAACGTAAGAGAACCCCGTGGTAGTTGGAATTCGACCAAGTGTAGACAGAATGCCACGGTCTGGGCAAAATGTCCATCATAGTACACTTTAGAACGTTAAACCCCATTTTCATCCGTTCTCGATCCACATCTAAGGGCTCGTAGCAGACTATGTGAAAATGACATTTTGTATTTGAGTTCTGGAATCATGAAATGCACTCAAGACATCCTTGCATCGTCTTTATCTGAACGACAATCTAGAGATAATATTTGCGTTTGTCATATGTAACGTTAGAATAATAAATATACGTTCTTTTTATGCGTCTTTCAATCCTTTATACATGTATAGGGTGTGTAGACAGGCTATACACCAGCATGGTGCCAATATTATTCACACAAATTTATTGTATTTTTCTTCAATACAGGGTTTGTTCTACTTTAGTCGCCATGACGGTCCAAACATATCAATGACGACATCAGAAATTCAGCCATTTGTTTACAATGATCGTGCAGTTGTTTTAGCCAGACAGTTTCCATTTACAATCCCGTGGTCCAATATGTCAGAACTCTCTTCGGTTGTGTAGCCATGGTTTGGAAATGAAATGAAACGGGGATTAACGTCCTTCTGTTCTGCTCCTTAACTGGGCTAATGAAGACGGGCATACGCTATACAGTGTGTATTGGGGAAAATTACGGCCATGGCTTTGTATAATCTCCCAAACAGAACAACTATTATAGTTGAGTTAATTGGCATGGTTTCTATTCCCCGATTGCACGTGCTAAGGAGTAAGATCGCCTGTCCAACTTCGTGGGTTTTTACCGAGTCCTCCAGCTTCCCCCACTGCTAAAGACCTCTACGCGTAAGCGAATTATGGAAATACAAATTTGATATAAAGTCCCTAAATGACCTTAAACCCCATCTCTCGCTCACTCTCTCATCCTCTCACTCTCTCACTCACCCTCTCTCCCTTCACACTCACTCTCTCTCTCTCTTCATGCACTCCCTCTCCCATCTTCTCTCTCTCTCTCTCTCACCTGTTATAGTGAAATACAGTTCACCACAACAGTCATGAATGTTTATATTTTAACATAGATTGATTTCTACCCTTCGGCGTCTGAACCCCGACAACGTCTAGTCGTTCGCACGAGACAAGCAACCAATATCGTAGACAAGTGAGAATCACGGTGACAAAGTGGATAAGACGCTGGCTCGCTTTCCTGGAGGTCGGGTGTTCGATCCCTGCACTGGCCGAGAAAGTTCTTAGAAAGTTTATCAAGATTTTCCGACGTGGTTGTGACTGGTCAGTGATGCAGGACGGAGGGCCTTACAAGGACAGCTGTCTTGTCGTTCCGATGGGACGAAAAACCGCATGTACACATTGGCGTGCACTTAAGAGATCCCTTGACAATTGGAATTCTATTTAAGAGTAGACCGCTGTCCGGGCAAAATGTCCCTCATAACTAATTGTATGGCGTATGCTCGTTTCCATTAGCCCAGTTCGGAGCAGAACAGTTGGAATTCGATATATAAGAGTATACTGTACTGCCGCTGTCCGGGTAAAATTTCCCTCATAACGCATTGTATTGCTATGCCCGTTTTCTTTAGCCCAGTTCGGAGCAGAACAGTTGGACGTTAAACCCCATTTCATTTCTTTTTTGATTGATACGTTTGTAGTGCACACAATTATATATGTAATAAATAAGAATAAACATGACTCGCAAATAACTGACTAACCTCAGAACGTACAAAATCAAGTTATCGTTATTTCCATTTTTGACATACATCAAAAGTGAAATGCACTGTGTGACACTGTTCACGGAGACTGCAGGGACCACCCTTTTATTCGTTTTGTGACATTCTTATGTATTTCATGTACTTCATTTACATGTATTTTGGCGTTTATTATCAACATAAGCATAGTTATGAATTAATAACCGGTCCCTTTACTTTATTAAATGCACCACCCATATACAGATATGGCTATGAATAAAGTTAACTAATTAGACGTAACAAGATTAAACAATATCCTCTATGTTTAATATGTAAGAACACTGTAACTGTTAATGTAGTGTCTGTCATTATACAGACGAAAGATAAGTCATCTGGTACAATTTGTCTGCGATACGGACTACTCTTACATGGAATTCCAACTGCTAAGGGATGTTTTACGTGCACGCCAATGTGTACGCGGGTCCTGTGTTTTGCGTTCCATCCGAACGACTACAGCGTGTCCCGTGTCCAGTTGGGGATTGAATCATAAGACCAATCTGATTAAAACACAGATCCTATTTCGTTTCGTTTTTTATAGTTCAAAATTTCGTTTTACTTGTCTTTACTCCACTAAGATTGACGTGTTCTGGATAATGTGAGGGATTAACTAATGAAACGGTCTGTTACGGAGAGCTTTGGTCGTGCTTTGCACGGAACTGTGGGTACTCCAATGTCATAGGGCCAAAAGCCGCTCGCATGACCTCTGACGTGTCCTATGGCAACAATCGGTCTGATCTTTATGTAGTGTAGGCCATCGAAAGTATATAATAAGCGAAACGAAATATTGATCTGTATTTTAATCAGATTGATCACAAGGTCAACCTGGTGGGTTTTCTCCGGGTCCCCTGCCCCCTCCCCTGCTAAAGAGCGAATTATTGAAATAAAATTGAACTATATATTAGTCCCGAAATGACTTAGTCCAGCACTACTGACGAGGAAGAACCATTTCGGTTACTCAGGGATCGAACATAGGACCTCCAGGTTAGCGACCGAACGTTTTACTGACTGAACCACGTCTTAATTTGCACAGCCGGAACAGAACAGTATGACGTCAAACCCTATTTCATATGATTTTGCCCAACTGCTTTCTAAACAATACCCCAGAGAAGCAGTGGGGTAGTACCGATGATCACTGAAAATCACGAGCCATTGGTAATTTTTGAGATAGGGGTAGTAGCATATAAAAGACATATTTGGGACGCAAACCACTGGTGCGTTCGCATCCCAAAACTCCATTCAGGTTCGCCGAAATTCAAAACTGTTCTATCGGGTGTGTGTGTGTGTGGGGCAGCCTACCTGAGGTTAACTAAGCTTCAGATTCCTTGAAAAATTCCCGACTATAATAATATTTCTTATAGGGGAACGCATCTCTACACCAATCTTGATCAAAAAGACGATTTTTATTTTCTGAAAAAGTTTTTTATAAAGATCCCGCGAGGTTAAATAAAAATGATTTCAGAAGTATTGAAAGTTAGGTTTGTGTAAAATGTTATCTAAAACCAGGTGTTCCACTAGTTTACAGACAAGGTTGTCAAGCCTGTCATTGACTTGGAAGGCAGATATGCGAAATGTCCTGATCGACTTAACAAGGCATTCTCTATCATTTCAAAGAAAAGTGAAGGTCATTTTTTCTTTCAACAAATCGCAATACATACGATAATCTCCACATGACCATTGGCATTGTATACAATTTAAGCTAATTTGTGCAGACCATTATTTGGTGTAGTCGAAATGGATATAAATGTGAGACTAAAGCGATGGTTCTAAAGGGAAACCCACACGATTACTGCTTTGAAAAATAAACTAAACCATAGCAAGAACTATAGTGTTTTCTTACACAAGCTGATTTAATGCACGGAAGTAATGCCATTCAACAGCCACCATCTTGAAAAATTCTACTGCGATGAAAAATATACTAAACCATAGCAAAACAACAGTGTTTCACACAAGCTATGCAGTGCGAAATCCTAATAATTTAATGTGAGGAAGTAATGCCATTTCAACAGCCGTCATTTTAAAAACAATTCCGCAACATGAAGTAACGAACATCCAAATCCCGTTTCCGTTTTTGCAAAGTATCGCCATAGACAACGTTTGAAAGCGTTGAAACGAAAGCCATACTAATGACCGGTTGGTCAAGGTAAAATGCATGCGCAATGAAGACGTTTGAATATTTATTTTAAGAGACGCCATGATTTATCTATAATTTAATCATAATTTTTAAACTTTATTTACTTCTTAATACATTAACTTTGAAAGGATAATCCCGTGATCTATAATAGGCCAAATACAAAAAATACCCGTGTTTAGGGTTACTTAAACACAAAAGTCGGTCGGAAAATCTTTTTAGGAGAAAGAGAGAGAGAGGGAGATGGGGAGAGATAAAGAGAGAGAGAGAGAGAGAGAGAGAGAGAGAGAGGGGGGAACAACTTTATTTCAATAATTTGCTTTGGCGTAGTATTTAGCAGTGGGAGAAAATCGGAGGATACGGAAAAAATCGACGAGCTTGGACAACCGAACCTACTTCTTAACCATTTGGCCTCCCAACTTCCCTAAGACTGGATATAACAATGAACCAACAAATATTTTTATAAACTACGTGATGTTTTTTCCAATATGGTTTGTGCTTATTGTCTTGCATCTTTGACTTAAACATGCATTATGCAAGAGCTAGATCTTCCTATTATAGGTCTTTTGAAATTTTTAATTAAACGATCATAAGCTTATCAAGACCATAAACAATTTTCGATGACATCGTTAGCTTGCGATATTTAGTGGATTTGAATACTTTTTACGACGGATGATTTAATGTAAAAATGGATAACCGAGACTTGTTTATTCTCGTATAACGGTAGTTATGACGTTCGAGGCTAGCCTAAAATTGAATATCTAATATCTCGGTTTAGAGTGAAGCAATTTGACTGGAATATTTTAGCATATTCTAGTTTAATTATCTATTTTGTAACTATTATAGCGAGAACTGCCAGCCCTTTATCCAATCTTTCATTATATATTTTGTAACTATTAAAGCGAGAACTGCCAGACCTTTATCTCATCTTTCATAATGCGCCTTTATTACTGAGAACGGTTATCTAAAATAATGCTGATTCGGATTTTTTCAGCAAAGGCGGAAACCCACACCAGAAAAAAGTAAGTCCATAGTCGGTGACTTGGGATCCAAACCAATCGGGTCGGTCGGGCAATCGTAAACCCAGGTAATTTATTTTCTGGGGCCTTAAAATAAAGTAGATTATATGATATGTAAGATTATACTTAAATATGGAAATGGTATACGCAAGACAATCTATTGAATAAACATACCATTATGTTTATATATACACCATTGTCAGTTGTCCGGGATGATAAGTGCTTTAAATGAATACGGTTCTAAAGTTGTGTATTAAATTTCCTTAATTTGAATATCTACATTTACTTATTCTTAGCATCTTTGTTTGTTTGGATTTAATCGTATTTTTGATCTACGCATTAAGTTATATCGGATTACCGACTTAATCCACTTTCTTGATCCGGGCAGTGAAAGTTAATAATTCTGGAAGCGTATTAAGTATCATTTGTGAATTCCATTATCGATAATTTGAATAATCATAAGAGCAGAATAATTACGTAAATCACTTACATATTACCTTGATAAAACCCAATGACAATCTTTAAAGTTACTTTCCCGCGAACAAACTTTATGATATGATAATATATCTGGACTAGAAAAATATTCAAACTAATAATCTATCCAAATTAACAAATTTTGCTTCAAATCTTTTTCAAAACATTAAATGGGTGTCAGGTTCAGGGAGAATTCATTGCATATACAAGACTATGTTGTCTTTAATCGCTGAATTTTTATGATAAATATCGAAGCGACTGACCACGTTTTTTAACACATACATACATCAAGCGCCAATTAACGCTGGGATCTTCTCGTAAAAGATTAGACGTCATTCGAGCAGACATCCCTAATCCTAAAACCTCATATTTTTGTCCCGTATGGACTCCATGGGTGTTGTTCGGGGGATCCAGTATTTTTCTAGCAAGATCGCATGTTTCTTCTTTCCATCTATACCAAAATTGCCATACTTTTATTGGAAATACCCCCCCCCCCTCCACGATAATTACTTTTTGGTAAAGTATCTTTAAGTTTCATTTTAAGTCCGTCAGCAAGAATCTATTCTCTTGACTCGGGGATATTTTGTAAGCGTTTCCGGCAGTCAATTCTTCGCAGTTATGCCTGGTACACACTAAGCGAATTTGACGGTGAATCATTTGGGCGAAATCTTCGCCAGCAATTACGCCTAATATGTGTCGACATCATTTGCAGCAATTACGCCTAATATGTGTCGACATTCGTCAGACACAATTCGTCAATATCAGGGAGGAGGCGGTACGGTAGCTAAGTGAGTAAAACGTGTAACCTGGATATGCCGGTTTCGATTCCTACATTGGCGTGATTCCCCCAATAGTCAGTGATGCAGGACGGAGGGCCTGACAAGAACATATATCTAATCGTTCGGATGGGACGGAAAACCGAGGTCCCGTGTACACATTTGCGTGCATGTAAAATATCCCTAATCTTTCTGCTTAAAATAAAATGTTAATTAAGTTAGTTTTTTTTATAACATTGTTATCTTTTACTTGTAGACGGTGTCCAGATCACGTTGTGACGTATTTTAAAATTAAAACGATTGTGGACATATATAAGTGTTAATCGTATTTGTTTCGGGATATGAAAGAAGTACGTAGTTGACATACACGGAATTATCACTGGCCAGAATTAACAATAAACAGACGGAAATTGTAGCGTATAACATACTAGCGGCTGACCGGTGCCATGAACCGAAAGTAGCATAACTCTGAAACCGGAAATGGTATGCCATCGCCACCAGGCCAATGTTACTCCGCGGTAGATCCGAACTATCCCTTTACACGAAATTTCAGTCCACGGACAGCCCCGTACGTAACTAACTTGACCAAAATTAAATGTCTCAGATGTTCAGAATGGGACAGCCCTAGTGTAGCAGCCAACCCTGAACAAACGACTGACACAAATATTAGTATAGATATATTTATACCAGAGAAATGATGTTTAACGTTACTCGACACAAACCAGTAGACATGGTACAAGGGTTACTCAGCGAAATTGATGTATGAGATGTGTCGTTGACGCTTGGGAAAGTAGACGAGGGGAAATGTGTAGGGAGTGATAGTTAGATGTATTATGAGTGGTTAGAGTGGCTGTGGTGTTACGGTGAAATACTATGCCGCCACCGTAACACCACAGCTTTATGATTTGTAAGACAGGAGTGATGTAATAAGTCCGAAAATAATAAATAACATATTTCTGATTTTATTGTCGTCTTTTCCCACTTGCACTGGTTGTACGCCATTTTGAAACTAGCTGACGGAGACAGCTCGGGCGGCGATTGTTCGACTCCGGGCTGCTCTGCAAGTCGTATCATGTCACTCGATATTCACTCGGCAATTCAAGGAATTCCACGATAAAAAACACGGTAATATCGTGTTTCATCAAACCTCCGCGATGCGCGTACTGTATGTTTTAACCTTGACCTATTACTCAGTGATAAGCCTCCGCTGCAAAAAGAGTTCTCGCCCTTTGATTATTAGTATAATGACTTCGTCATGTGCGGCAGGTTAGTTTGCTTTTAAAAACACTGTTTACCGTTCCAAAAAATACAAAAGTTATTTTCTATCAGACAACCATGGTTCTAATCACCGAGACTAGATACTTTCTCTCGGTGTAAGGATATTATGGCTATGAATAAGTTCATACACTGTTGAGAAAATAGTGCCCGTGCGCGTGCCAGTAATAGAAAAACTAAGAGTTCGCGCATAAAAAATGCAAGAACGTACCAGGCGCGATGTCATCTAGGTAATTTAGAGACTAGCATACGGTTCGATTTCATAACTATATTTCGTAGTGTTCCTCTACTGTGGGAGGAAACCAGAGGACCCAGATAAAACCCATGAGGCTGGACATGTGACCTTACTCCTTGTTACGTATACACGCGGGAATTCGCTTATGATCTAAGGCGCACACGATCACCCCCTTCCACTCTATATTAAATATAGCATTAAAATTTGTAACTCTATTCGTTTCGTTCGATTTCGTTTTCGCCATGCGATTGTAACTATTCTGGACTCGTATCCTCATTATTCTGGCAATATCGACCTTTCCGAGCCTGGACAACTATTTAAGCCCCCAGTTAAAGCTATAGTGGATGTATACCATAGCATTACAAGAGTCGCGAAACTCTTTATAAACCCCAGAGCCTCTACAATCGTAACTTTACACCTATCGATACATCGGAAAGTTCGTATGAAAATTTCGAAATACATCACGATATCTCCTGTAATATTTCTATCCAAATGTGGCAATGAGGTGGAAATGCTGGTTACCAATGCTTGGGTAAATCTACACACCCTACTAACTCCCTTAGCACAATCATTGATCCTTAAAGTTGAGAATCGATTTCAAAACGTTCTAGGAGAGTTGGGAAGGCCGAATGGTTTAAGGCGTGCGTTTTAGATAATAAGGTATGCCACTGTGGTTTGATTGTAGAGTGTACGGGCAACAAGCCTTAGGGTCACCTGTTAAACCTCGTTGGTCTTCTCAGGGACCTTCGGTTTCATCCACTTGCTAAAGACCCCAACGTGCAAGCGATTTATTGAAATAAAATTGTAACAAACGTTAATCCCGAAATGACCTAATATGTGTCGGGTGGAAGTTTAACGCAATTTTTTCTCTCTCACTAATGAATGTATGGTGAGTTCCAAATATTTGAAGTCGGTATTTACACCATTTGTTTGACAATGCATTAACGAAAACCGGTTAATACTAAACACGTTTGGCTGAATCTCGCTAATGGTATATTTATTTTAAATACAATAACTAACTCTTATATATTAAACACCCTAGAGTTTAGTCGTCCGTTGGACACAAAATTTAACCAGGCTTTTATTTATAGAGACTTGTCAATTCTCTAAATGTTGACTATCAGTAAATAGCAAGTAAACAAACCTCTATTGACAAAGTCACGGTCTTCTCTATGCACTAGGGGTTGTCGCGCTAATGAGTGTCGACTTGAGCTCCATTTAGAACAACGTAATCTAGGTGTGTTCCTTTCAGTCAATCATTTTGATTGACATTCAATACGACTTCTGGGAGAGCGAGAAAAAGGGAGTTTAACGTCCACTCTACACGAACTAGGTCATTTGGGGACTAAGATATGGTCCCACGAGGTTGGACAGTCTAATCCTTGTCACGCACAACCGGGAATTTGAAACCACGCCAGTTGACTCAATGGAAGGCTTTATGATACAGCACGCACGTGCTAACCATTCGACCATTCACCCCCGACGGCTTCCAATGGTATTCCAATTGTCGCTCTGTGTAGCTACAAGGACAGACTGGTGTCGTCCACGAGGCAGACACGGTTCGTCCATGACCCGATTAAATCATCTGATCTCATGCAATAATTATATGTTGATATAAAAATATTTTGGAGATACTCGATTATCAGTCCAGAACGTCCCGAATTGACGGAATTACAATCGAGCTACGCGGAATTCAGTCCTGTCGCAGTTATGTCAGTCCCGGCCACGGAGGTGGTGTGAGTGGAATCGTGACGTAATTAAACACATCGAATATGTTTCGACTGCATGGTTGGTTGAGATATTTTTTTATTCAGTCGACGCATGCGTTGTAGTCCGAAACAGGAACGACGGAAGCAATTCTTGATGGGGGGGGGGGGGGGCTTCCATCCTAAGTCCCTATAGACGATGGTCCATGGGTCGCAATAACCTGAAGAAAAGAGTACTTGCTGCCAAATTATTGCCCCCACTCCCCTACTCCATCGGGCCTGCGAAATATCCCCTTTTCACTCGATTGTCACTATTTTTGGGATTGAGGGACTACAATTCAAGACCGATCAATCGAGTACCCCTTTCATGTTAAAATATGCCCGATGACCGTGGAAATATATTCCTGGTTAAATTATCACTTTCAGGATTTTCCGCAGCTGGTGTTAACTCTTTCAAGTCCGTCAAAACCTTCGACAATGAAAACACGAATTATTTGTCAATTTAAATCAACATTGATATTGTCATCTTAAAGTTGGGTTTCTGATATTAAATATTTAAGACAAAATATTTTTTTTACCATTGTGACGCGAATACCATAATGCGTTTCAGCCCCAGTTCTGGCAAGAAACTCGAGGAACGAGGCTAGCCATATTGCACCAAACCAAACGGCGTATGTAGACTGGAATAACCAGACGCTAGCAATTTGCATTCGACTGAGATTGCTGGCTTATTTTGCGGAACAAAACTGATGTGTGACACTTTAATAAACAATTACTTACTGATTTGAAAATACGGAAACAATTGAATGTAAATCAGATAACATTATTATATGCGTTGCGACTCATTTAGCGATTTAGCTTCTTTAAAGCTAACTCATACAAATATGACCATAATTCGGTTTGAAACCAGTTTCTGCAAAGTTAAAGAGTGAAAGTTATTAAATGTTAACAAAGTACCGGGTTAAGTAATTAACGGAATCTGTGTGACGTATAGCAACTTTTAAACACACAAAACTGTGAGTCATTTGGATTTAATCCTGAAGTTTGCGTCGTTTCATGATGCTCAGTTGTTTAAGAAATACTTCAGACACTGGTCGTCGAGATAAATAGAGCTGACCAGATACAGTTCTTCGCCAAATCACTAGCTTACCCGAACGGAGAATGGGGTGTCAAACGGAGGGAATTGGGGGATCACAACGAATAAATATTCTCGTCGCGTTCGACCTATACCCAAAAACTAAGGATCGTAAAAAATCTCTTCTGAAGTGGTCCACGTGTTATTGTTTATAGTAGTGTTGTAGCGTATCTTTGTATATATGTTTTGATATAATTTTTGTTAAAGTAGTAATTGACCAATGTCCGAATTGATATCTCACTAATCTTTCAAGTCGTTTAACTGTTTGAGTTTATACTTAATGTTACGTAATTATAGTTAACACGCAATTTTGCTATGTCCATATTTTCTTCTGTATTTAAACATCTGTTTCCTTTAACATTATATCACATATTATTATATACTAGTAATTATTTTAATTCTAAGCTTGTATATATGTTCTGTATTCTATTGTAACTTTAGTCTTGGTAACCGGCTCGCCCTAGCGATACCTATCTCGTTTTTGTGACCATTAACCAGTTTTGGACACTCGTTATTAAAAGTTCAATTTTTACTATTTATCTGAGTTTTCGTCGTAAGTGTTGCAATAAGCTACAACCCCAAGAAAGTAGCACTTCGGCAGTAGGTTTACAGCAGGATGGGCTTGGTATGAAATCACTGAGACTCTACAGCATGCAAGTCTATTACTGAGTGGAGGAGGGGGGAATTTAATCACCATAGAAGGTATTGGTTACCGAAACATATCACAAATACTTTTTTTTATTTCTAAAATTATTGAAGGGGGGGGAGAGGGCAGAACAGATTTATGGGGAGTCAAATGCCCCCGCCCCCGCCACTGTCTACGTGACAAGAAGTAGGGTAACCTTTCCAACCTCGTGGGTGTTTTCCTCCCGCTGCTAAAGAACTCTACGCGCAAGCGAATTATTGAAATATAATTGAACAATATGTTAGTCCCGAGAAGTCAATAGTTTGTACAGGTGATTTTTTTGGGTTGAAAATTTCAGGTTGGGATAAGAAATCGTTTTGCATCTTTTGTTTTAGAGTAAATCTTAGGCTATATTGTAGTAGACGCAGTTCATATAAGTATTTACAGGCTTATTTTCGGCGGCCTTTTTTTCAAAAATTCTGGTTGAATCGTTTGCGTTTGCCCCCTTAACCCTGGACTTTGCCATACCATCCAAATTAATTTATAGGTAGGGAAGAGCCAGGCTAGTTGGAACGCTGGTAAGTTGAAACAATGGGCCTAGTTCAGGCAATTATGAACGTACCGCGCTTATACTAATAGCCGAGTACCGTACGTCAACGACGCCATTGTATATGAAAGTTCGTTCAATTTGTCAGAAAACTCCAGTATTTTTAGAAGAACAACAAAATAAGAGGCGGGTTTGCTAAATTGTGTAGGTATAGACTTTTCCTAATATCCGTCCCTTATTGATCAATTCTAATAAAACCCCGACAGAATTGACTTTTATGCAGCTTTTACGAGACAACTTGTTTGAGTTTAGTGTTTGTTTTGATTACTTCATCTTTGAATTTGTTAGTTGGAACATGAGCCGTAGGAACACTGTGACTGTTCTGACTTCCCATGTGGTGATCAAACGTGCATTTTTAATAATAAGTCGAATGTCCCAAAATACCTTCTCAGTGTTTCAACTTCCCCATTTTGACGGGTAGGTTGGCACACCTTGATCTGTAGGTCAAAATCCCCCAAATCGCTGACGACCCCTATTCCGTTAGAAATGTAATATTGGCATTTGTGTACGAGGGTGTGAAAAAACTAACTACACAACAAAGCTCATTATCTTCGTTTAGTTAGTTATAAACTTATATGCTAAAACGTGTAAAAGTGTTCCAACTATCCCGGGTCTCCCCAAATGCTACACACGCAAAAAAGCAGCAAGTACTCCAGGCAGTTAGGACACCTGGTTCACAACTCGATCCCATTGACTCCCGACAAGCTTAGCAAACAGGGCAAGATGTGTTATTTTTGCGATGAGTCAAAGAACACGTGACCTTTTTGTCATTTCGTAAATATAATCGATATAATCGAAGAAGCAATATGACAAGAAGTAATCCTTAAGATTCGTATTGGTCTCGTGCAAGGGAAACAATCCACAGGGTTGACTTGTGGGTCGGTCGACCTATACTACTGTAAGTTTTGGACGATGCAAGTTAGAAAACGATACGAGTAAATTTATCCCAGTAATAGGATATACGAGGAGAAAATGTTGAAGAGACCAGAGAAGAAAGGGGGCCCGCAGGAGACTGGATAAACTTTCCTAGAAATGATCTTTGCATCCATACAGACGAGCGCGTGCCTTATCAATTTAAGGGAGACAAGTCTGTTTTACCGACGCTCATTTGGAGGCAGACCACCATTAAATTCTCTCCGTCTCTTTTCTCCCCCCTTTTGTTGATTTTTTGGTCTAGAATGGACGAAGAGTGTTTGAATTAATATTTTCTGCCACGTTTTGGTAAATATTCGTGATTTTGCGGCGGAAGGATAACTGAGTTATCAGGTTGTCTACGGTGATATGTACGGCAACTAGTTACATGATTTAGCATTTCTTTTTTTAAGATTGTGTATCTCAAAATTTTGGTGGTCAACCTCACAATTTTGGGTGCAAAGACATGACAATTTGTTGCCCTGTCTGTAGTAAAAAGCATTCAGCCCAAAGAACATTTGGGGAAAAGTTGGAGGTGGACAAAGAGGCCAGAAAAACGTTGAAGTCAATTGGAAAATTAATGGTGGTCTGCAGGGGCGCCGGAACCCGGGTACCAGGGTATACAAATGGTACCCTGCCCTTTTCTGGGGTATAATGCCCTAACGATGAAAGTTTTCAACCTTTTTACTAGTCTATTCATTCTTAAATGATAGATATGTAATTGCTCTCTGGTCGGTCTAGAACTGTCTCTCGCACTCATGATACGAAAATTGTGAATAATCAGGTGTTTGTCTCTTTCATTATCATGTATTTTAAAGGGTTTTCTATGTTGGAATTTGGAATGCTACAGGCGCTCTAAGCAGCGTTCTCGGAATTGACAAATATCAAAATTTTCTTGAGGCCGGGGGGGGGGGGGGCATTTGCTATGTTTTGTTAAGTTGGCCCTCGCGTCGTTCCGGCGCCCCTGGTGGTCTGCCTCCTATATGTAAACAAGTTAACTGTTGACAGGTCTAAATTTGATGATATGATCTCCAAATTGTCAGAAAATGTGATATATGACATTTTGTTAATAACAAATTGAAATGGTGAAATTTTTACAAATTTGTGAGGGGAATTTTTGATTTTAGTACAAATTTTGTGATTTTCAGTATTTATTTTATTTTCAAAATTAGTGGAAAATATTTTAATGTATAATTTTTACTTTTTCTGCATTATAAAGGTTAGACGGGAAGAAAGTACAATAATTTTACTCAATTTTACCTAAAAATCATGATAAAATGTCTGAAATTCTACAGATTACACCTTAAATTGCTGTCAAAATTATAATTATTCATCTGTTATAAAATGAAACAAAATGTTTTACATGTCTTTATTTCATTGTTAAATGTTTGTCAGATATTGAAAAAGATTCCATGTGTTTGTCAGAAATTTAAAAATTAAGAAATTTAGTCTAATTATGTACTGCTGAGGTATGTTAAAAAAAATTTAAAACATGAGAACTGCATTTTCTTGTTGCGTTCCTCTGACCTAACACAATTTTAATTGTTTTAAACCTGAAATTGTTGCATTTACCTTCTCAAGAAACTAAAATCTATGTGTTTGCAAGGAATGTCTTCATTTCATCTAGACTGGCAATCTAATTAAAATACAGATCTATATTTCGTTTCGTTTTTTATACTTTCGATGGCCTCGCTACATGTAGATCTAACAACTTATAGTGGGAGCTCAGGTTCTATGACGTAGAAATCGACATTTGACCCTTAAAGGCCAGTCATTCGATTAACCAATCAGAATCGTTGTTGCAAGTGGCTATGTTTTTTATCTACTTTTGCTTTGTTTTGATATATAGGAGGCAGACCACCATTAAATTTCACACTCTCGGTACCCCATTAAATTTCACACTCTCGGTACCCACAAATTGTAGTTCGTCTATTTATAGCAATTCTCTCTCCTTCTCTTTTCTCCCCCTTTGCATGGACATTTTTGTTGATTTTGTGGTCTAGAATGGAAGAAGAGGGTTTGAATTAATATTTTCTGCCAGGTTTTGGTAAATATTCCGGATTTTGAGGCGGAAGGATAACTGAGTTATCAGGTTGGCTACGGTGATATGTACGGCAACTAGGTACATGTTTTGGGTATACTTCTTCAACTTGGTGTATCTCAAGATTTTGGTGGTCAACGTCATACAAATTTTAGTGCAAAGACATGGTCATTTGTTCCTCTGTCTATAGTGAAAAGCATTCAGCCCAACGAAAATTTGGGAAAAAGTTGGAGGTAGGCAAAGAGGCTAGAATTAACATTGAAGTCAATGGGGAAATTAATGGTGGTCTGCCTCCTATATGTAAACAACCTGAAAGTAGACGAAAGGCCTGAATTTGATGATATGATCTCTAAATTGCCAGAAAATGTGATATATGGCATTTTGAGTGTAAAAAAAGTGAAATGGTAAAATTTCAAAAATATTTGACAGATTTGTGAGGAACATTTTTGATTTTAGTCCAAATTTGGTGATTTTCAGTGTTTATTTACTTTTCAAAATTAGTGAAAAATATTTTAATGTATAATTTTTACTTTTTATGCATCAAAAATGTTAGAATGGAAGAAAGTACAATAATTTCACTCAATTTTGCCTAAAAATCATGAAAATTTGCCTGAAATTCTTCAGATTACCCCCAATACTGCGGTCAAAATTTTAATTATTCATCTGTTGTAAAATGCAACAAATTGTGTTGCATGTTTTTATTTACTTTGTTAAATAAATTGGAAATGATTCATGTGTTTGTCAGATATTGAACAAATATCCATGTGTTTGTCAGAAATATAAAAATTAAGAAATTTGGTCTAATTATGTACTGCTGAGGTATGTTAGAATTTCCAAATCATGAGTGAACTGCATTTTGCTGCAGTGTTCCTCTCTGACTTAACACAATTTTAATCTATTAAAACCTGAAATTGTTGCATTTCCCTTCTCGAGAAAATAAAATCTATGTGTTTGCAGGGAAATTTCTCTGTCTTCATTTCATTCAGACTGGCTCACCCTCCCCACCCCACCCCTTTTCTTGAACATGATATTTGGATATCCAATTGAACATATATTGACTCCAAATTTACAGTAATTGGATTTTGTGCTTGAATTGTAACCGGGCATTTTATTTTGCACAAACAAATAGTTACATATAAGATTTCAAGGATTTCTAAGACTTTTTGTTTATGGCCAAACATGTAATCCTATGACAGTTTTTCCAAATGAGTCCACACCCCAAAATTGATGTGTTGTAGATTTGTCTTTTGCAGCTTAATGTTTTACATTTTGGGTGTAAATCTATTATTTGTGGTGATTTTTTAAAATGTGGCATTTACAGAACAATAAAATATTAATTAATAGCTTTTTCATACTCCTTTTATGCTATGAATTATGTCAAAACTCACTTTTTCCACCTCATTTTGTCAGGAATTTGATTTGAAAATTAAAACAACATGATTCCACAAAATTTTTACACTATGTAATTTCAAGGATACCTCTGATTGTTAAAATGTTTTAAATTCTGAAATATTCCCATTTTTTTAAAAAAAAGAGTGTTTTGTGACCCTTTTATTAGAGTGGCTGGTTATCACCTGAATACAGCATTTCTTTTACATTTATGAATCCATATTTTAATAAATTATTCATACTTCTTACAAGTACATGTGTTTGTGTGTATGTATATAAGCCAGGGATAGAAGAACATGGCTTTTAGCCATATTCCATCAACAGTAGTACTTATGTGGACACAAGTTGGATTTGGTACCACAGAAACATTTTTCAGGGGTGGGCTTACAAGTTTCATTATAGTTCCATACAGTTACCTTCAATGCAACCAATTTGCAGCTTGTCTTCTTGTATATTGGCCAAGGTTTCTTGAAATAAATGCCTTTTACCTAAGATTTTCCAAGAAATTGGGAAATATTGGCATTTTGAGACATATAAAGTGTAAAAAATGGGCCATTTTGTAGAAAAGGTAAAAAAAAATACAATTTTTGAAAAATATCCCAATATTTTGAATATTGTTGATGAGACTTGTTTGAAACTCTTTAAATCTTTTTGCAGAACTTACATTTTGACAAAATTAAGAAAGAATCTTCAATTCTTGAACAAAAGGCCCATAGACTTGGGCTGCAACCTGGTATACAAAACAGTACATAACTTTAAAGGGTCACCATTTTTTCTGTAATTTTTTTTTTTTAATTCTGTATTATAATAATTTTTCAAAAATAAATGTGAAGCTATAAAGAAAAGAATTTTGATGATATATCAACTTTTAAAACCATATAGGAGGCAGACCACCATTAAATTTCACACTCTCGGTACCCACAAATTGTAGTTCGTCTATTTATAGCAATTCTCTCTCCTTCTCTTTTCTCCCCCTTTGCATGGACATTTTTGTTGATTTTGTGGTCTAGAATGGAAGAAGAGGGTTTGAATTAATATTTTCTGCCAGGTTTTGGTAAATATTCCGGATTTTGAGGCGGAAGGATAACTGAGTTATCAGGTTGGCTACGGTGATATGTACGGCAACTAGGTACATGTTTTGGGTATACTTCTTCAACTTGGTGTATCTCAAGATTTTGGTGGTCAACGTCATACAAATTTTAGTGCAAAGACATGGTCATTTGTTCCTCTGTCTATAGTGAAAAGCATTCAGCCCAACGAAAATTTGGGAAAAAGTTGGAGGTAGGCAAAGAGGCTAGAATTAACATTGAAGTCAATGGGGAAATTAATGGTGGTCTGCCTCCATATGTCTGGAGTTCATGTCTACCCACAGTTCCGTGCAAGAGAGGTCAACCCTTCTATTCGACAGACAATTTGATTGGCTGACCCCTCATTTCAAGCTGAACACGAGTTAAATAACAAACCTCCCATATCCTAAAGTGTAGTAAAGACAAGTAAAACAAAATTTTGAACAATAAAAAACGAAACGAAATTGGATCTGTGTTTTAATCAGATTGGTAGACTGGCTCACCGTCCCCACCCCACCCCTTTTCCTGAACATGATATTTGGATATTCAGTTGAGCATATATTGACACCAAATTTACATTAATTGGATTTTGTGCTTGAATTGTAACTGGGCATTTTATTTTGCACAAACAAATAGTTACACATAAGATTTCAAGGATTTCTAAGACTTTTTGTTTGTGGCCAAACATGTAATCCTATGACATTTTTTCAAAATGAGCCCACAACACAAAATGGATATGTTATAAGCATTCAAATGTGTTACATTTTGGATGTAAATATATTATTTGTGGTGATCTTTTCAAATATTACACTAACAGAGCAATACAATATTAATTAATATCCTTTTCATACCCCTTTTATGCTATGAATTATGACATTTTGTCCGGAAATTGATGTAAAAATTAAAACAACTTGCTTCCCCAAAATATTTACACTATCTAATTTCAAGGATACCTCTGATTGTTAAAGTGTTTTAAAATACTGAAATATTCCAATTTTGTTTTGTGACCCTTTTATTAGAGTGGCTGGTTATCACCTAAATACAGCATTTGTTTTACAATATCATTCCATGTTTCATGGGCCTGTCACACTATAACGTTTTAGACAACTTATTCCGTTGATGAGAAAATAGTTTCAACACGCTGGCATACGCTATAGTTGACTTTAAAGGAGCTAAATGGCTAACATTTGGGACCTAGAAATTGTCAAAAGTTGGTCGCATCGCTGTAATATAAATGTATATAAACTGATTTACATTCAATGGTTTCCGTTTTACCCCCAACTTCAAATCAGTTATGTTCGGCGAAATTTGCCATGCAGTCTCAATCTAGGGCAAATTTCTATAGCGTCTGGTTATTCCAGTCAACATACGCCGTATGGTATGGTGTAATATGTCTAGCCCCGCTCCTCAAGTCTCTTATTAAAACTGGGACTGAAGCGCATTATGGTACAAGACTCGTGTACCAATGTTAAAAAAATTTTTTTTATCTAAAATATCGGATATCAGAAGCTCATATTTTGCCCGTAAGTTTACATCATTAATGTTGATTTGAAATGGCCGATAATTCGTGTTTTCGATGTTAAAGATTTTGGAGGAGTTTGAGTTACGGACTTGGGTCCTTTAAATATCAAGAGGGCGCTCTTTTTTGACGCATATATAACGTACTTATAACGCGCTGAACGAATATATAACCTATGTTTAACGTATGAGTAACTTATTCATAACTTATCCCCAGCGTAAACATAACGTATATAAATATATGACAGCCTTGTGCCCAACGAACTTTTAGCGTTCTCGACTTATGCAGAACTAATGCACAACGTTAGTCAAAACTTATGCATAACGTGTTGGAGCGTACTTCGACGACCACGCGAGTTCAGATATAAAAACTGAGGCTCGCTAAAACCACAAGTAATTATGGGTCTGTCACACATTGACGTAAAGCATCACCGTATATGCCGACGTATGAGAAATTTAGCAAATACGCTGGTGTACGTTATGGGTACGTTTTAAACAAGTTACGAGCATACTGAAATACGGTGGTATATAAGTTGTTGTACGTCGAACGCGGCCCATAATTTTGTGCATGCATACAATTTTCGGTGTATGCGGGCGTATTGCTTACACGTTAGGCTTAAGTTAGAAGTACGCGACAGGTAAGTTATGCACGCGTTATGCACGTTACATGTAAGTAACCCATAATCGTGGTCTGCCTCCATTTGGTGTTAAACCACAACTTATGCACCCACCTTTTTCTAACGGAATGAGAATAATAAGTTTCAGAATAGTTCTTTAGCCAATCCAAGGCTAGGATAACCCACCGAAAACTGGATACGACCATCCAGCTCTTTTGCTTTTTTGAGTTCTAGTTAATCCCTTACATTCTTGTTATCTGAAGCTGTTCCATAAATATACCCCCCCCCCGTCCTTTATTAGGGGAGACACGGTGGATAAGAGGGTAAGACATACATTCGCTGAGACACTTGAGGATCTGATAAGGGTTGTTTTACCTGCACAGGATTTCGGGTTTTCGTTCCATCTGAATGACTAGAGTTTATCCCTTGCCACCCTGTACCACTGACAAGGGGGAACTTTCTCGGCCATTGACTCACGTAAGTGAGCCAGGGCTTTATCCATTGACCCACGAAATGAAATTGGGTTAAACATCCTACTGTTCTGTTCCTAAACTTGGCTAACGAAGACGGGAATATGTCATACATATGCCCGGGCAGCGGCACTATGGTCCATTTTTATATCGAAAATCAAACTGTCAAGGGACAGCTGTACACGGGACCTCAGTTTTTCCATCCGAACGACTAGACAGCTGCCTTTGTCAGACCCTCCGTCCTGCATCACGCCAGAAATTCGGGATGATCATGAAGTCTGCTGCTGTTTTATGGAACGATCAACTCCCATCACTAAAACAAATAGAAGATACGAACACTTTTAAATCCAGATTGAAGACTATTCTTTTCACGAGAGCTTACGACAAAGCGCATTTGAGCAGGCATTCTGGATAAATCGCGCTATATAAATGACTTATTTAATTTAATTAACGTGTTGTTCACATTGTAGGGTGAAAATGTGGTCGTATCTGGCGAGTTGTTGACTGTCCAAAGACAAATTTCTTAATGATGACGAAATAGCACCGGGCTGCGCACTGGCAAATGGCTATGCACGTAGTATGGTCACAACATCAAATTGCATATAACGGAAAGTTAAAATTATTTGTAAGACAGTGATATCATTTATGATTTAGGTGCATAGAACTTAATGAACTCTAAGAGTTTTGACAATACATGATTTTGACTTTCACCTTTATATAAACTGTTGCCAAGGCACGATCTAATTAAATCTAATTATTCAATATGTCCATTACAAGCTATACATGCTCTGCGTACAAGATCCACATGACTTCGAATGATTGTGCACATGCCGTGACGAGATAACAGAAACAATTGCCTTATCTATATCCCAAAGAGTATATATCGAGCAGTTCACTGACAGTAAGTAAGCGAGGAGCCGGGGGAGAAGAAAGGCTTGAACGAATGTATGGACTAACCCGAATCCAGCCGCTGCCTTGGCAGAGGTGGAGAATAGTAGATTTAATATTATGTAGATGTGTTCCTGTCGTATACTAGTTGTTGTATAGTTTAAGTACCTGTATTATGTAGATGTGTTCCTGTTGTAAATAAATCCTATATTTACTAAACTGATATCTGTTATCACTACAATAGTGTCACCACGCATTTGTCTTTAGATATTACTTGATCGCAAACTACTTACAAATTTTTAAAAATTATTGTCTTCGTGGAATAGCTAAAACGATAATTGTCAATTGTTTTAAATTTGCTATCCGAAAATAATCGAAAGGCACAATTGTCTCTGTTGATTATGTTTACTGCTCGAGACTATTGGCTTTCAGGGTTAAAGGGAAACAAATCTTTTTAATTTGTTTAGGGTTTAGACCGACGGTCTTTTTAAAATTTGTTGCGAATCCATTCAACGATGAAAATTAATCATTGTAATTACTTTCTTATTTAAAGAACATTTCATTAAATGGACTTATCGTTTTGTTTTCATTAATTGATAATAACAAGTTTTAACTTAAAAGCCGTAAAGTCAATATCCATACAAAAGTGTGTCAGAAAGTCACTAAGCTTTCCGTCGTGGGAACAGTCATTTTAACAATTTTATATGTAACCCGACGACCTTTGACCGTTGACCTTACGAACTCAAGATGCAAAAATAAAAAGACAAATGTCATTTTGCAAAATTGCTGTATGTGTTGAAGTGTTTATGTCAAAAGGTTTTGCACATTAGTGGATTTTTTTTCCAAAAAACATTTGTAATTTAACATTTGACTTTTACTTTAACGGTATTATGTATTCATCATAATAAGTATAACGACATATGTATTTCGCATCTTGGGTATTTTCTATGATGTATACTATCACTTTCAACATACATTTAGTTTTGGCTCGTAAATCTTGCCATATAATTACTTTCCAGCATTGGTTTGGGTGATCAATATGATCTCAGTACAATTACCAAACTTCCCTTCGCAAGAATTACAAATAGGCTAGTACTAGGCATTATTAATAAATTTCCGACCAATACTGAGCACCAGTCTATAATTACTGCTTTACATGACGACTGCGTATTCGAAGTAGGCTGGTCAGTCTGAAGCCAAAGACTAGAAAGCTGGGTAAATAAATATAATTCTAATAATGCTTTAAAATTATATAACGATTTTCTTGACAGTCCCCTTTTCCTTCTGTTAGTGAACAAGACACCATCGGCAGATACCAGCAAGGCCCATTTAATTAATCGAGAGACACAGACATCTGTCGATGCAACTTTGGCGAAATTGAATTGAAGAACTTCAGGGAAATGTATTTTAGAACGTATTCGGCCCAGACGTTTAAAACCGCTTGTCCATTTTTGGCAAACGAACCTGGGTGTGTTCGATTGATTCGGGCCATATGTAAAGCTTTTACGCAGGGTGGGTACGAAAAGTGAGTTGCCTTTTAAGTTGTATCTTAAGTCCCTTGGATTTTCAAAATTACCGCAAACGCCATTTTAAGGTAACCGGTTTAATATAGTTTTTCACAAAGCCGCAGTCATAAATTATATGGCCAAGCATATAAAAACAATTCTTGTGATTTTGGAACAGAAAATAGATTCACCCAAAGCGTATTTCTTTAGATATTACAATTCCGTTATTTCATATTGAGTGCCAGGCTTTGGGATTGATAGATAAATTAATTACTGCTCCACTGTGGCGGATATTAGAAAGCGACATTAACGCACTTGACATGGAAACCCTTTATCAGAAATTAAATGATTTTTTCGAAAACCCGAATATTCAAAATTTTGTTGGAGGTAAATCAGACCCCTTCGAATCTCTAATCGAAATTGAAAATGATTCGGTCTTTGCTAACCTGATGAAATTAAATTCTGATTTAACTCTTAATTCAACCCTGGTCCATGGTTTGGAAGTCCTATTTGCCGAGTTCAGAAAGTACATTGCAAAATTTTTACTTCAGTATCGAGATGACTTTAATCCTTCGTGTTCCGAGTTATGCCATACCTCCTCACAACAAATTACCAGCAACCGTGTTCAGTCATCTCGATTGATTAATAAGGTTCGCGTCCTCGTCTAATATTTATGGCAACGAAGCGTCCATTTTATATAAAATGAATAAATCTGATTAATGGCTAAAACATCTTTCACCTGATAAACGTAATTTGGTCTTAATGAATGCTCAAACGATAACTAAAAATCAGCTTTCTAAATTTAGGAAAAGACAGGAAAAAACCGAAAAAAAGCAGCTAGCGTTTTTTTTTGGCGAAAAAGAATGGATTAATAGAAAAGAGGAAACCTGAGACTATGCCCCCGTCAGACCGAGTGGCATCCTTACTGCGCTGCTGCGACTAGAAAATTTACTAGGTCGTCGGTAAACATAATCACAACGCGAGAAAATGTCCAAAATATTTACCCTGTCACTGCGCTGCTACAGCGACGGAATATGATCGCAGAGCCCGTCAAGATCGCCATAAAGGTGGTAAAGCCTGGCGGAAACGTCAGATATCGCGCTGTGGTCTCGATGGTCGCAAATGATCGCCAAGTCACGTCGTTTGTTTTGACCGTGTTCGAAACAAAAGTCAAGGTTCTGCGATTTGCCCTGGGAAGATGTGAAAACAATATTTTTTTTTCAAGTTTTGGGACATTTTCGTACGTCGTGTTCCCGTTTGTGCATTTTCTGATCGCCGTACGGCAGTAGGGACGCCATCTGATCTGACGTTGACTTACTGATCATTCACGACCATGGAGACCACAGCACGGTATCTGGCGTTTCCACCACGATTTTACCGCGGTTTTGGGGATCTTGACGGGCTCTGCGGCCATTTTCCCTGGCAGTAAGGACGCCACCACAGCCTGACGGGGGTATTAGATCGCAGAACCTTGGCGATTATTTTGAACATGCTCAAAATAAACGCCGTGACTCGGCGACCATGGTAACCACACCACGATAGCTGCTGTTTCCACCACGCTTATGGCGATCTCAATCTGCTCTTAACTCATTTTCCATCGCCGTGACGGGGGTATTAGGAAAAAAGAGAGCCTAACAACAGAAATTGTCGGGGGGGGGGGGTCTTTGGAAATGTAAAGAGATAATGCAATATGGGCTTGCACTACTTACTGATAGGGAAATGAAAAAGACACTGAAAGCACAGCTCCGGTTTCGTAGGTATGATTTAAATCAGCAAGTTTCCAACAAGGCCTTATTTTATTTTTCGATCGCCGGAACACTCGATTCCAGTTTTAAAAGAAAATTTACAAAAATTAATTGACCTGGCTGAACCCACCTCACCTTTTTAGCGGTTATAAAATTTCTTCATTCTTCGTTTCTAATTTATTTGTCAATCCAGACGTCCCAGCAGACCGACATTCCCGCACATCTCAGATCATTTTAACAATTCATTATTTAATAACTATTTTCTTGAAACCAATTGGTTAATTTTCGGGTAGCAATTTGTTTTACAAAATACGCATACTACCGTAGATCTGCTTTGATATTGTGTTTGAAAAGTTGCCTTTGACATACTCTAAAGCGGGGCTTATGTGGACTTTGCAACCCAAAGCAACTAGTTGCAGTCAGTTCCAAGAGTGCTTATGTCGATTATATCAGCAACTGAGGACAACTGGGAGCAACTGAATTCGGAGCGCTCATGTCGACTCTGAACTGATAGCGACCACACTTAACACCAGACTGTTAATTTATTCATCAGGTGACCAACAAAATGGCGAAAAACTAAGAAGTAGCAACCCAAAGGCATGGTCGGTCTTGCTACAATTATTTTAGTGAGTTATCTCCCTTGCGCTTCGTAGCAGCAGTTGAGGGCTCTCTATATTTTCTACTGATTGTGAACAAATCAAGTATTATTCAAAATTCAAAGTTCGATAGATGCCTAACTTAACATCATAATTTGTATCAATTACACTTAATTAAGCTATAATACTACCTTTAACTAAATTTACAACACTATTGGTTAAGTTCAAAACCGTAAGAAGAACAGTATGACTACTTGATACAACACATATACACTTAGAAACCGTTAAGTTTTGCTTATATGCTCTTATCACGTGCTGTACAAATACCATGTAAGCCAGGTGATAAATGTTGCGGGACATTGGCTCATATTAAATCCCCTGAGTTCGCGGGAATATTAACATGTTTGAAACACTTGACTTTTAATCGGTCAAAAGATAGTGTTTGGTGAGAAAAATCTAATACGGGTCCAGTAATATGCAGAAAATGAGCCCCTTATATAACAGGTTGCGAGGATTTTTCTAAAACAAAAAATTCAACATAATGTGAACCACGCGGAGAGGAAAACTGAACAAAAATTGTTCCTACAACACCAACTTTGAGATCATTGGCAAGTTTTATAACTTTCCCCTCCACGGGAAACTGATCATTAGCAAGTTTTATATCTTTCCCCTTCACGGGTTTCAATTTTGTTTTAACATTATCAGGTAAACTATTATAAAATCTTAAAGACAAAATATTAATAGAACTTCCTGTTTCATATGTTTATTACAGATTAGTTCTAAATTACATATCTGTGTTTGGTAAATGATAATGTATTATTTAATATCAATCGTTTTGTTAAATGTCGTAACAGATCGTGTTTTGGGGTAAGATTTGAGTTATGCTTTGTTTGATCAAGTGAATAGACCTGCACTGATTACCTTAAGCTATTCATCTTTGGTGCGAAAACCTTTATTTCTTTCGTATAATAGGTGAGATGATGATATTGACTGTTTTATTAAAAATATCTGTATACTATATACATGTGTATGCTTTAAGGGTGTTGTAATAGATGACGTACTATTACGAAAGAAAATCTAACATACAGGCATACATGTTGATTGAGAGGACGTTGGTCACGATGAGATGTGTTTTTGTTAATGCTATCGATCGCTTTCAGTTTCCATAAAGTTATAGGAAATACATACTAGTATAATCAGAATATTTATTCTTGTGTAAATGCTATCATACAAGAGGACACATGATCCCGAATTTGAATTTGTTCTTAATTATGTATCTTTTAGTTTGTTGTCACTTATTCAAACCCAACTTCAAAATGTCAATGTACATCTCAAATCTGTAATAACTTGATCAGCTATTGCATATTTTTCATTCAGATTGATTAAAATAGTATGTCATTATTTATTTAATACTCTAATTATTACATGAAACTTGTCTTTAAAAAAATACTTCCGAACACTATTTCTTAAATGGGACATCAAATATCAATTTACAAAGGCACGTTCACATATAAATATCAATATAAATAGACCTGTGTGTCTATGAGTAAATATAAATAGACCCGCCCAATATATCTACAAAAACTTTAATAAATATAATTTGGACTGCACAAGTACACGGTAATGACCTATCCAAAACTGGGCTGCTTTGCTCGTGCTCGGAGATCTGAAATTCAATCGAAACATGGAACAGATTTCGTCAGATAGAAAATTTCAATGTAAAAGAATAGTTTCGAATGGTAGTGGCTGTTAATTCTTATCGGAAAAGAAATCAACAATTTTAAATGACCAAGAAAACACAACTCCGTCAACATTAAAAACACAAAATAAATATGGTGTCGCTCAAAAACGAACGCAGTGTATTTTAATGGATAGCTCGGAACACCCTAAATCATTGGTAATGGTTTTTGGTGTACATCATACGTTCCCAACCTTTGTGGGTGGCGACCCCATTCGAGACCCAGTCCCAAATCGCGATCCCTCGAAAAACAAAGTCACATTGTACTATGCAACATCATTATCATTCACAGATGTAGTCGAAAGTACTTTATAACAAATGACGCACTGCGGTTTATGATAGATTACATGAAAAGATAGCATTTTTAAAAAAAATTCTCAGACTAGTCCGCGATCCCACGAAAAGTGCGAGCCAGAGGTTGGGAAACGCCGATACATGAACACAACTATAAGCCGTCTGTATCAAAGCTATACACGTCCCATATCAAAATTATAAGCCTTCTATTTCAAAAAAGTTAGTTTGTGGAGCTTCGTTACTCTGAAAGATTTTTCTTGGCCAACAGTCATAACTAAAAGTTGAACAATCAATTTTAAAGTATTTGCTCAACTGGATTAAATACTTCTGCTCAACTTTGCTGTAAGCTTCTAAAAATGCCAGTCCCCGGTTTTTTCGACGCGATTCTCGACTTCCGGATCGTCTAGACGCATTTTGAAACACCGCTACTAATTGACTGCGAGTTGTTGTCTCCTCTTCACCTTTCTTAAAAGGGTATTTAACGTCACTTCCTATAATACCTCTAATTTGCAAATTCCGCCATGTTCTTTTAAACGCCTCTTCATGGCTTACACATTTCAGTGCTCCTTTTTTCGAGAGGTAATTCATTAAACTGTTCGTATTGCTTTTGATAGTATCAATTTCCGCACCTTCTTCCATTGCTTGTAGTGCCTCAGACATTACCAACTGGGTCAAGTTTAGTCTGTCCAGAACATGCAAAGTGTCCCGTTTAAATGTTTCCATTTTACCTATGATGTCATATTTTACGTCACATGGATTACAAATGTCAGACATAGGAATAAAATGTCTGTCATTCAGGGCACTTGGTTTTACGACGTAACGAACCAACTCCGGAAATGTAACATCATGACCACAAGATAAACTTTTATTACTCGGATTCTTCCGTACAGCTTTGATAACCTTTCGTCCGTATAATGACCAATAACCTGGACTGATGTCAAACAATTTATTGGCATACGCAGACAAAATACGAGCATATGGTTCACGGACAATGACAAACTTTAAAGAATTTCGTATTACTGACGATTCTTCTCTTATTGCGCTGTACCGTTCACTGTAAATATTTGCTGAAACATTAAATGGGTTATTTGTTTTAGAGACACCATTCACTATTAAGAACAACCGTCGCCAAAATGTGGTGCCTACTTTTGCCACTGGACAATATAAAAACTTCTTCTCTGGGGAATACATTAATTTCATTTTCATTTTCTCCAGTGTGCTCTTCGTGGTGTTTTGAGAAACTTGTCGATGGCAGAAATTTCTCATACTATTCCTTCTTTCTGACAATTCAAGCTGTATATAATCTGCTGGTTTGGACTAAATGAAAAATAAAATCACATTTTTTTGTTAATTTTGGGAACAATCTGAATGCAAAATCATAATGAAAAGGTAATCTGAAAAATCGTTATGGTTTCTGTATTAATTAGGGAGAATGTGGTCATTTTTAGATGAGTTAATGGGGACCCAATATGGTCCCAATTTCTAATCATTATATTATTTGGTTGTATCATTAAGTAACAAAAATACTTGGATATAAGACTGATTTTACTTACCCGAAGCAAATTAATAGCTTGACGAAAGACATTGTTTTCTGCTGGAATAAAAGACAAATCAGCAAAACATCTAAGTCTAAAGGAATATTAGAACTATTAATATTGTTCGAAAACAACGAAGAGGCAAAAAAGAGTATCTGTCAATACGGGAACTTCAATTCGTAGCTAACCAAAAGAATATAATATCCATTGTCGTTATTTCAATTGACCCAGCAGAGAGAGAAATGGGGTTTTACGTCCATTCGACACAAACTAGGTAATTACGTTACTAACATATGGTTCAATTATATTTCATGGATGGCTGACTGGCTGACTGAAGGGTTAGCGTGCGCGCGCTGTATCATAAAGCCTGTACGTGGCAAAGAGTAGGGTCGCATGTCTAACCTCGTGAGTTTTCTCCGGATCTTCCGGTTTCCTCCCCCTGCTAAAAGACCCAAACGCGCAAGCGAGTTATTGAAATAGAAAAAATAAAATTGAACCACGTGTTTGTCATGGCATGACCTAGTTTGTGTTGAGTGGATCTTAAACCTCTCTATCTCTCTCTCACACTCTATTTTATAGGCTACTTTTATAAATTGAGGGAAGGCGATTGGCCAAGTGGTAGTAAGGGGTGTACAGATCAGAGATGATTATGTTTTTCAGTATCTGTCATAAGTTTCATTCCGCCATGAACCCGGGGGCTGAGGACCACGTGACTAAGTGGGTAAGGTGCTGGCTCGCTAGCCTGGCTGTCGGGTATTAGATCCATGCATTGGCCGAGAAAGTTCATCTCGATTTTCCGGCGTGGTTTCTCCTTGTCAATGATGCAGACTAAGGGCCTGACAAGGATAGCTGCCTAGTCGTTCGGATGGGACGAAAAACCGAGGTATCTATATTACATTATTATTTGCGTTGCTACCCATTTGTGTCCATTTCTAGGCCCAAAAGGTCAGCGACTTAACTCATTTAAGACAAAATAAGTGGCATTGTCCCGCGGAAAATCAACAGGAGTCATTTAGGGAACATCCCTGTAACATTTACGAATTACGTAAAACGACACATCACATATCAATGTCTATATTTAAATTATGTAGAATTTAACATTTAATAATAATACCTATATTTATCTTGAATTACCCTGATGAAGAAAATTCATAAATAAACAACTAATTAAAATAACTGTGTGGAAAGAGACGTAAAAATAATATTACCTATATTTGTTTAACTTGAACTTACCTGACAAAGAAAGTTTATAAACGCACAAAATAGTCAGAAAATTGATTCCCATATATAAAAATATCGTTTTCCTAGAAATGTGAAAATTCATCACTGTGGTATGAATCTTGCACCTATAACAACTTGCGTGGTCGAGAACAATGATTCACGTAGCATAGTAATCATATATATATAATTATATGACACGATGAGATTTGGTATGAAAGCCTATTGCGGCCATTTCAGAGGGCGAGAGAACAAGAACACGATGAAACAGGGCGAGAATACGAGGATCTCGCCCCCAGAATACTTTCACCTCGACTTCCGTCTCCCTCGTCTTTGAAAAACCTCTCGTGTTCACGCTTCTCGCTTCGTCACAATATCGACTCGACAATTATATTTAAGACATCGACTCAATAGGCGGAAATATGTTGTTTTATTTTTTTTCTTATTGTCACTAAGCAAATCATTGCAATTTGGAAATTGTGCGATTTGCTTATAATTAGGATAGCCGCTGATAATTTGTTTTACATTACAAACTGATAAACGTTACTTAAATAACATTAGATCACCAGGCCACCCAGTTTAGAGTGTTTGGGAAGAAATACACATTTTTTTTACCTGGTAAAATTATACTTATTATAGCGAATTATTTAAAATCAGTGATATGCGTGACCTATTACATGGGTTTGTTGTTTATGAACCAAATCCGGTTTTGTTTTTGTTTTCCACAGCATCGGGGGGGGGGGGGCTGAATGATTAGTATGTGCGAGCTGTATCATAAAGTCTGTCATTGAGTCAACCGGTGTGGTTTCGAATCACCGGTTGTACGTATCAAGAAGTAGGATCGCCTGTCCAGCCTCGTGCGTTTTCCGCGTCCTCCCACTGCTAAAGACGCCTACGAACAAGCGAATTATTGAAATGAAATTAAACCATATGTTAGTCCCGAAATGACATAGTTTGTGTCGAGTGGACGTTAACCCCAATTACCCTCTCTTTCGATTAGATCAACTAGCTGCTACCAACCTATCCGATAGGTCACAAAGTTGTTGTAGCAGATAAGAATACACGGGCCCAGTGGTAGGACACTGCTCTGCGGATTTTGTTTAGTAGTCCTTCTGCACAGGGTATTACTATTATCCCATGAGATTTCTACGGACCGGAACACTGGCGTGGTGTAAATGCTGGATTGGTTAACGACAACTATCAGGCTTCTGCCATTCTGGAAAGTTTAATTAATAGTCCGTATACTCGTAATTTTGTATGTTCTTGCGCGAATTGTTGTATTCTGTACCCGATCTTCAGTCTAGTATTTCATTTAAAACCGATGGTAGGGATCAGCAAAATTCTCACTGATTTGGGATTAACGCATCTTAAGGATGGATTTAAAGACAATCCCGTAAGAACTATTAGTAGGTAGCCTATCCTTATCTTAAATATAGATACGAGTCATACGACCACGAGTTTTGTTTAGAATTGAATTACCCTTTGTGTAGCCTACATCAATATTAACAAGATGACTAGTCATCAACATCCCGGGCCCTTGCACATGTTTGGAAAAAAAAAAAGGAAAATATCTTGTTTATGCTATTGGTAATCAATATAAAGATAGTAAGCTGGCACTGGATTTTCGAGAGATGGATAGAGAACAAGCAATACCGAAAGTGATTTTTCCTACAATCAAAGGCCCTAATTTATTAAGTTACAATTTGATATGCGCAATTATACTATTAAAAAAAAGTAGGGGATATTTGATTTTAAGTGTTATTAAAGTCACCTAATGAAACTGACGAAGAAACAAATGACAAAATGAAATGAAGTTCACATTCATCGATTTATTCCAAATGATCGTTAGACTAAGTAAGGCACAGGCTGACCATTATAAGGGTAAAATGATACCCGGGGTCAAACAGCAAGGTTACCACAGCATCACAACAAAGTCAGTAACGGGTAAATCCTCCTCTGTTTGCCAAACCAGCAGTGTTCCGACGTGGCATACTCCTAATGAGACGTCTAAGGTCATTTGGTCCAGATTGTCCCATTCCTGTTGCAACGCAGCAGCAAGTTCTTGGACATTGGCAGGACGTTGTTGATGTTGACGTAACCTCTGTCCAAGCATGTCCCAGACATGCGCGATGGGGGAGAGGTCGGGACTCAGTGCTGGCCAAGGTAATGTGGTGATGTTCTGTTGTTGGGGGTAACCTGTAACGATCCTGGCCCTGTGCCATCTTGCGGTGTCATCCTGGAAAATGAAACGGCGGCCATGACGTCGTGCGAACGGCACAACATGGACTGCCAAGATGTTGTCCCGGTAGTTCTGGCCTGTAACGCGCCCTGCAACAACATGTAAATCTGTTCTTCCAGCAACAGTGATACCTCCCCATACCATAACAGAACCACCCCCAAATCGATCATGTCTGATGACGTTAACGTCTTGGAAGCGCTCGCTTCGACGACGCCACACCCCCCTACGTCTGTTCAAAAAAATCAACAGTGAACTTTGACTCATCTGAAAACATCACATTGCTCCAGAGTCGATTATCCCAGTGATGACGATCCCTACTCCAACGACGTCTTGCCTGAATGTGATGATCTCTCAAACAAGGGATCACGCGAGGACTTCGGGCGCGAAGGTGACCCCTATGCAGTCGATTCCGAGTGGTCTGGCCACTCACTCTTACACCAGTGTCTGTTTGAAGACGAGCGCTGATCTGATTTGCTGTGAAGACGTGAATTCTTAAGGCCAAGGTACGGATAAATCGATCCTGGGCTTGAATTGTCGCCCTTGGTCGACCTGAGCGTTGTCTGTCCTGTACAGATTGTGTATCACGGTATCTGGACCATAGCCTGCTTATGACAGACTGAGAAACATTCATCGTCCCCGCCACAACCGCCTGTGTTGTGACGATATGTAGCATGCCAAGGGCACGTAACCTTTCATTTTGGGTAAGCAGGCGCATATCAAAATTTGTTTTCTGGTCACTAAAACAATTTAACTGATGTTTCCACCCTGGAATTTAATGCCACAATGACTGTAACATTCAAAGTCAGAGTCGTGCAAATCTTGGGTTGGACCCCCATTATGATCCCAAGCATCACCTGCATTCCATGCGGTAGCTATTGGTGCGTTTGGGCGTCACATGTAACTGGAAATGTTTCTTCTGATAGGTTCTAAGTGACTTTTTTCGTAGTCATTTGCATATTTTAGTATTATGCCCCCAAAATCAAATATCCCCTACTTTTTAAACGCCCACATTTTCATGTGGACGTATTATGTCGTCGCCCCTGTCCGTCCGTCCGTCCACAATTGTTTGTGGACCCTTTGACGAAGCTTGAAATATAGCTTTATCACCAAAAGATCTCGGCTGCTTTCGATATTGGTATGTATAGGATCGAAACTTCATGGATTATGGCCCCTGATTGTACGAAAAATCACGTTTTTAGCTTGTAGACCCTATAAAGGTCACAATTTTGAGCCGATTTTTATGAAACTTGGCGTGCATGTTTATAACCCGAAGATCTTGGTTCCTTTTGATATTTGCGCCTATCGGATCTTGACTTCCTGAAATATGGCCCCTGATTATACGCAAAATCGCCTCTGTTTAGCTTGTGGTCCCTTTGGAGATCACAATTATTATTCGATTTAAAAAACAAGTTTGATTATATTACCGTTATACTCTAAGGAAAGTTGAGTTCGAATTTCGGTAAAATCGGACCAAAATTGCCATACAAAATGGCCGCCGTTTGTACGCGAATACTGTTAAAAAATGGTATATCAAGGTTGTGGACCCTGTAAAGGTCACAATTTTGATTCGATTTTGATGAAACTTGAAATGCATGGTTATAACCCAAAGATCTTTGTTCCTTTCGATATTTGCGCATATCGGATCATAAATAAATTATGGCCCCTGATTGTCCGAAAAATCCGCTATGGTCCCTCTGGAGGTCACGATTAATAAAATTGCCGCCGTTTGTACACGAACAGTGTAAAAACATGGCATATTAAAGTTGTGGGCCCTGTAGAGGTCACAATTGTAATTCGATTTTAATGAAACTTGAAATGCATGTTTATAACCTAAAGATCTTGATTCCTTTCGATATTTGCGCATATCAAATTGTAACTTAATGAATTATGGCCTTTGATTATAGGAAAAATCACTTTCGGTATTGCTTGTCCTCCACCCATCTCTCGAAAATGTGGGGTATCCTGCCTGGCAGTGCCAGCTTACTATCTTTTATTTCCAGCATGAAGTATTGATGCCTATAGAAAATACTTCCATGATATTGTAGGGTAAGATTTTTTATTTCTGAACTCCTCAAATCACAGGGTGGTGGATAGCCGATTGGTTTAATATGTACGCTTAAGACCATAAGGTCTGTCATTGAATCAAGTTGCATGGTTCCAATCCCCTGCTTGGGAGTAGGTTTCCTTTCTCTACTAAAGATCTCTACGCCAAAGCAAATTATTGAAATAAAACTGAACCATATTTTAGTCCCAAAATAACCTAGTGAAACCCCATTTTCTCTCTCCGTCAGTGAGAAATAGTAGGCTACTAACCCATTTCATTTATTCTCTAGTCATAATAAACATTATTTTCAGACATAAAACTTGTTACATGTTTAACCTTGAGAGAGAGCTAAGGCCAAGAAAAAAAATATCTTTATTTAAGGTGACCTGCAGGGCCTGCCAACACTACGGTTGGTTAGTCAGAAAATATTTTTATTTTTTTTATTTTTTTTTTTTTTTGTCGGGTTTGTATTTTCTATTTGCTAGCATTTCTAGCTTAAAGCTCCAATTTCAAATTTTTTAGTTATAATTTTAAAATTTATTAAAATAAAGCCTTAAAATAGATGATATCCATAAACAGTCCTACCTTGTTAAAGAATAATCCTAATAATCCTATAATTCACTATTGCCAGCTGAGAAATTGGCAAAAATATCATTTTCAATTTCAAATTCTAACGTTGAAAATGGCTGCCCCATGTTGTCAATAGCAAAACAAGGGAGGTACTTGTGTTGTTATTTCCTGTGTCATAGATTTGTTAAGGGTGGGAAATAATGCCCATGATCGTATAATAGTGAGTTGATTTATAGCCTATTGAGCAGAAATAATTATGTTTTGACTTTCTTAGAAAATTTGAAATTCTCGCTTTAATTACAGAGTTAGGTTCTTGAAAATAATATCCAAATTTCAGTGTTGGAATATGGCTAAATAAAACCAGGTTAAAGGACCAGGGAAATGAGATAAAATAGTTTAGCGTTAACAATTTTGGCTTTAAAAATTAGGTTGGTTGGGTAATCGTAAGCAAATGTATTTTTTTTTATTCGGCCTTTTCTTTAGAGCAACCCTAATATTTAGATTTTTATTTATACAGTATGACGTAAACACCGTTTCATTTATAAAATTGGGTTTGTGATTTAAGTTAGTAAAAGGATTAACTGTCTGGGGTTACGCAACAAGGTCATATCAATGTTACTATCGATCTCGGTTGAACTGGTTTTCATTATTAGATTATACATGCACATATTAAAGC
This sequence comes from Patella pellucida, assembly GCA_917208275.1. Lineage (NCBI taxonomy): Eukaryota > Metazoa > Mollusca > Gastropoda > Patellidae > Patella > Patella pellucida. The sequence goes on from OU795044.1 coordinate 36,003,050, forward strand.
CCCAATACCACTCTTGTTGTAACGGAATAGTAGTTGGCTATAGGATACATGACTAAACTATTGTCTAAAGGGTGAACACAATTTGTTTTGGGAATTACTAACAATATTAAAGGCTCAATATCACTCTTTTTGTAACTGAAAAATCTGTCACAATCTTTATTTAGTTGTTCAGAGGAGATGGAAACAGAGGTCGCATGTGTATACATTGGCGTGCACATAAAAGATCCATTGGTAGTTAGAATTCGATATATGAGTTGGCCATGGTGCCACTGCCCGGGCAAAATTTCCCTCATAGCACACTGTGTGGCCGACTTCATTAGCCCGGTATGGGAGCAGAATAGTTGGACATTAAAGGCTCAATACCACTCTAGTTGTAACTGAATTATATGTCCCTGTCTTTATTCTGGTCAACAAATTGTAGGCTTCTGTTTTACAATATTCCAATTAATTGGTGAAACAAATTTAATCTTAACACACCTAATTTAAAAAAAATGGAAAAATTCCACAAAATGATTTGAAAAGCCTAACATAAACCTTTTCAAATGTGACTTAGATTTTAAAAAAATTTCGAACCCTCTGGACAAGTAAAATAGACTATAGGGCTATTATTTATTTTCTGGAGCTATAAGCCAGCAAAAGTGTTATTGTCCCTTTGAATTTTAAAAGTTTGAATTGAATTGCTGGGAGACGCACACCTGTAATTCAAGAGCCACACTATTTGTTTTACCTCTGCATTGTAAGTGTTTGCTGCAAAATAAAAACATGGCTAATCCTTAGTCATAGACAAAGATTATCCATAGTCACATAGAATGACTCAAATTAAATAAATAAAAACTCAGCTATGAGCTTACTTTATTGCAGTGTTTCGATTTTTATCAGTCAAATATTTGGCTCCTTTAGTGTGCAGTTTATTATCACGGCAAACTGGTTGAGAATCTCTGCTCTAGACATCCGACAGCTTAGATATTGAGTTAATATGGTCATATCTTTTTACGTTAATATGAATACCACTCAACAAGAAGATGGTCGATTGAAAGACTGAAAATCAAGACTTCGTTTATTTTCGTGGCAATGGTAGCCTTCTCGATGATCAAGGCTATTTAGTCTATATTGACATTGTTTAGTTATTTTCCATACATGTAAACCCAAAGCACCCTAATGGTATTATTGTTGTATTTAGAAACTCTTTTCACTTTTCACCAAAATCTTTATTTTTCAGTTTGAAAAACCAGTAAGATTTCTAGAATCATCCCATTGTTTGTCTTCCTTTCCACTCACTTGACATTTGTTTAATATTTCTGGACTCTATATTTCATTAGAAAGGTGTTTGAATTATTGTAAATACAGTGAAGTTTGACTAAACTGGCAGTTTATGGGGTTGTGTGACACGGCCCAGGCGGTTTGGTTGGTCGAATGGTTAATGCATGCACGTTGGATCAGAAGGTCTGTCATTGAATCAAGTTGTGTGGTTTCTATTTTCTGTTTGTACGTGACCGGGAGTAGGGTCGTCTGTCCAACCATGTGGATTTTCTCCGGGTCCTCCCACTGCTAAAGATCACCATACACAAACAAATTATAGAAATAAATTTCAACCATGTTAGTCCAAAAATGACCTAGTTTGTGTCGAGTGGCCCCTAAATCCCATTTTTCTCACTTTCTCGTGTGCTTCGCACTAAAGAACATAAGTTCTGTCATTGACATGATGTAGTTTTAATCCCATACTTGTTCGCCAGTTTTCTCGCACTGCTCAAGCAAATTATTGAAATAAAAATTGTACAATACGTTATTCCCGAAATGACTTGGTTTGTGTCGAGTGGACGTTAAACCCAATCTCTCTCTCTCCCTCTTAACCAAAATATCCTTATAACTCAGCGCGTGTCAGTGATGCAGGACGGAGGTCTGACAAGGACAACTGTCTAGTTGTTTGGATCGCATGACAAACAGAGGTCACGTGTACACATTGGCGTGTACATTGGCAGTTGGAATTTGTCTTGGCAAAATTTACCTCATAGCGCACTGTATGGCGTACGCTCATTTTTATTAAGCCCAGCAGAGAACAGTAGGACGTTAAACTCCATTTCATATAATCCTTATAATTTAACGAGTATCAGTTTACAGAGATTTCACTGTTATTTACGATAAAACACCATACTTTTATGTTGTGTCATGGAATGATCAGAAATTTTGAACTACCGCTGCAAAAAAATGCACAAATGCTACGTGTATGAAAAACTCTTTCCGAAACACATTTAGCTAAACTTTTGTGATATATTACATGTCAACTTATGTTTGCGTATTACTTTCACTTTGAGCTTTTTATGAATTTGTTCCTTCATTGTTTAAGCTTTCAAATCAAATGTTCCTGTATCTTATATTACACTGCAACCAGAGATTCATTAAATCTTATGTATTTTAAATTAATTTCTTTCACGTTCGTTCAATACCTAATCTTTGTGTGAACAGTGGTCATGAAATTAAACATTTGTAAATTAGAAGCTGATTATCAAAATATTTAAACTTGACAAAAGTACAAATTAGTTGATTTTTGGTACTTTTTGATATTGAATGACTGTTAAAGAAATTAGTGCTAAATACACAAGATTAAATGATACCTTGATTACAGTGTTTTATGTTAATTATTGTCTCGTCAGTATTGTGGCAGTGTTTTTATTCCAACTCATTGTTTCATTTTCCAATTGAAAACTTGATAAACACATAAATATATTAGGAACACAATTACTGTTTTAATTAAAGAGTAAAGTGATGTTTTTGATGTGTGTGCTTGTCAAGGACTCTCAATAAAATGTTGTTTTAATTAAAATGACTGTTTTAATTAAAGCGATGTTTTTGTTCTCAACATTATCAAGGACCCTCAATGAAGTGTCGCTTTAATTAAAATTAAAAGCGATGCTTTTGTTGTCTATACTATCAGCCTTATCAAGGACCCTCGATAAAGTGTCTCTTAAAATTAAAATTAAAAGCAATGTTTTAGTTGCGTGTGCTCTCATCCTAAGGACCCTCAACGAAACGTCACTTTAATTAAAATAGTTATTATATTCAATTTTATATAATTGTCTTTATTCGTAGATCAATTGCTAAAAAACACTCAAAGAAATTATAAAATGAGTTAAAATATTCCCCTATAATTAAAACATATGAATTTTATTTATTTTGTAAGTTTGTGTGGGCATTAGAATCCATGTTTGTAGGTATATATGAATGTTAAGTTCCGAGTTGGTTCAAATTTGTTTTAATATATTGATTATTTCTGTTTTGATTTGCATTGATTTTGTTTCAATACGTTTGATTTCTAATCAAATTTCTGTAAATGAATCACAAACAAAGTATTTACAAAAAGGCAGAACAATGTATCCTAAAGTTTTTAGTACAAGGTGTCATTGACAAGGTGTCAATGTTCCTTACATTTATTGATTGACCGGTAAAAGATATCCAGACCAACTGCCAAGATGACATTTAACTTTTAGCCTGTCTAAAATGGTCCCTCATGGTACACTGTATGGTGTATGCCCGTCTTTATTAGCCTAGTTCGGAGCATAACAGTAGGACGTTAAACCCCATTTCATTTCTTTCTCATCAGTGTTTTTAATGTCGGACACAAAGTTGAAAATGTCAGGTACAACTTAATGTCGGAATTTTTTGTCAGGTACAAAATAAAATAATTGTAAAGATAATAAAATAAAAACCAAGTACGAACAATCCAAACCATAAGACAGAATTCGAAGTCCTAAAAACGTTATAGGCAAAATAGTGTATTCGAGCAAAATAGTGTAATCAGCAAATGGACTCTAGTCACATAAACACATATATATATATCTTTATAATAATAATAATTGTTTTCTATAGCGCTAAACATTCAGTCAGTCTTACTGCTCTGTGGCGCTTTACAATGTAGATATAATTATAAAAAACAAAACAAACATACAAATAAACAAAAGAATATAAAGAAATATAACTTTTTGTTTAATCCTATGTCGTATATGTGTTGGTTCCCCAGATTGGAGGGAAAAAAAGAGGTCCCTTTTAACCATTGGTATGCACGTTAAAGATCCCTTGAAAGTTGGAATTCAATATAGGAGTAGGTTGTGGTGACGTTGTTAGGGCAAAATTTCCCACATAGCACACTGTATGGTGCTTAGCCCATCTTCATAAGCCCAGTTCATTTCTTTTTGTCGTATAAGTGCCCCTGAGACATCAACATCATGTCTGTGTCCTCATGGCAACAGCATCACGTCCCATGACAACAAAATGATATGTGCCCCTTGAAAACAATGTCGTTTGAGCCCCTAGTGACAACAAGGAACAATGTTGTGTTTGTCCCCATGACAACAACGTTGTGTGTGCCCCATTAAATAAATTGTTATATTTTGTCAATGTTTTGAAGCAAAACTTCAATTTGGTTAAAAATGTACAAGATAATGAATTAATAAAAATTTGCAAACATGCCATTCTCATTCGAATAACTTGAGGGGGCTTGAATGGCCGAATGGTTAGCACATGCGTGCTGTATCATAAAGTCTGCCATTGAGTAAACTGGCATGGTTTTGATTTCCCGGGTGTACATGACCAGGAGTAGGGTCGCCTGTACATCCTCTTGGGTTTTCTCCAGGTTCCTCCTACAGCTAAAAGACCCCTACGCACAAGCAAGTTATTGAAATAAAATTGAAACATGTGTTAGTCCCGAAATGACCATGGTTGTGTCGAGTGGACATTCAACCCCATCTCTCTATCTTTCTCTCATTTGAATTTGAGGGAAAGAGTTTTCTTTGAACTGTACTGACAAGATAATAAACTCCTTTCTGTTCAGTAAGCCTTTAGATAATCTTGCAAGGGAGTTAACATGATATAAGTGCAGTAGACTCGGAGTCAGGCCATTTCTGGACGTTGTTTTGTTAGTTTATCCTAGCAGAGATCTACATTGTAAACTTACACATGTGATGACCTCTCAGGGGAGGTAACAACACCACATCTAATAAAAATACACACATAGGACATTAGCTGATTATTTTTTTAGTTTACCCTGCCACTCAGACATTCACAGGTTGCTCCTGGTGTTGGCCGAGAAAGGCCCTCGGGATTTTCTGGCGTTTCCCCTGTTGTGCAGGACGGAAGGCCTGACAAGGAAGTGCCTAGTCATTTGTATGGGACAATAAAACTGAGTTCATAAAAGACCTGACAGTTAGAATTCAAAAAAGATAGGTACCACGAGCTAAAATAGGTGATTTTTCGGACAATCAGGGGCCATAATTCAGGGAATTACGTTCCGATAGGTGCAAATATCGACAGGGAACCAAGATCTTTGAGTTATAAACATGCATGTAAAGTTTCATCAAAATCGGTTCAAAATTGTGACCTCTATTGGGTCCACAAGCTATAAACGTGATTTTTCGTACAATCAGGGGCCATAATCCATGAAGTTTTGATCCGATACATGCTAATATCGAAAGCAGCCGAGATCTTTTGGGGATAAACCTATATTTCAAGTTTCGTCAAAATCGGACAAGAATTGTGACCTGTAGAGAGTCCACAAACAATTGTGGACGGACGGACGGGCAGGGGCGACGATATAATACGTCCACATGAAAATGTGGGCGTATAAAAAAATATTTTATCTTAAATATCGGATTCTAGAAGCTCATCTTTTCCCTTTGACCAAAAATTCGTGTTTTTGATGTCGAAGATTTTGGAGGATTTTGAGTTAGGACTTAGGTCCTTTAACATTCCAGCGTTTAAAGATTATGATACATTCAAAACGGCAGTAACCATGTCATTAAGAATTGGCAATATTTTTACTGATGCATAAAATATTATAATCTTTTATCACTGGAATGGAAATGTATAAATTTGGCATTTTCAATTTCTCTAACTAATGCCATTGTATAATTTTTGCAGTCTGAATTGTTTAATCTATAAGGCTAAAGTAGAGCCTAATAATCTTACTACTAGCATTTTTTCTGCTGGTAATACCGGTATGTTGGAGATGTCTTCTAATCGCTATAGAAGCGCTGGGACTAAACGTAAAGTTGCCGAGAATGTAGTAAACGATTGGTTTCTAAATGGAGCTGAAGAAGGCAGATATTAAGAATTAGTCAATGATTCTTGTAATTGCAGACCAGGAAATTGTCCTTCTCTCACCACAGTGAAAACTAATTAGATGATTTTGGGACTTTCTTTCTCCTCAGTCAAGGACTTTTGATATAAAGTTGCAAACTATCGAGCACACTGTTTTAACGCAAGTGGTAAATGATATAAATGGAAGTCCACTGTTGCAAGAGGCGATAGAGCCTTTGGCCCTGTTGGGACAGTCGAATAGTCAAATTAATTTTTTTCGTCGTGATTTAATGAAGACGCGGGACCTTCAAGGAGAATACGGCCATTTGTGCTCTCAAAACGTGAAATACACATCGTTCCTCTTTAGAGATGACGAGCCGAAGACAATGAGAGAAATTGGAGAATGTCGAAAAATTGGTAACAAGCTTGTGGCTGAGACCACATCCAAGGCTTAGCAATACAAGAGGCAGACCTTTTGGACGTGGGCCCGGTTCCTAGAAAATTCTTAAAATAAGCACAAAGTCATACTTCATTTTTACATACGTAAGAATCTTATAAATATACTGTTCCCAGAAAATTCTCGAGACCATTCTTACGTAAGCACAGGTCAAGTACTAGTCTAAGCACATTGTGACTGGTCAAGCTTACCATACACCGAGACTACGATGCTTTTATGCGAATTTCGTCAAAAATTTGTCGTCTGCTTTATTGTGGTTGATTTGGATGCGTTGCACATATCCCCGATAGGGCCTATACATAATTAAAAAATGTACCAAAAGATATAAAAAAAACCCCGCAGACACATACAAACTAACTGAATAATTGTGAGAGTGTCTGATCTTAAAGTAGCCTGTGTGTTTGTAGCCTATTGTTTACTAATTGGCAAATAAATGAATTGGTTTCAGGGTAGGCCTATAAGGCCCTAGATGCGAAAGTTTCTATAGCATTCTTAATTTCTTTTGGAGAAGGATTTTTCTCTGTCTTGTAATTATCTCTTTGGTATCAAAAGGTGTCGGAAATGCCGTCGAATAAGTCCACGGTCAGCCATCTTTTTGAAGCAAAAACAGACTCAAGGTTTGTAAGCAAGCCCTATACCTTGCTTGGGACTTGTGCTTAGATTGGCTATGTTTAAGAACGAAGTTGTGCTTAATTTTTTTCTTGGAACGCATAATAACGTTCTTGTGCTTACAATGAAGTCTACTGAAAATCTAAGCACAAGGCCGTTCTTAAGAGTTTTCTGGTAACACAAAAAAGGTAAGTTTACTTAAATGCAAAGTCAACTAAAATCTAAGCACAAGAACGTGCTTAAGAATTTTCTAGGAATCGGGCCCAGGTTGATATACGTTGTCGAGGGAGAGGCGAGCCATTTAAAATATAACTTATCCAACCAGTACCATCACTAGTGGTGAGAAAAAAATAACTCCAGTCGGAGGGGTATGGCGACGCCCCTTGTCAAAATAAATAATGCCCAGGCAAGTAAGTCGTTTATAGCAGGTAGACTGAAACGATTATCTCCAGTTGGGAGGTGTTAACAACTGATGAAATTATTTTAGATGTTGTTAAAAGTTGTCACCTTGAGTTCGTTAATGATATCTATCCACCTCAATCCACTTTTCCATATAAGTTCAAGTTTATTAAATTAAACAATTGCCTATTGATGCAGAGATTGAGAAATTTATGGAAATGAGAGTGACAAAAGAAATGAATGTCAATGAAAGACAGTTTGTCTCAACCTTTTTTGTTAAACCTGAACAAAGTGATAACATTCGCATGATAATATATTTAAAAGATTTAAATAAAAGCATTTCTTATCATCATTTTAGGATAGATACATTTAAAATCGCTCTCAAATCAGTTCAGCACAACTGTGTTATGGCTTCAATGGATTTGAGACATGCATATTATTCAGTGCCTATTGCGACTGAGCATTAGATATTTTTGCAATTTCACTGGAGAGATAGAATGTTTCAGTATTTATCTCTACCTCAGGGTTTGGCAAGTTCACCCTGAAATTTATACCAAATTATTAAAGTCAGTGTATTCTACTTTGCAAAAGACATGGCTTCTCTATTGTAGGATATATTGATGCTTCCTTATTATTTGGGGATACACTAAGTTATTGTAAGGCAAATATACAAGAAACAATTGCATTGGTTAAAAAATTGGGTTTTATTGTAAATGATGGACCAACAGCCAGCCAACAAGATAATATTTCGTGGGAATGTTCTAGATTCCGCCTCAATGACTGTTACCTTAACGGGATGTTGAAGATTGTTTATAATGTGCTCCTTTCTCAATCTCGTTGGTTTCCTCCCACTGCTAAAGACCCGTACGCACAAGCGAATTATTGAAATAAAAAATGACCTAGCTTGTGTCGAGTGGACGTTAAACTCCATTTCTCCCTTTCTCTATATTGTACTAATTATATGACAAAACACATGATTCAATTCGGCATGCTGCAAGAGTTATTGGCCTTATGGTGGCTAGTTTGTCGGCAGTGGAGTTAGGTCACATGTTTTAAAGAGATCTGGAGAGGGAAAAGTTTTCTGCATTAAAGTTAGCCAATAACAATTTTGATAGTTCAATGGCAATTACTGACATTGGTGGATAAACAGTGTAAGGGCCCAGTCACGAGCAATATATTATGGTACAATTGATATGATTATTACATGTGATGCTTCGTTGCGGGGGGGGGGGCTGTTGTATCAGATTTGGAGCTTGGGGGTAATAATAATAATAATCTCGTCATTTTACCAGGGTAGCAAATTAGGCCTGAGGCCTGTTTTCAATTTGGCCCTTGGCACAGTCCGTGCGAATGATTTCGATCATTACTGCAGGAAGAAACCGAAGAACTCAGGGGAAACCTGTCTGATCGGACGGAAGACCGAATATCCCTCTCACTTACAACGATAAAGTTCTTGCCCTGAGCTGGGATTGAACCCTCGATACATTGGTGAGCAGCCGCCTCTCTATCGCCACGGCGTCGATGGTCAGACTCAGAAAAATTACATCATATAAATTACTTAGAAATGTTAGCTTGTTGGTTTGCTCTCAAATTATGTAAAGAAATGAAATCTAAACATGTAAAACTTCTAACTGATAATACAACAGCTGTGTATTATATTAATACTATTATGGGTGGTTTACAATCCACAGCTTGTGATCATTTTGCTAAAATATTTGGCTTTAGTGTAAATCTTGGACATTTGGTTGACTGCCAGTCATATTCCAGGCTCTAGTAATATAGCTGATAAACCATCAAAAAAGTTTTGTGACGAAACTGAGTGGGGTCTTGATAAGGCTATTTTTCATGATATTGTCAAGAAATTATGCACTCCGAATATTGACCTATTTGCGTCAAGATTGAACGCAAATATTGGTCGGTTTTGTTCTTGGCTATGTATATTGATGTATTTACTTTGAATGGTTTTATGCCTTTATTTTCCTACCTTTCAGTCTGATTACTGATTAGCAGAGTTATTCAGAAGATCCAGACAGAGAAAAAGGAAAGGCAATTTTGGTTTTCCCTATTTGGCCAACACAGCCATGGTTTACAAATCTAATGAATAAATTGGTGGAAGGTACCACTGATTCTTCCAATGTCGGACAACCTACTCATTCAATCCCATACGGAGGAATCGACAATTTGTGGAAATTGATAGTATTTTTCAGCCGACAGTTCAGAAAACAAGTCTTTTCTGCAGAGGCAACCAATATCTTTTGTCAAGTTGGAGACTTGGAACAACGAAACAGTGGCGCCCTCATTGTGGCTGCGCACATTGTAATGTGCTCTGTGTTTTTTTGTAAAATTTGGAAAGTTTGGAGTATTTTATACATATGGAACTTTTCTGGTGTGCTTTCTAAGGATATTGTGAATCTTTTGGTGAAATTTATTTGAAAATTGGAAACGACTCAATTGGACAATCTGTGTTTGAAATTTCTGTAAACAGAATTGTTCTATATAAAATGGCCATTTGAGGCTATTTTAGTAGGTTTGTTGTTGAACTGCATGAACTATACCCACTAACCAACAACTACACTGTTACTGTTGAACCTCTTTGGCCCTAATGATCAGCAACTCAACTGATTATCTACTCAGTAAGCAACACTCACAGAGAACTAAACTTCCAACTAAATCTTTAAAAAAAATTACGTTGTAAACGTGGGAAAAAACAATTTAATAAGTTGTGTACCGGTAATAAAACCGTAGCTGTATCTCTACTTAACGCACAATCATGTCGTAATAAAGTGTTTGATATTGCTGACCCTGTTATTGATGAGGGAATTGATGAAATTTTCTTAACAGAGACATGGTTTCGACCGGATTCAGACAAATCCCTCATTTTAGAAGTGACCCCACCTGGGTTTTCTATTAGCCATGTTGAGAGATTGACTGGAAGATTGGGTGGTTTAGCAGTTTTGTTTAGAGATAGTTTGAAGTGAGAAACATTACAGAATTATGAGTATAAATCTTTTGAGACATTGAATCTAAAACTAAGTTCCTCCAACACCTGTGTTCATATAATATGTCTTTATCGGCCACCGCCGTCAACAACAAACAAGCATACTGAAAATGAATGTGTTGAAAAGTTATCTTTGCTTCTCTCTAATAGTTAGTGCAGGGGGACTGCGCCACATATGATTTACAAAAAGGACAAATACAACGACAAGACATCATACTCCGAAACAGCAAACGAAACAAACAATAAAACAACATTTCAAAACGGAATGTTGTGCTACTTGGTGACTTTAACATTCACTACGACAACCCTAATTCTCCATTTGTTAAAAAAGTCGTCAGAATCTTAAAACTTCACGATCTTCAACATGTTCATCAGCCAACTCATAAAGCAGGCCACATCTTTGATTGGATTGTCACTCGCCAAGATTGCACCTTGATTGAAGACGTCAATGTAAAAGATATACAGATCGCTGATCACTGCCTGGTATCTTCGAAATGGAATTTTGAAAACCCCCAACCCGAAAAACTGTTAAAGTCTATCCGAAAGATACGATCAGTTCAGTTTGATGCTTTCCGCGCTGACCTCGCTTCATCTGAGCTAATTTGTAATCCTCCTCAAGACCCAGATGACCTTGCTGTCCTGTACAACACGATCAGCATGCTCCAATCGTTACAAAACAGATTATACCTCGACCTGGTATTAACTGGTACAACACTGGGGTACGTGATGCAAAGAAAAGTCGTCGCTTGGCTGAACGGAAATGGAGGTCTACACATCTTGAGGTACATCGGCAATTATATAAAGATGAAAGTATCTAAAACTATCAGAGAGGCTAAGTCACGCTACTATCTTAACAAGCTGACTGAAGATACCAGGGCCCGATTCCTAGAAAATTCGTAAGCACGTTCTTGTGCTTAGATTTTAGTCGACTTTACATTTAAGTAAACTTACCTTATTTTATGTTCCCAGAAAATTCTTAAGAACGGTCTTGTGCTTAGATTTTAGGTAGACTTCATTGTAAGCACAAGAACGTTATTATGCGTTCCAAGAAAACACTTAGGCACAACTTCGTTCTTAAATATAGCCAATCTAAGCACAAGTACCAAGCAAGGTATAGGGCTTGCTTACCAACCTTAAGTCTGTTTCTGCTTCAAAAAGATGGCTGGCCGTAGAGTTATTCGATGGTATTTACGACACCTTTTGATACCAAAGAGACAATTACAAGACAGGGAACATCCTTCTCCAAAAGAAATTAAGATTGCTATAGAAAATTACGCATCTAGAGCCTACCCTGAAACCAATTTATTTATTTCAATTATTTGCCAATTAGTAAACAATAGGCTACAAACACACAGGGTACTTTAAGGTCAGGCGCACTCACATTATTCAGTTAGTTTGTATATGTCTGCGTTTTTTTTTATCTTTTGGCAAATTTTATAATTATGTGTATAGGGCTTCCCCCGAGTTCTTCAGTTTCTTCCTGCAGTAATGATCGAAATCATTCGCACGATCTGTGCCAAGCGCCAAATTGGAAAAAGGCCTAATTTGCTACCCTTGTAAAATGACGCCATTATTTTTTTTATTATTATTATTATCTAAATCAACCACAATAAAGCAGGCGACAAATTTATGACGTGATTCGCATACCAAAGTTGTTTTTATGACATTAAAGAGCATCGTAGTCTCAGTGTATGGTAAGCTTTACCAGTCACAATGTGCTTAGACTTATACTTGACCTGTGCTTACGTAAGAATGGTCTTGAGAATTTTCTAGGGACGGTATTTTTATAAGATTCTTACGTAAGTAAAATTGAAGCATGACTTTGTGCTTACTTTAAGAATTTTCTAGGAATCGGGCCCAGCTCTCTTGATAAGTGTCATTCCTTCATGCAATCATTGCTTGGTACCAAATCCGTAGCAACTCAGCCACATTCAGATGATCGCGAGGAATTGGCAAACTCTTTCTCGGACTTTTTCGCCTCAAAGATTGACAAAATTAGAAAGGAGTTTACTGATCATGTAGTCCTTTGTGATACACATACGTGTACACCTGTGAACTTGACTGGTGTCGTGTCACTCAATGAGTTTGAGACTTTTAGTCAGGATGACATCTTAAAGATCATTAAATCTGCAAAGAAAACGCCATGTCCACTTGATCCGATACCGCCCAAGCTACTCATTCAACTGTTAGACATTCTGCTTCCTGTTTTTAGACCACTAATTAAAAAGGAGTCTCTTGATCCCAATGTTCTCAAAAACTATAGACCTGTGTCTAACTTGTCATTCCTTTCCAAAATTGTGGAAAGAGCTGTAAGTCTCCGTCTTCAATCCCATATTTCGAAATATGAGTTGTTGGATCAGTTTCAGTCTGCTTACAGACCCATCATGGCACTGAGACTACTGTGTTGAGGGTCCTCAACGACCTACAGTGTGCAGTGGATACAGGGAATGTAGCATCTTTGACGCTTTTGGATTTATCTGCAGCGTTTGATACTGTGGACCATCATATTCTATACAATAGACTTTAAACTCAGTTTTGTATTTCCGATACACCCCTTATATGGATCACATCATACCTTAGTAATAGACATCAAACAGTTCTACTTTGTGAGGCCAAATCTCTACCGTTTAAACTTGACTGTGGCGTACCGCAAGGCAGTGTACTAGGACCCATGTTTTTTGTTCTTTATACAACCGCTTTGGGGTCTGTGATCGATGGCTATGAACAGAGGCACTACTCTTATGCCGATGATACTCAACTCATTGGTGTGTCTAGTCCTATGCTAATCAGTGGTTCCTTAGAAAAAAAATACTGACTGTTCGCTTGCAGTTAAATGGTGGATGAATGCTAACAAACTAAAATTAAACGACGATAAAACCGAAGCTCTTTTAGTAGGCCCATCACAATAACTCAAGTTACTACCTGATCTTAAAATCACCATTGGTAATTCAGAAATAAATTTCTCCAAAAATGTTATAAGTCTTGGAGTGATATTTGACCCTTGTCTGACAATGGAGACTCAGGTTGATATGGTATGCCGTAAATGCTACTATCATCTACGCTGTATACGCAACATCAGAGACTACCTCACAGCTGACGCCTGTTAACTCCTTGTGAGATCGTTGATTCTATCGGGGATTGATTATTGTAATAGTGTACTGTATGGAATCCCACAAGCACTTCTAGCCAAGATCCAGAAAGTTCTCAATACAGCAGCTCGAATAATAACAAGGACACATAATTTGATCACATCCAGAATGTGCTAGCTTCATTACACTGGTTACCTGCTGAGGCGCGAGTCAAATACAAAATATTAACATTAGTGTATAAATGTCGCAATAATGCAGCTCCTCGATACTAATCTGAACTCTTATATGACTATAACCCTATTAGATCACTTCGCTCTCAAAATAAACAGTCACTAGTTGTTCCAAGATATAAGTTAAAGTCATATGGGTATAGGTCTTTCAGTTCAGCAGGTCCTAGATTGTGGAACGAACTTCCACAACAGATCAAGAATCAACAAACTTTTAATCAATTTAAATCCGCACTACAGACTTTCCTGTTTCGACAGTTTTACCACTAGAGCCATTACTAAAAGCGTTTTGAGCATGTGTAAACATGGAGAAGACGTTATATAAAACCTAATTATTATTATTATTATTACCAGACGTATCATTAAAAATAGGCTGGCAGCTGCCAGGCATCACATTTTCGACAGATGGATAGAGAACAAGCAAAACAAAGCGAGAATTTCATATTTTCTAAGAAAGTCAAAGCATAGTTTTTTGTATGTCTTTGCTCAATAGGTTGTCAACTCACTATTATACGATCACAGGTGTCATTCTCATACTTAAAGGACCTAAGTCTGTAACTCAAAATCCTCCAAATTCTTCGACATCGAAAACACGAATTATTTATCAATTTAAATGTAGACTTACTGGGAAAAGATGAGCTTGTGATATCCGATATTTACGATAAAATCGTGTACCATAATGCGCTTCAGCCCCAGTTGTATTCTGAGAGACTCGTATGACGAGGCTAGACACATTGCACTCATTCAAACATAGTTATGTAGACTGGAATAACTAGACGCTAGAAATCTGAACTTGATTGAAATTGTTGGCATATTTCGCCGAACATAACCGATTTGAAATTAGAGTAAAAACGGAATCCATTGAATGTAAAATCAGTTTATACACATTCGTATTACAGTATTATATGCGTTGCGGCCCACTTTTGTGAATTTCTAGGTCCCAAATGTTAGCGATTTAGCTCCTTTAAACTCATTTACACCAGAAATAATAACATAATTACCTCCATTGTTTTCCTATTTCCCGCCATGGAATAGCTATCTTCAAACGTTTGAATTTGAAGAGGATATATTTGCCAATTTTTCAACTGGCAATAGTGAATTATAGGATTAATATACTTATTCTAAAACTAGGTAGGGCTGTTTATGGATACCATCTGTTTTAAGGCTTCATTTTAATACATTTTAAAAATATGAAATTGTAACTGGAAGTTACAATTTGATATGCACAAATGTCGAAAGGAACCAAGATCTTGATATACATTTTTTTACACTATTCGCTAACAAACGGCGACCATTTTTTTCCGATTCGACCGAATTTCGAACTCAACCTTCCTTAGCGTGTAACGGTGATTTAATCAAGCCTTACTTAGGGTATAACGGTGATATAATCAAACTTTAATTTTGATGGGCTAGCAATTGGGAACTTCAGAGGGACAGCAAGCTAAAAAAAGACGATTTTTCGGACAATCAGGGGTCATAATTCAGGAAGTTACGTTTCGATGGGCGCAAATATCAAAAGGAACCAAGATCTTTGGGTTATAAACATGCATTTTAAGTTTCATCAAAATCGAATTAAAATTGTGACCTCTACAGGGTCCTCCACTTTGATAATCCATATTTATACACGATTCGCGTACAATTGGCGGCCATTTTGTCTGGCATTAAGGTCAGATTTTCTTTAAATACGAACTCAACCCTTCCGTATGGTGTAACGGTGATATAGTCAAACGCCTTTTTAAATCGGATAATAATTGTGACCTCCAGAGGGATCAAAAGCTAAAATAGGCGATTTTTGGAACAATCAGGGGCCATAATTCAGGAAGTTAAGTTCCTATCGGCGCAAATATTGACAGGAACCACGATCTGTGGGTTATAAATATGCATGTCACGTTTCATCAAAATCGGTTTAAATGATTTGAGGATGCCTTTGCCAAGACTTTCTTGTGTTTGGGTTGTTACAGATGTGTTACAGTATTTAATAACACTTTTTTTCCACTGGAAGATTTGAGTTTGAAGGACTCCCCATTGAAATTGGTTATGCTAATCTCATTGACCTAAGCGTGTCGTGTGCAGACAATTGGTTCACTGAAACTTTCAAATATGCACCAGGAAAAATCCTATTTTATTTTCGGGTGTGATACACTTTTGAAAACTTCAAGGCCAGGACGACCTGTGAAGGAATTGAAAATGTGTGTTTATCCAATGGAGTATTTTAACAGGTCAACCTCTATGAGGGGCGATGTGGGTAAACCTTTTGTTAGTTATGGTGAACAGGTGCTGGTGTGATGGCTATGTGACCTATCCAAAGGACATTTGGTTTATAGATATTGTAACAATTAGTAACACACACTGCCTTGCCTACTATCTCGGTACCAAATAATAAAACAACACCGGTTGAGATATCAGCGCAATATCCTAAACACAGCAGTACAATAAGGTATATGTTAAATCATGTCTCTTTATTCGTTGAAAACAGTTCAAATGATACATGTCACGACACGAGATATGCGAAAAGGATCGAAAGCGTTGATCTAACAAAATGGTTCAGAAAATATTCGATTGAATGAGATGGGGGTTGAATGGATTGCCCGCACCAACCGGGCTATATTGCGCCAAACATAATTATGGTGATTTCGTCCAATGGATGTTTCTAGGATATGGACAAGTCATGGGTTGCATCCCAATCATGTGTTCCACAAGGATTAAGGTTATCTGTGAAACATGCATTATGGAAGAGCTAAATTTGCCTATTGCAGGGTTTCTGTGTGTCAGAAATATTATCTAAATTATTAATTAGACATCAATTAACTTATCCAGACCATAAGCAACTCTCGATGTCATCGATCGCTAGCCTTCGATATCGACTTTATTAGACACCTATATGCTGCTTAGTGAAATCAAAACAGTGGATAATCGAGACTATGCTTTTTAACGTACGAACTTTGGTAAAAATCAACGAGACGAAAATTTACAAAGCTGATATCTCGGTTCAGAAGGGGGCCAATTCGACTGAAATTTTCGAAAAGTTACCTTTACATTATCTAGTGTTTAATGATTATAGCGAGAAGTATCGGTTCGTTATCTTATCTCCCATAATGTATCTTTAAGCTAGGTGGGGTTTCTTATATACTTTCACCAACTCAATGATTTGATTTCTTTTATGCGAATGTAAACCAATTAAATTGATGTATGTTTATGAAAGAGGTCAAACCAGGCCTTTCGATCCGGAGATCAAATCAGGCATGTTTCAGTAACCCTGTTTATGTAAACAAAGGTGAGGTTTGAATTTCAATTCTCAGAAAAATATTTATTGAAACATCTGTTGTTATTAATTGTCCCCCGCCTTTCGAAGAAAGCAGGGGACTATAAAAATGGGTTCGTCCGTCTGTCACACTTTTTGGGACACAATAACTTCCTTCCTAATTGAGCTAGGTGTAGGTGTAGGTGTTTATTAGGTCAATGCCTTGATGGAGTTCGCAAATGAGCACTCTCTGGTTAGGGTAAACAGAGATAACTTATTTCATTGGTTGATGCTTTGGGACACGATATGTTAATTATAATTAAGTGAGAGCGTTTAAACTTGGTGTATAGGTTCATTACATCAATACCCTGACTAAGTTCGATAATGAGCATGTTCTGCTCAGGGAAAGCAAAGAGATAAGTAATTTGATTGGTCGAGACTTTGGAACACAATAACTCTCATTCAAATTAAGTTATAAAGTTCACACTTGGCGTAGTTTTTTTATTAGGTAAATACCTTGATGGAGTCCGAAGATGAACGATAAGCACTTTGATTAGTTGAGACTTTTGACAACAATAGTTCTTCTTCTAATTGAGGTAGGATGTTCATACTGATAGAAAGTGGTGGAATTTTGTGTATAGTTTGATTGCTCAATGTTTTTGAAGGAAAAAAAATGTGGGATTAATTAATATGTGTCACCTATTTATTTTGGGAATTCGGTGGGGGTCAATATAACCATCAATGGGACGTCTGAGGTGTGATAAGTTACAATGGATTCATTTGATTTGAGTAAATATTTGAATATATGGGCGGGTTTCTAGACGATGATTCTGCATTTAATTTTAGTTCTTTATAAAATTGTTTCTTCACTTTGTCAAATCACATGCACTTACAGGAGCTAAATCGATAACATTTGGGACCTAGAAATTGACAAAAGTGGGTCGCAACCTATACGAATGTATATAAACTGATTTACATTCAATGGTTTCCGTTTTTTCCTCAATTTCAAATCAGTTATGTTTTCGGCAAAATAAGCCATACAGTCACAATCTAGTGCAAATTTCTATAGCGTCTGGTTATTCAAGTCAACATACGCCGTGTGGTATGGTGCAATGTGTCTAGCCTCGCTCCTTAAAACTGGGGCTGAAGCGCATTATGGTACACGATTCGTGTACCAATGATAAAAAAAATCATTTTATCTAAAATATCGGATATCAGAAGGTCATCTTTTCCCGGTAAGTTTGCATCATCAATGTTGATTTAAATTGGCCAATAATTCGTGTTTTCGATGTTAAAGATTCTGGAGAATTTTGAGTTACGGACTTAGGTCCTTTAATAAATATGGATATAGTTATGCATAGGCTAATGAGACCGGTATAAATTAAAGGGGAACGTGGGTTGAAAATTAGACTCTCACAGACAATTCCAAGAAGCTATTATATATTTGACAACGAGGAACCCCCAAAGTTATTACAGCTTACCAATAAAGTTGTGAAACTATTTTGCTGTAGTATTATTTATGATCACAAGGAACACAACAAATGAAAAAGTCTTAGTACTACACTCACTGGGAAGACAGAACACAACATTTCATAAAACATGATTTAAAGGGCGCGTGGCTCTATTTTTTTCGGTGGGAAGGGGGCTTGGAATAGATAAATATAGTCTTTGAAGCACATTTTAATGTAATATGAACGTATGTAAACTGAGTTATATTTAATTTTTAACAACACTATTGTATTTTTATACGCCCACATATTCATGCGGACGTATATTGCCGTCCCCCCTGTCCGTGCACAATCGTTTGTGAACAGTCTACAGGTCACAATTTTTATCCGATTTCGATGAAACTTAAATTGTAGGTTTATCACCATAAGATCTCAGTTCCTTTCGATATTGGCATGTATCGGACGGTCAATTCATGATTGTACGAAAAATCACATTTTAAGCTTTTGAACACTGTACGGGTCCCAATTTTAATGAAACTTGAAATGCATTTTACTACGCTAAGATCTTGGTTCCTTTCGATATTTGCGCCCATCTGAACGTAACTTCCTGAAGTATTGCCCCTGGTTGTCCGAAAATCCCCTTTTGTTAGCTTGTGGTTCCTGTGGAGGTCAGAATTATTACCCGATAAAAAAACGTTTAATTATATCACCGTTACTTGAAATGCATGCTTATAACCTACAGATCTTGGTTCTATTTGATATTTGCGCATATAGATATATTCATGAATTTGGAAAGGGTAGGAAAAATCACATTCTTTTAAGCTTGTTCTAATTGAACAGCAGTTGTTTACGCCTGCTTAGTGGATTCTACTCGTTTCAGCCTTTACCAATTACTTCCACATTGTAATGTAAGACATGTTTTAATTTGTTTATTACAAACTGGCACCCGAAACCATAGGGTACACGACTCGTGTAGTGATTAAAACATTTTAACTGTGTCTAATATAGTGGACATTTGAATCCGATAGTCTAATGGCAAGATGACAACGGCAATGTTAATTGTTGATCAATATTGTATTCTAATTCCTGGTTTTAATTTCAAATTAATATTATGGACAATTGTGAGATAAGAGACTTGGCTCCTTGAACATGATCCTTATATTCTGCACCAACCGAGATCATGAAGAATGTGAATACGCGCCAACCAGATTGATAGTAATGACGTTACATCACAGAGAAAAAGTTACAAATGGTTTAAAGTCCACTAGTCACAAACTAGGTCATATCGGGACTAACATATGGTTTCATTTAATTTCATTGGACAGGCGACCCTACTCCTTGTAATGTACAGCCTGGCATTCGAAACCACGCCAGTTGACTCGATGACAGGCTTTATGATACAGCGCGTGTGCTAACCATTCAGCCATCTACCCCCGTTACACAACATATAATGAAATAAAATGGATATTTACTTCTCAGACCAATGAAATGAAATGGGGTTTAACGCCCTACTGTTCTGTTCCCACTGGGATACAGAAGATGGGCAAACGCGATACTTTGTGCTATGAGAGAAATTTGTCCCGACCTATTCTTCCACGGAATTTATGTACGTGTACTCCAATGTGTACACGGGACCTCGTATCTGAGATACCTAGTCCCAAATTAATAAAACAAAATAACTAATGGTGGCAGTGTCAACTATCTCTGTAGAATATTGGCTTAAAACAGAGCGTTTCTGGAACATTTAGCCCAAATTAATACCGACAAATTTCACAAAGTCGAGAGGCTGAAGAAAAACGCGTTTTCTGAATTTGTGACCACGACATTTGAACTTGATCAGATAACGAAACAAATGTGTGGATAACCAACACCCATTAAAAATATTTCCGGGAATGTTCTGTATTACGGGTTTTGATTGATTGATCCGGATTCACTGAAAGTGTCATATTAAAAATGCCTGTAGGCCAAAATGAAGTGACGAATAAAACTAAAGTTCGAGTTATTCACCGGTAAAAAGTAGCTCAGGTTATTTGTAGTAAATTTAAAATTTCCGGCATTATATGAAAGTTCCAACTAAAAAATATCTATGTATCTTATAAACTTGTCCTTTCCATGCGTCCATCTTAGGTTAATATCTAACCATGCATGAAAATGCGGAAACAACGAAGGGAAAAAAAGTGCTGTCTTTGCCATCATGTAAATCTAGATTGGTAAGTTATTCAGCAAGAAACTGCAGGATGTTCAAGACTACGGAAAGATGGGTCATAAACCTAGTCACGTGTGGCTAATTTAACTCTTGTTCCGGAATCTGGAACAAATGATTTTATAATCTTAACAATACATGTATGACAATTGACCGAAATACACTGACCCAAGTATTTGCGCTTATCGGATTGTAACTTCCTGAATTATGGTCCATGATTGTTTTTTTTTAGCTTGTGATCCCACTGAAGGTCACAATTATTTTCCGATTTTAAAAAAAACAACCTTAGATTATATCACTGTTACACCTTAAGGAAGGCTTGAGCTGGAATTTCGGGAAAATCGGACCAAAATTGACAGACAAAATGGCCGCCGTTTTTACGCGAAAACTGTTAAAAATAGTATATCATTGTTGTGGGACCTGTATAGGTCACAATTTTAATTCGATTTTGATGAAGCTTGAAATGCATGGTTATAACCTAAAGATCTTGGTTATTTGCGCAAACCGGATCGTAAATTCCTGAATTATGGCCCCTGATTGTCCAAAAAATCACCTATGGTCCCTGTGTAGGTCACGATTATTATCCGATTTAAAAAAAAAATAGTTTGACACCCGACGGAAGGATGATGAGTTCGAATTTCTTGAAAATCGGACCATAATTGCCAGACACAATGGCCGCCGTTTGTACGCGAATAGTGTCAAACTATAGTATATCAAAGTTGTGGACCATGTAGAGGTCACAATTTTAATTCGATTTCGATACATGTTTAAAACCTAAAGATCTTGATTCTTTTCGATATTTGCGCATATCAAATTGTAATTTAATGAATTATCGCCTTTGATTGTAGGAAAAATCACTTTCGGTATTGCTTGTTCTCTATCCATCTCTCGAAAATATGGGCGTTTCCTGCCTGGCATATATATTAACGTTAATATATATATACGTCATTGATCCAGACACTTAAAATAAATACATGTCACGTGACAGTCGTGTGATTCGTCCCTTCCGGGAAAATGGCTACCCAGTGTCACCAGAGAAATTTCTTTCTCCCAAATTATTCTGGTTCGAGATTGATTCACCGATACACCTCGGAAAGTGTGCTAATAACTATTACATACCAGGCAAGTATCAACAAGACTGTATGGAGGGCTATATAAATATAGGTTTACGTCATTAAACGTGTAAATATACACATGTAGATGATTATAATATTATATAACAGCTTATGTAACCATTCTACAAGAATGTGTGTGTAGCATGGGTGTGTCTGAGGATTAAGCACGTTTTATCCAAATGTTTTGCACGACATGCTTTTTTTGTGTCATAGTTATACCTATTATCTGACGTGAAATGTCACATCGGCTCCGATTTGGCTAACAAAGACGGGCATACGCCATAGGGGAGTTGAATGGGCAAATGGTTACCTCGGTCTGTCATTGTGTGAACTAGAGTGGTTTCGATTCTCCAGTTGTACGTGGCAAGTAGTATGGGCGCATGTCCAACGTCTTATGAATTGAACCATATGTTTGTCCCGAAATGACCTAGTTTTTGTGGACATTAAACCCCATTCCTAATTCAACCACGTTATTAATTTAACTGGAATGTTGGTAACATCTTTGCGTGTTGTTTTACGTAAACAATAACAACACGTGATACCCTACTTCTGTGACAATAGAAGAGAAATAAATGCTTCTTAAAATTGCTAAAAGCATACTCAGTGTTTTCGACTAAAATCATCGATGTATGAATTAAAATGTCAGTTAATTAGGTTAGGGCCTGTTCTGTAGACAGGCAGCATAAATTTGGGATGCTGCTACACAAAACTGTATAGTATAGTAAGTAGTAGTTATTAGCACACTTTTCGAGGTGTATCGGTGAATACCAGGACAGTTTTGGCGAAGCCGAGGCGGTCCCCGACCAAAACTGTCCCGATATTCACCGATACACCAAGGAAAGGTGCTAATAACTGACCTACATCACATTTCTATCGAGTATTGTGAAGGAAAATGTAAAAATAGTATTTATTATCGAGTCGTTTCAACCGAAAAGTGACAAATGCTCTTTCTTTTATCCCTTTCTGAGCCCCACGTTACATTTCATGGTAGAATTATTGCGCAGTGGAAAGACGACCTGACACCGAATAGTATTTACACGTGCGTATTGCTATACATTGGGCGTAAAACTATTACGTGTTTGTTTAGACCACATCGTCAAAACAACTTGTCTGATGCTATGTTCACACCTAATGCGCTTTCAAAGCGCTTTCCGTAAAACGCCCTACGGAAGGCGCTTTCGTTACCACGGGTGGCGTCACACTACAAATTAAACCGCTTTCGATTCGCATTAAAACACGTCACACTCAATGCGCATTAACAGCTTTCCCCATGCGATAAAACGGAAGTACTGCACTGCGCAAGCGCTGTTCGATCTCAACGCTGTAATGCGCGTCAGTTATATCGCTTCAGCCAATGCGCATTAGAAATGCGGTTTCGCTAAAGCGGCTTAGTTTTGGTTTAATGCGCATTGAGTGTGACGCGTTTTAGCGACTTAAGGCTTTAATGCGCATTCGATGCGCATTAAAAGGCTAGTGTGAACACAGCATTAGGCGAAGAGGACTGCGATTAGACCAGAGGGAGTAGGGCATTGTCACCCGAGTGGGGGCAAAATCTGAGTTAACTTTTCTAGAGGCATTTTTCACCAGGAATCCGAATCTGGTAGGTAATAAGCCAGGTGGGGGGGGGGGGGGGTTTCCGAGATAATCGAGGTCAAAGGTCACGGAAGGTCAAATAACGAAAGAAACGTATATAATTCAAAATCTGTTCAGAATAGGCTGGAAATTGTTGATAACAGCAATGAGACAATTATAATACAGTAATACATGTATAATAATAACAATGCGCTGCGATGACACCTGCATACCTGTGGTATTAAGCTCTATTACTATGATAATGAAGGGGGTGGGGGTATTCAATGCCAAAATACAAGTCTTAGTATGAAATTCCAGATATAATGTTACATATCACTGAAAAGCTTGTTGAATGCTCTCTTCAAATATGTAATTCTTATGGTGCATTCATATTTACTTACCTTAAAAAGCGATCAAAGTTTTGTGGTATAAGCTCTATTACTATGAATATGAAACGGGGGGGGGGGTATTCAAGTATTCAATGCCAAAATACGGTCTTAGTAGGAAATTCCAGATATAATGTTACATATCACAGAAAAGCTTGTTGATTGCTCTCTGCAAATATGTAAACAATTGTCTGGCACATTGAGATTTACTTACCTAACATAACATAACGGTCAAGTTTGGTTGGTACTTAACTCAATTACTATGATAATGAAGGGGGGGGGTATTCAATGCCAAAAAACGGGTCTTAGTACGAAATTCCAGATATAATGTTACATATAACCGAAAAGCTATTTGTTTGCTCTCTTCAAATATGTAAAACATTTTATGGCACATTCATATTTACTTACCTTAAAAAGCGATCAAAATTTGGTTGTATTAAGCTCTATTACTATGATAATGAAGGGGGGGGAGGGGTATTCAATTCCAAAACACGGTTCTATGTACGAAATTCCAGATATAATGTTACATATCATAGAAGAGCTTGTTTATTACCCTCTTCAAATATGTAAGTAATATTATGGCACATTCATATTTACTTACCTTAAATAGCGATCAACGTTGTGTGATATTAAACTCTATTACTATGATAATGAAGGGGGGAGGGGGTATTCAATCCCAAAATACGGGTCTTAGTACGAAATTCCAGATATAATGTTACATATCACAGAAAAGCTTATTTATTACCCTTTTCAAATATGTAAATAATCTTATGACACCTTCATATTTAATTACCTTAAGCAATCAATGTTTAGTGGTATTAAGCTCTATTACTATGATAATGAAGGGGGGGGGGTATTCGATGCCAAAATACGGGTCTTAGTACGAAATTCCAGATATAATGTTACATACCAGCAAAAGGCTTGTTAATTGTTCTCTTCAAATATGTAAATAATGTTCTAGCACATTAAGATTTACTTACCTTGAAAAGCGATCAAAGTTTGGTGGTATTAAGCTCTATTACTATGATAATGAAGGGGAGGGGTATTCAATGCCAAAATACGGTTTTTAGTATTTGTTATGTCAATCCACCTAAATGGTTTCATTATAAATTTCATATATATTGATCTCAAGTTTACTAAATGCCATTGTGCTTGATAACGATAAGAGGATACTTGTCGAAACGTCGTGCTTTAGAATAAACTAGTTATTGTATCCCATAAAAACTGTGTTCTGTGAACACTGTTGAGATCGGTTGAATAAACTAGTAGTAGATCTACCCGTATAAAACTGACGGGGTAAGGAGTTGCCACCCGTAGACGACGGTGGAATATGTCGCCCATCTAGCCATGAGGATCTCATATTTTAATCAACATCTCCATACAAATAAGAGGAAACATGGCCAGGTAATTGTAAACAAGTCACTTCAATAACATGTGTTGATGATATGCCCGTGCAGGCATGCATAGGAGTTGCACGTGCAACTCACGGTCACTAAATAAATAAAGTGTCAATCTGAATCTATTATTATATGTAGAAAACAATATAATTTTCTTCTCCCCTTGTTTAATAAAAGGTTTTACCGTACTACCGTTTACTGTGATCCGTGTATTGTATATATATCTTATATATATTCTCCAAGCTCCCAGCTTGGCGTCTAAGTCTAACTTAGTCTAAGGCTGTCCGCGTACTAACAAGTTACCTATTTGAAGTCTTAACATAATCTGAGCCGTAACAACGGCATAGCAGCAATATATATGGTTAATTCCCGCTGGTAGCACGGGACTTCGTGGTAAGGTGGAAGTAGTCCCGGTCATCCTGACGGACAGCTGTATCATACAGGGCAAAATCACAACAATACTATTATCCTGAACGGATGTAATTAGCGTGAGTGATTACGAGGAAAAGTAAAGTAACCGCAGACTGATTCAGTGTTTGATATGTGTATACATTATTTACCTGCTTAATTGAGTATAAGTAGGTCAATGCACGTGCAAGTCATCGGTCATGATTGAAGGTTTAAACAGGTGTGTTGATACAATTGTTAGTCTGAGTTCACATTTGGGTTGTGGCAAGGTAGAGTAATTACTTAGTTCGATTACGTTCATTGTATTCATGTATGTATTGTTTGCATGATGAGCGTAATGATCTGTATGTTTTTGAATATTTTTCAGATGGTTTTGCCAGTGATTTTAAGGAAGAGGAATAATTTGGAGGGGGTCAATTTAATTCCGCTTATCAAGCGGATTAAATGGGGGCACCTTCCCGAAAGATTTTGCCAGAATACATAAGGATAAGAAGACAGAAAATATGACAATGGATGAGATAGATGAACACGCAAAACAGTTAACCGGAGAATTACTCATATACCTGATGGAGATGTCAAACAAAGATATTTCTGTAGAAAATGCAAGTGTTGTCCTTCATTACGCAATTGTTTATGCCAATGAATGTGGTCAACCGCCAGGGCAGGAGTTAACGTCACTGGAGGTAAGTTGAGTGTTTGTATATTTGTGAAAATTTGCAATATTATATGGGACTTGATTTTATTTTCTCGGATAGTTAGAGTATACCAGTTATTTATTATTTTCTTTGTATTTAGCAGAATAATGAAACCTAGACGTGATGCTGTAGACGTTGTTGATGGTAAAAGGAAGCGGGAACTAGAAGAACGCATTCAAAGTTTAGAGAAAAAGTCAAAGTTTGATAACGTCAATGATCTTAAAGAGAAAGTGAGGTGTTTGTGCCTGCAGGACGAACCGAGTACAGCATTAATTCTTTTAACGTTAGACGAACTAGCTAAAGTTTCAGCAAAGTGCAGCCATGAAGATGAAAATACGTTTGACGAATTATATAGGCAGGCTAATCGGTTACAATCAAAGCTTAATATATCTTCTCTTTGTCAGTTCTTGGAGGCAAAGCTGCTAATATTGTAACCAAGGCAATAACAAAATGGATGAAGGCTGCTGCAATTACAACAGTTGATGAGAAATCTGCTCTGTTAGATACAAAGCGTGACTTGAATGCATTGTCACCATTATCAAATCGTATCCACCTTTTCAGTCACCGTCCTATGTGTATCCACCTAGCAATATGCCCCACATGTCGCAGCCGTTTCTACCCATGTATTCAGGTCCTTTTAATCCCACTTTCGGTGGAGGCACTGGTCGAGCATTCCGCCCTTCTGGTTTTAGACCCCGTGGGGCGTGTTTGTTTTGCGACAGCCAAGATCATCAGATTAGGGACTGTATAAAGATGAAAGAGGCGAAAAGAAAATAATGGGCATTAATAGGGGAATGAAAACGGCCAAAGGGAAATAATCTAAATTTCGGTGGGATTTTAGTTTGTTCTTTCTTACCATTGACCTGGGGAATACTAATTCCTTAGTGGATTTATTTTAATTCACGATGGTCAGAGGTGAGGGAGGCACGTCTCCTTGTGTGATTTGTTCTGGTTTAGTACTAGCATTTTGAATGTCTTATAGAAGGAACTTTTATTTTCACTTCAGGCAAAATATTTACCATGTTTATCTATACCAGAATGGGAAAGAAATTGTGTTTTCGACCCTTCGTTGATATTCAGTTAGAACTAAACCAGAATGGTTAACACTGGGGGTGGCGATCCCTCATCTTCTGACGACTATCCGGTAGCGGAGGAAGTGTTATGTGACAAAGATGTTTTGTATGACATTGATTTACTTCCATTGCGTGATCCAAAATGTTTTGTATCTGGCCAAATTCATGAGCATTTGAGCGAATGGCAGGATATTTTAAAAAAACTCAAATTCCGATAACGTCTTGAATTGGTTAAGAAACGGTGTAGATGTTTCTAGTTTCTTTAAGTCATTTAAGGGTAACTTTAAAGGGAGATGTTATGATAGCGATATACCTCCGAAGCAATATTTTCAAAATTAGGCCTCTTGTAGAGAGCATCTTGAATTTGTATGTAGTTAGCTCCGTAATCATATTGCCACAGCGGCGGTAAGGTTGTTAGGTAAGGCGAGTGAGTGTGAGCTTCCAAAAGTTATAATGCCGCTGACCATTGAGCCGAGTAAACCCCGATTATGCCATGATGAACGTTTTTTAAATCTTTGGATTAAGGTCTCGCCTTTTCGTCTGGAAACCTTGAGAGATATTCATAGAATGGTCGATGTAGATGCTTTTATGGTAGCGCGTGACGAAAAATCTGGTTATGACCATGTTAGGTTTAGTGACGCGTCACAGACCTACTTTGGTATTCAATTTGGGGGTTATGTAATGACTTGTACTACTCTTCCATTTGGTTGTAAAGCCTCGCCGTTTATATACCAATCTATAGGTTTATCCGTAACTTCATATTTAAGAGAATACTCTATTACTAATTCATTATATATTGATGACCGGTTTCTTTTATCATCTAATTTTACTTCTGCAGGACAGAGTTATGATCAAGCAAAAAGACTGGCTTACGTTCCGTTAAGCTTGCTGACTAGATTAGGGTACACATTATCTTTGAATAAATGCACACTCGAGCCGACAACTTGTCTAAAATATTTAGGACTATATATGGATTCGGTTAAACAGGCGTATATTCTCCCGGATGACAAGAATGTGAAATTTATTGAGCTAAGAGATTATGTTTTGTCTCTTAAGAATGTCGATATAAAGACTCTTCAGAGATTTTCTGGTAAATGTATTTCGATGGCGTTGGCAGTTCCGTGATGTAGATTGTTCACCCGTGAGGTTAATAGGGCCATTTCTCGATGTAGTAAACATAGCCGTGTAGTTGATGTTGATAGTGATCTTAGGAAAGAATTAGAACATTGGAAGTTTAAAGATTCATGGCAAGGGGCTTCGCTATGGCGTCCAGAGTTTCATAAGACCATTGATAAGGCAACGGATTCTTCACAATTTAGATATGGGGCTGTTCTGAAACTAGGGAATTCAAAAATAAACCTGGGCGATTATTGGCCTGAGGGTGACAATCGTCCGATTCATCTTAAAGAGGCGGATGCAGTCTTGAAGTCGTTGCAGTCTTTGGATGTGTCATTAAGAAACTCTAGGATGGATGTGTCAGTAAATAATATGGCGGTAATATCGGTTTGGGAGAATCATGGTGGTAGGGATACACGTTTGAATTCAATTATTAAGGAAATCTTTAATTGTGTGGTTACTTTGAATATGGATTTGCATATGAAATTTGTTCCTTCTAGTTTTAATCTTGCAGATGGTGAATCTAGGATTTTAAGCGCTGGCGATACCATGTAAAGCAGTAAGAGTTGGCTAGAAATTGAGAGTAGATATGGACCTCATTCGGTTGAGCTCATGGCTCTGGATTCTAATACCATGACATTATCAGTTGATACGCCATTGAGACATTTCACGCCTACCTTTAGCCCATTTTCTAGTGGAGTAAATGTGTTCTGTGAGACACTGGACTCGGAGTATAATCCGTATGTTTTTCCCCCTTATGGAATGATCTTCCCTATACTGTGTTTTTTGGAACAACAGCATGTTGAATGTACAGTGATTGTTCCTCAGATACGACCAATTCCAATGTGGTGGCCCATGATAAACAATGCGTGTAATAGCCGATTCTGTTTGGGAAAGGTGGAGGAAAAGGGTGTTGTAAGGGTTCCTACCAAAAATTCAGCTTACTAAATGGGTTTTGTCGGTTTCTATCGTGCCTTCCGCGGAGGGCTAAGATGAGTGATTGTACACCCGATGATATTCGTAGGTTTTTGATATGGAAAGATTCTAATGGCAAAACCATTGTTCATGACATTTCATGTTCACATTTGGGTAAAAAAAGTTGCACACGCAACCTCTTGTTTGTGCCCTAAACGGTTAGCATCTGGGACCATAGAGAATATTATATACCAGTTAGTCCAATTGTTTGATGATTATGGTTTTGGAAGATGCTGGGATGATTTCTCACATACGGGTAATCCAGCAGCGTCTGTTCGCGTAAAGGAATATTTAAAGTTAGTAAAGGAGGAACAGGCAAGAGCGCATATACTCCCTAAACAGGCGGAACCGATATTCCTGACAAAATTGCGATCTATATCTATGTTTATTCAGAGAGAGTTGAATAGGAATGATTTGAATATACGCGAATTGTATGTACTGAGTAGAGATCAGGCTTGGTTGAAATTACAGTTCTTTGCCGGGGATCGTGCTAGCGATTTGGCGGTCGTAGTGGCACAAGAGGTGAAGATTCTTAATGATGCTTCCGGGTTAATTTTTCAGCATACATTTGGCAAATCTCTACGCGGAGATAAGGCTAAGAGTAATTCATTAGTTATAAAACGGTGTGATGAGGATTTGATTTGCCCGGTAAAAGGTCTTGTTGACTTTATGGAACTTGCCAGGCAGCATGGGATTAACTTAACACGGGGCTACATTTTCCTCATTGTTTCGGGGAAAGGTCGTGTTCTTGATAAGCCAGTAAACTATTCTGTAATTTATGAAAGGTTGAGGTATTATCTTTCTACTTTAGGGATATATGAAGGAGAAACACCACACAGTTTTCGATCAGGCTGTGCCGTTACGATGGCTCTTTCGGGGTCGGTAAAAATACAAAACAGATAATTTTTTTTTTAAACAATATTTTATTCATATATTGAAAAGGATTGAGGAACAGGCATAGCCTATATGACCTCTCTCCTAAAACAGATGATGAGACATATAGGGTTGTTTGGGGAAAAGAGTGCAGAATATTATAGCCGCTTGTGTACTCTCGCGGATACGGCTTTTGTTGCTCAAAAATTGGCGGATTCTGCAGCTAAAGCTCAGGATATTGAAAAGGAATATGTCGAAAATGCGGAGTTTGATCTTTTAAAGGATGCCTTCGTTTAATGTTGGATAAAATTAAAATCCCAGGACTAGAATTAGAATGTTTCTGCCGTTATTTAATATAGGAATTGTAATGTAATTTATTTACTTTGAGATTATTTTTGTATTTAATTGAATAAATCTTGTGATGTTTTGTTGTCTTTTGTTTCGAGTATTTGGAATAGAGGGTAATGAATATGCTGGTGGCAATGCTTTTAGAGGGGGTTCCAGAGGTAGGATATTTTATTGCAATATTGCTCTCCAATACTTAATACTTCTGGAAGCTGGAGGAATTGACATGCTGAGGATTGGTGTAGATCCTCACGTGTCATTTCCGGTGATGACGTAGTATAATGTATTCAATAATCATTCTTCATTAAGACAGCGAGAGGGATATAGTCCGTTGTACACGTGGACGTGAGGTATCCACACTGTCCCTCTTCATTAACGTTTTTTCCCGCCCAATCCCACCCACGGTTTTATTTAAGCTGTGTTGATCCTCTGGCATTCAGATTTATCGCAATATTGCTCCCCAATACCTAATACTTCTGGAAGCTGGAGGAATTGACATGCTGAGGATTGGTGTACATAGTAAACCTGCCCCCCTGCCAAGGCAGCGGCTGAACTCGGGATCAGAGAGACCCTTCTCAGGTAAGTTCAAGATCCACTGATTTGTCTCAACAAACTCAGCTTTTTTATACTAAAATGTGTTTTTACATATATTATTGATATAAAATATATTAAATACAGTTTAACTTAACTCTCTCAACCTGTAACATATGGCAGTAGCGTATCTTAACAATAATCATATTGATGTTGGTGCCATGGTTAACTTTAACTCTGTAACAGCATATATTAGTCCCGAAGTAGCCTAGTTTAGGTCGAGTGAACGTTAAACCCCATTTCTTTCTCACTCTCCCTCTCTTCTCTCTCTCGCCCAAATCGTAAGATCAAACAAGGGCATTTTTTAAAAAGATCTTGGACAGTTTATGCATTGCATTCTGATGATTTGATTATTGTCATTAAGAATATTTTTACCAAAGTTCTTTATTTCGCCATGCTAGACATTACATTACAGTAAATTCAAAGTAGATCATTAATTTAGACTAAACCACTATAGACTGTTCTTGACGATGGCCATAAAATCAAAACGATCGGTTGATATTTGGTATTTAAACCAGCACTATGGAAAATTAGATAAATATCTGGCAGTTCTCGCAATAATAATGTAAAGGGAATATTTGAAAATTTCAGTCAAATTATTTCACTATTTTAATTTTAACGAATTATCGGATCCCAAAAGTAAATACTCGGTTTTATCAGGGTTCAGTTTCAGAAAGTTACAGACATTCATGTATGAATTTTTCCTATACATAATTCGATCTGGGCCTTTGTAACAGCTACACCAGTTGACGGTTTAAATGATAAGTATATATATAACTGCGTGTCGCCAGCGTAGAGATGGAATTCAACACCATGTTTCCTTACTAGATCGCCCAAAAGGGAAAGTATACAAACTAAACAGTATGGGTCCCAGAGACGACCCTTGCGGAACTCAATACTCAAGAGTAGTTACATTTGATCATTGACTTAGAAACACTGCTGACAAGTAGTTATAAGCAGTTCAAGAGCCCTATTTACAATACCAAAACGTGAATACAGGCGTTTCAAGAGGATGCTGTGGTCGACTGTGGCAAACGCTGCCGACAAGTCCAACAGTATAAGGATGACACATTTCTGAGAGTCATTATAAAATAACTCCGATAGATTATCGCAAACATGTGCATTTATTTGCTTAGATATACACTTTTCTAATATTTTCGAAACAAAATTTTAGATTCGAGACTATAGATCGTTAGAATTTAGGTTAGGCTCTTTTTTAAATCGGAGTATTGTTAGCAGCCTTAAAAATTAATGGAAATGTTGATTTGGCGGTGAATAATAGGGTTAAGTCCAGTCTGGCATTCTTTGAGTAGCCAAGTAGGCAGCGGATCGAGCGAACGTGATTCTGTAGCACTTATAGGTTCGAAACTACTGAACGTAGGTGGTGTGACTTGGTTTTCCCGAAAATTGCTATTATTTACATGTTGATAAATTTCGAGAAACGCTCAGCTAGTTGAAGACTTTGACTATGGACTTGGAGAATAGAATAAGAGATCAAGTGATATAGTCAAATAGTAAATATCACATTTTATATTAAAGTAGCGCCTATGTTGATATATACAGGGGTAGATATACTATCAGATCAAATAATAGGGTTTCAATGATACATTGAATTTACTGAATTTAGTTATTAGAAAGAAAAACACTAACTCACTTTATAAAGATGTTAAATTAACATATTACAAGTTCAGTTCAGAGGAAGAATCATGTTTAGTAGAATGTCTTGGGGTTGAGGTTATCCGACCAAAATCTACCAAAGACGGGTGTCTCTTGTTTATTATTGTATTTATGTCAACTAACGGTTGAATCACAAGTCGTCCGTCCCTATCTACATTTTAAGCTTCCATCTGTTGATTTCCTGTATCATGATACTCTGATACATGTGTATTCTGTTTATATCTAAATTCTTCCAGTTGATTTTTATTTGAAATGTGAATGTTTTTATCATCAGGTAAATTTCTAGTGTAAATCCTGCTAAAATTGCTTGATTTCTTTTCCTTTAAACAGCTCTTTTACTTTCTTGTACAGAAGAATGGCCCTCTTTCTGGTTAGAGCTTCATTTACAAACACTCTTGTATTATGGGCTTCATTGTAGGATTTTAGAATTTTTTTTGTTTGCATACACATCATCCCTGTCCCTGTAGCTAATGAATCTGACGATGATGTAACGTTGGAATAAGCTTTTCGGCCCTACTCTGTGTGTGCGTCCAATATTAGACAAGGAAAGCTGTTCACCCTTCAGTATTTTCAAACACGTTCGCCTCGAATATTGCTGCATCTCGTCAATATCATTTTCGAGTTTTGATATTTTGTCATAGAGAGATTGTATCTGTATAGATACGGCTTCTTTAAATATTTTTGATAGTTCACACACAATGACGTCACGTTTAAGTGCGAATTGACTCCTCTCTCGTGCATATTTTGTCAAAAAATCAATTATGCTTGTATCGTTTGTTACGGTTTTGTGTTGACATTTTGATGTGTTGTTGAACGAGATCAAAGTCTATTATTAATAATCAACTATTTCACAATGTTTTTTTTGTCCGTTTTAATGATATTTCATTAAAGTAATTATGGATGTATCGTACCTTTGTATACTAATATATCGCCCTTGTATAATTTTAGAACCACTTTATTAGTGAGCAGAAATTCGGCTGTGTATCTATTATCACTCGTCGCTTCAGTCAGTTATATAGAACGGCGACTCTTGTTTTCCTTTTCGCTACGTCACTGCGGATTCGGAAAACGTGTATTACTCAGCTATCGTAGCAATGACCTCGGCGTTAAAAGTATATTTGGAATGTGTTTACCAGCTCCATCTCATATGTGATAATGACTGGCACCAATATTGTCCTTGAATTTAATAATTAAATTGTGTTTTCAATGTTGAAGATTTTGGATGATATTGAGTAAGAGACTTAGCTACTTGGAGCTATTCAAACTTCATGTTTAAAATCTTTAACGGTGTAATTGTGAGCCCAGTTTTCATGATTAGATACTTATCAGACAGATGAATAGATATATATATCATTTTTAATTTGAAATACTTATTGGTAATCATCAAAAAATTCACGTTTAAAAAATGTTTCATTATCAAGATTAAAACTACTTATCGGTTTGTAGTTTTGATAATGAAACATTTTTTGTCCCCGCCTTTCGAAGAAAGCATGGGACTGTTAAAATGGGTTCGTCCGTCTGTCTGTCCCACTTTTTGGGACACAATAACTCTCGTTCTAATTGAGCTAGAATGTTCAAACTTAGTGTAGGTATTTATTATGCCAATACCTTGATGGAGTTCGAAGATGAGCATTTTCCGCTTAGGGTAAGCAGAGATAAGCAATTTGATTGGTTGATGCTTTGGGACACGACAACTTTAGTTCTAATTAAGTGAGAGTGATGAAACTTGGTGTATAGTTCCATTACATGAATACCTTGACTAAGTTCGATAATGAGCATTTTCTGCTCAGGGTAAGCAGAGCGATAAGCAATTTGATTGATCGAGACTTTGGAACTGAATAACTCTCATTCTAATTGAGTTAAAATGTTCAAACTTAGTGTGAGTTTGCAGATGAGCATTTTCTGCTTAGTTGAAGCAGAATCAAGCAATTTGATTGGTTGATGCTTTGGGGCACCATAACTTAAATTCTAATTAAGTGAAATAAAGAAACTTGGTGTGTAGTTTCATTACATCAATACCTTGACTGGGTTTGATAGTGAGCATGTTCTGCTCTTGGTAAGATGGCTGATAAGCAATTTGATTTATCGAGATTTTGGAACACAATAACTCTCATTCTAATCGAGTTAGAATGTTCACACTTGGCATAGGTGTCTATTAGGTGAATACCTTGATGGGGTTCGAAGGTGAGCATTTTCTGCTTAGGGTAAGCAGAGATAAGCAATTTGATTGGTTGATGCTTATTAAGTTCTGATTAAGTGAGAGTGAGGACACTTGGTGTATAGCTTTAGCTTTATTACACCGATATATTGACCCAAGTTCTATAATCAACTTTTTCTGCTGAGGGTACGCAGAACGATAAGCAATCTGATCGGTTGATGCTTTGGGGCACGATAACTTTAGTTGTAATGAAGTGATAGCAATGTAACGCAGAGTATAGATTCACTTTATCATTACCTTGACTAAGTTCAATGGTGCAAATTTTCTGCTTAGGCCAAGGAGCGATAAGCACCTTTATTAGTCAAGACTTTGGAACATAACTTTTGATTTTAATTGAGGTAGAATTTTGAACTTAATGTAGATGATCATTAGGCGAATGTCTTGACTAAGTCAATAATTAATATTTTGAGCTAAAGCTAATATTTTTAAAAAAAATAAATGTTCGATTAATTAATATGTGTCATCTTATTATTTTGGGATTTCGGCGGGGGACATCAGCCTCACTGTTGGCTTGTTAAACGACAATTATTTGATGAAGGTATATAATGCGTTTATATTTATGTTTATTTCTATATCTTTTATGGCTTAATGGAACTAGAACCTACGTTAATTTGGTTTACAGTGCAATATGTTACACTTTTCAGTGTGTAAATAAAGCAGTTTTTTCGTCATTTTTGGTTAAAATCCTTATTTTTGGACAAGAATGGAGATTAATTACTACTAACCGAGTTGAGCGCCACTCTTTTTTTTCTTGATCTTAATATAACAGATATTTGCCTTGTCAGTCAGCATTCCCAACAAATTCTTATACCCGCATAGAATAAAATGACATACCTGAATTGTATGGAAGGTTATCGCTGCCAATATTAAATGCTTTGCTACAATGTCTTTTCCATTGATTATATGTAAAAAGTACAATGTCTCAAGTCCTAATACATCTGTAACAGATGCATTTCCAATCAATATGCTACGCTATACTTACTGTCTAAATCTCATCGAGTCATATAATTATTTATATTAATATTTATATGAATACTATGCTATAGGATTCATTGTTCTCGACCACGCAAGTTGTAACAGGTGTAAGAATCAGAACACAGCGATGAAGTTTCACATTTCTAGGAAAAAGATATTTTTATATATCATTGGAATCACTTTTCTGACTATTTTGTGTGTTTATAAACTTTTTTTGTCAGGTAAGTTCAAGTTAAACAAATATAGGTATTATTATTTTTACGTCTCTTTCCACCCAGTTATTTTAATTAGTTGTTTATTTATGAATTTTCTTCATCAGGGTAATTCAAGATAAATATAGGTATTATTTAATATTAAATTTTAAATTCTACATAATTAAAACATAGATATTAGTATTTGATGTTTCTAATAATAATATTGTGTTCTCACATAAATGTTACAGGGACGTTCCCTAAATGACTGTTTTTCCCCGGGACAACGCCACTGGTTCTGTCTTAATAACACTACACAGTTTTGAACCCTCTTTGACTACAATCTCATTATGTACGAGCTAAATCTGTCTATGATTTCCCTGGCGTTAAATGTTTTTTTAAATTATTATATAAACAATTTACTAACATGGCATACCCATAATCAACTCACTGTGCCATCGGATGACTCTAATTTAAGTAGATTAGAATATACTGTGTCAATTTAACATTAGATCCTAAAAAAATAAAATGGATATATATACGACCATAAACTGTCTACGCTACAGCAATTTTGTCAAAACTCAAAGCAATCGTAACTTTGAACGAAATAAAGTAGTTTTTGATATCCTTTAAAATTTTAATTAACACTATTAGTTAGTGCAGGGGGACTGCGCCACATACGACCTACACACAGGACAAACACAACGACAAGACATCATACTCCGAAACAGCAAACACAAAAAAAAAAAAAATTCAAAAAAGAGTTAATGGATCCGGGGGCTAGCCGTAAGCGTCCACTGCGCTGCACAGTCCCGGTCTGAAGTAACACAGACTTCACTCAAAATTGAAAATGATCTGGAAAAACATTATGTGATGTCTGCATGAGTCCTGGTCCGCCATATGCTACAAGCAATACGAATGTAAGCATACTGTATTAAAAAAAAAAAAATTATAGGCGTACAAGTAACCATCGGTGAAATGTAAAATATTCAATTAAATAGATGTATAGTGAATGTATTAAAGGAACAGGGGGATATATTTCACTTTTATATTTATTGAAATTTCCATTATCATTGATGGGTGTTATGTCATCAATAAAACGGAAGGTGTAGTTGAGACTTTTAGCTACTTTGTAATCTTTTTTTTCTTTTATGGTGAACGACAAGAGGTCGGTTGCTCAAAACTAAGTTATTTTAACAATCCGTTAAACTCCAACGGACATATCTTGGTAAATTTACCACAGAATTCACTATAGAATACCTTATTTTTTCCTATAGAAATATAAGTATTAATCTGTAGGAAAAATTTGCACCACAGAATGTTTGGGGCCTTTATTTCCAGCAACAATCTTTCTCTCCCGTTACAGTTAACGGATCGTTAAAAGATAACGGAGCTTTGAACAACCGGCCCCAGCTCTTTATCTAATTCGTACATAATACAGGGGTAACTGATGTATAGTCTTTCGAGTTATCTATGAATTTAGCGCGTATGGTTAATGGATATTTTAGAGCCCCCGGGGTCATTGCGGACCAACACTTTCTGACTATTTTGTGTGTTTATAAACTTTTTTTGTCAGGTAAGTTCAAGTTAAACAAATATAGGTATTATTATTTTTACGTCTCTTTCCACACAGTTATTTTAATTAGTTGTTTATTTATGAATTTTCTTCATCAGGGTAATTCAAGATAAATATAGGTATTATTTAATATTAAATTTTAAATTCTACATAATTAAAACATAGATATTAGTATTTGATGTTTCTAATAATAATATTGTGTTCTCACATAAATGTTACAGGGACGTTCCCTAAATGACTGTTTTTCCCCGGGACAACGCCACTGGTTCTGTCTTAATAACACTACACAGTTTTGAACCCTCTTTGACTACAATCTCATTATGTACGAGCTAAATCTGTCTATGATTTCCCTGGCGTTAAATGTTTTTTTAAATTATTATATAAACAATTTACTAACATGGCATACCCATAATCAACTCACTGTGCCATCGGATGACTCTAATTTAAGTAGATTAGAATATACTGTGTCAATTTAACATTAGATCCTAAAAAAATAAAATGGATATATATACGACCATAAACTGTCTACGCTACAGCAATTTTGTCAAAACTCGAAGCAATCATAACTTTGAACGGAATAAAGTAGTTTTTGATATCCTTTAAAATTTTAATTAACACTATTAGTTAGTGCAGGGGGACTGTGCCACATACGACCTACACACAGGACAAACACAACGACAAGACATCATACTCCGAAACAGCAAACACAAAAAAAAAAACAATTCAAAAAAGAGTTAATGGATCCGGGGGCTAGCCGTAAGCGTCCACTGCGCTGCACAGTCCCGGTCTGAAGTAACACAGACTTCACTCAAAATTGAAAATGATCTGGAAAAATATTATGTGATGTCTGCATGAGTCCTGGTCCGCCATATGCTACAAGCAATACGAATGTAAGCATACTGTATTAAAAAAAAAAAAAATTATAGGCGTACAAGTAACCATCGGTGAAATGTAAAATATTCAATTAAATAGATGTATAGTGAATGTATTAAAGGAACAGGGGGATATATTTCACTTTTATATTTATTGAAATTTCCATTATCATTGATGGGTGTTATGTCATCAATAAAACGGAAGGTGTAGTTGAGACTTTTAGCTACTTTGTAATCTTTTTTTTCTTTTATGGTGAACGACAAGGGGTCGGTTGCTCAAAACTAAGTTATTTTAACGATCCGTTAAACTCTAACGGACATATCTTGGTAAATTTACCACAGAATTCACTATAGAATACCTTATTTTTTCCTTTAGAAATATAAGTATTAATCTGTAGGAAAAATTTGCACCACAGAATGTTTGGGGCCTTTATTTCCAGCAACAATCTTTCTCTCCCGTTACAGTTAACGGATCGTTAAAAGATAACGGAGCTTTGAACAACCGGCCCCAGCTCTTTATCTAATTCGTACATAATACAGGGGTAACTGATGTATAGTCTTTCGAGTTATCTATGAATTTAGCGCGTATGGTTAATGGATATTTTAGAGCCCCCGGGGTCATTGCGGACTAACACTTATGAAAAA
Source organism: Patella pellucida (assembly GCA_917208275.1). Lineage (NCBI taxonomy): Eukaryota > Metazoa > Mollusca > Gastropoda > Patellidae > Patella > Patella pellucida. The sequence goes on from OU795044.1 coordinate 36,042,490, forward strand.
AATACTGAAAACAATATTCATCTCTGATCTGTAAACACATTTCCACTTTGCAAATCGCCTTCCTTCAATTTGAAAAAAAAAGATAAAATTGTGTGTGAGATAGGTAGAGAGAGAATTGGGGTTTAACATCCACTCAACACAAACTAGGTCATTTCGGGTTTTTAGCAGTGAGAGGAAACCTGTTGGCTTCTAGAAAACCAAGGAGGTTGGACAGGCTACTCCTTTCCTAATCGAGTACAACCAGGGTATCGAAACCACGCCAGCTGACTAAATGAAATACCTTATGATAAAATGCACATGTGCTTACCATTCGGCCATTCAATCCCCTTGTAAAATTGTAAACAAAATAGAGTGAAATAGATATGTTTTATACTAAAAGGTGACTTTGTTCTTCGAGGGGTCGCGATCAGATGATGGTTTCTGGAATGGCGTCGCAACCAACAAAAGGTTGGGAATGCTGTTATCGCCTAAAAGTACTTCTCTTCTGGTCGGACAATTGGACTGTCGAATGGTTAGTGCGTGCGCGTTGTAACATAAGTTCTGTCATTGAATCAACTGGCATATATTCGCTTCCCCCTGTTGAACGTGACAAGGAGTATGGTCGTCTGTCCAGCCTCATGGGTTTTCCCGGGTCCTCCCACTGCTATAAAACCCTACGCGCAAGCGAATTATTGAAATAAAATTCAACCATATGTTAGTCCCGAAATGACCTAGTTGGTGTCGAGTGGTCGTTAAACCCCATTTCTCTCTCTCTCCTTTAGACTCCGATGTTTTGCTGATTTGTTTTTATTCCAGAGGAAAACAATGTTTTTCATCAAAAGATTAATTTGCTTCGGGTAAGTAAAATCAGTCTTATATCCAAGTATTTTTATTACTTTATGATTCAACCAAATAATATAATAATTAGAAATTCTCCCTAATTAAAACAAAAACTATTACAATTTTTCACATTTCCTTTTCATTGTGATTTTGCATCCAGATTGTTCCCGAAATTAAAGCGATAATTTCATATTTTCTAATTATTTATGTCTTTCGCTCAAAAGGTTATCAACTTACTATTATACGACCATTGACATTATTCCCTACCCTTAAAAATCAAGGACACAAGCAACCCTCTTGTTTCCCATTCACTTCATGCATAAGCTATATTCAAACGTTTGAATTTGAAGTTGAAAATGATACTTTTGCCAATTTCTCAGCTGGCAATACTGAATTATTAGTATTAAAGGAGTATTCTTTAACAAGATAGAACTGTTTATGGATACCATCTATGTTAAGTCTTTATTTTAATAAATTATAAAAAAATATAACTAAAAAATATGAAATTGTAGCTTAAACAAAAAAAATGTGATTTTATTTTTCATTTAGTCCAAACCAGAAGATTATATACAGCTGGAATTGTCAGAAAGAAGGAATAATATGAGTTATTTCTGCCATCAACAATTTTCTCAAAACACCACGAAGAGCACACTGAAGAAAATGAAAAGGCATTCAATGTATTCTCCAGAGAAGAAGTTTTTATATTGTCCAGTGGAAAAAGTAGGCTCCACATTTTGGCGACGGTTGTTCTTAATTGTGAATGGTGTCTCTAAAACAAATAATCCATTTAATGTTTCAGCAAATATTTACAGTGACCGTTACAGCGCAATAAAAGTAGAATCATCCGTAATACGAAATTCCTTAAAGTTTGTTATGGTCCGTGAGCCATATGCTCGTATTTTGTCTGCCTATGCCAATAAATTGTTTGACATAAATCCAGTTTATTGGTCAATGTACGGACGAAGGGTTATCAAAGCTGTACGGAAAAACCCGAGTAATAAAAGTTTATCTTGTGGTCATGATGTTACATTTCAGGAGTTGGTTCGTTACGTCGTAAAACCACGCGCCCCGAAGGACATTCATTTTATTCCCATTTCAGACATTTGTAGTCCATGTGACGTAAAATATGACATCATAGGTAAAATGGAAACATTTAAACGGGACACTTTGCATGTTCTGGACAGACTAAACTTGACCCAGTTAGTAATGTCTGAGGCACTACAAGCAATGGAAGAAGGTGCGGAAATTGATAGTATCAAAAGCAATACAAACAGTTTAATGAATTACCTCTCGAAAAAAAGAACACTGAAATGTGTAACCTATGAAGAGGCGTTTAAAAAAAAATGGCGGAATTTGCAAATTAGAGGTATTATCGGAATTGACGTCAGATACCCTTTTAAGAAAGGTGAAGAGGAGACAACAACTCGCAGTCAATTATTAGCAGTGTTTCTAAATGCTTCTAGACGATCAGGAAGTCGAGAATCGCGTCGCAAAAACCGGGAACTGGCATTTTTAGAAGCTTACAGCAAAGTTGAACCGAAGTATTTAATCCAGTTGAGCAAATATCTTAAAAATGATTGTTCAACTTTTAGCTATGACTGCAGACCCCCAAACATCTATAAAAATAACGACAAACCACACACTAAGTTTTTTAATATTGGGGGTTTATAGGTTATCTGGTTTAAGGTGTACAATATCGAGTTTCTCATAAAAAATTTCACGCCTTTTCCGGAGATGACCGTACCTATTTGGACTATTTAAGCACTTGGCTTGAACGTTTCTTGTGACATTAGCAGCAGCTATTAGAATGTCCAGTAGTAGATTTCGATTTCTTTAACATTTCCTTACCCTGGTGATATTATTAGGTGTCAGCTACTGGCCTAATTGGTTAGACCTATAATTAAACTATGCCTTTTATTAGAGCAAATTTAGTGAAATGTGAAACTGTTGTGAATCGTGATGAACTGTGAACCTGTGAACTTTCTATATACTTTAGAATGTTATAACTTTTAAGTTTAAAGTTGACTTTAATTTGTGAAATCTCAATGGGGGGGGGGGTACTGTTGGGGGCGCCGATTTGGCATCTGTGGGTGCCGATGTACCTACAGTTGACGGTCCATGGAGAAGGGTCTATCAGGGCCCATGACAGTTCAGAAAATATGATTTGCACCCGAGAAGAGAAACTATGAAAATGTCAGCAATTTTAGTTTGCGATATTGGCGTATTATTATATGAACATTATAAAAATTTGAAGGAAGGGATACTACTTCAGCGTACCTATAATAATTTATGAGAAAAGTTTGGAATCGGGTTAGAGTGCGACTTATTTGAATTGTGAAGATTATCAGTGCTGAGTATAAGTTTCAAGTCAATGGGATATTAACCTTAGAGATCCCACAAGTGTTTTCAAAGTGATCAAGGGCCATAACTCTGGCAGTAATTATTGGAAATCGAAGTGATCAAGGGTCACAACACTGACAGTATTTATCGGATATCGCTGGAAATCAAAAACCTTACACTGTGTATAAAATTAAAATAAATCATATAATAACTTTAGCCTCTAGAGCGTCCACATGATTTTTCAAAGTGATCAAGAGTCATAATGCTGGCAGTAATTATCGGAAATCGTTGAAAGTCAATAGGATACCTCATCTCATGACTCTAAACAGTGTGCATAAATCTATAATCAATCGGATATTAACTTTAGCTTTCAGAGTCATCACGGGCAATAACTCTAGTAAAAATCAGAAATCAATAGGCTCCTCCGTTTCGTGGCCTTAAATACTGTGTATAAATTTAAAGTCAATCGGATATAACCTTTAGCCTATCCGGGGCATCCACAATTTTTTTTAAAATGATCAAGGGGTTTAGCAAGAAAGAGGAATGAGGTTCAATGTCCACTCGACACAAGATTTTTCAAAGTGATCAAGGGCCATAACTCTGGCAGTAATTATCGGAAATCGTTGGAAATTAATAGCATTCCCCACCTTATGACCCTAAACACTGTATATGAATTTAAAGTCAATTCGATACCAACTTGAGTCTCTAGGGTGTCAACAATAATCTTCAGTGATCAAGGGTAATAACACTGGCAGTAATTATCGGATATACCTGGAAATCAATAACCTTACACACCGTGTATAAAAATAAAGTCAATCAGATAATAACTTTAGCCTCTAGGGCGACCACAAGATTTTGAAAAATGACCAAGGGATTTAACTCTTTAGGTAATAATCGGACATTGATGAAAATCAGTAGAATTTTGTGTTTCATGACCAGTGCTCACTCTGGGTTCCATTTTTTTCCGCCAATTTTAATTTTTATTTTTTAGCCATATATTTCTTCCGCCAAAACAAGTTAAAATTTTCAGCAATTTTTATAACATTTTTATTTACATTTATACTGTACATAGTCTCTTACAAATTACAATATCCTTTTCTGCTTTACAGAAGCACATTTTTTGAAGGATTTTTTTTAAATCCGGGGAAACCACCTTTCGAATACTGCTGAGTAGCCAACCATTAAATTACAGAGCTTATTGGTTTTTAATGAATTGCGGTATTTGTTTTTTTAGTGTCTACTAAATCCTTTTTAACGTTCTGCAGTTGTAACAGGAATTGTGAGAAAACGCTTACTAATATCACAAACAGTTTTAGAAATATGTCGTCTTAGGTTAAAGGCAAATTTACAAATGGCAGTAATAGATACATCACATAAATCAGATAATTGAACATAATTGTGAACTGCCATCACTTCTTTGGACACGTTAAGGGTATCTAATTTTAACAAATTCACATACTGGTAACTTCAGTAAGAAATATATCAAAAATCCGCCAGATTGAATATTTTATTGCCAAGATAATATTTTTATCGCAATTGGCGATCGACAGCGTGAGCGCTGTTCATGACACTGTGTATAAATTTCTTATTACTGAAAACATGAAAGAGCTAAAATAAATATTGAAGCATAGTAATAATAAGGGCTTTCTTTTTGTCAACGAAAAAGAATTTGTTACATTCTTAGTTTAAGCTGTTAAAGCAACGTTTCCGATGTAGGAGATTAAAGAAACGGAAAACAGTCGAGTTCTTTGAAACTTGATAAATATAAGTCAATGTTTCACATTTTTATACCCTAATTAATGTTGCTAAATTGTATTTTATTGCGTGGCTATCTTATCAATTCATCAAAAACGACGTAAATCCAGGACTAAAAAGTCCCCCCCCCCGCCTCGCAAAAACATCTAAGATAATTATTGCCATCAATCTATTTCGAGTCAATTTTTTCAGTGACTACAGTTCATTTAGAACAACTAATTATTTTGTAAGCGGCACAATTTCTTATAAACACATTACAAATTACATTTGGAATTGATATAAAGTGCTTTACATCAGTTAGGAAAACATAATACCAATATCTGTTTCTCTGGAAGTATCTGAAATGATGTATAATTAGCCTTTATTTGCTAGTAATGGGATAAGAATGTCAACCAATCCTAAGCCAGGATGTCGACTGTTGAGGATGCAAATATTTAAACACGTGTTACAATCGATTTAAACCGAAAACAAAATTTACGAGGACTTGACGGCAGACTACACACCAAAACAGCCAAGCTCCGTCCGGTCACTCCGGTGACAAATGAATCGCCCTGTTTGATATTAAAAAGGCCATTTATTACAAATACATGACAAAAGAAGTATTACATATATAAAAATAATTATCTAACGGTTGCCCCTATCTAACGACAACATATTATGGTACAAACTAAAAACACTAATATGTAATGAGGTATATTGACATTGCTTAATTACATAAATATTGGGCTTCCCAAAGATGGGGTACAGTATATCCCGCCATAGATTGGGAGCGGTGCACAGGTGAGATTAACTAACCTGTAGTGACGCGACCAATCCCCCCATCGATTATATAAATATTGTGAGGCTATATACAGACAAGCACATTCTTTTGAAACAAGCACATTCTGCAGATTAATTTGATATATAGTTTATGTAGTCACATAATAGCATTTTCTAAGTAGCAAACATACTTTGTTGGGAAAACAATTTTGATTTGATCATAAATAACATCATATATTCTATATGACTAGAAGAAAAAATAACACAAGTAGCAAACATACTTTTGGGGGAAAACATTGCACTTTTGAAACAAGCACATTCTGCAGATTAATTTGATATATAGTTTATGTAGTCACATAATAGCATTTTCTAAGTAGCAAATATACTTTGTTGGGAAAACAATTTTGATTTGATCATAAATAACATCATTTGATTTATTTATGATGAGATTTCCCCGTCACCAAAAATCTAAAAATCACATTTTTCTGGTTCGGCCTACCTGCACTATGTTTAAAATGCTTAAATGAGATTTCCATGGCTTGGTTTGCAGGTGTGGGGTAAGGGACAAAATGGATATCATCGAATTGTAAATTATGAGTAGCGACCTTATTAGTAAATGTAAATTCACCGATGCGAAGGAGAGCATGAAAGGCAATCAAAAACATGGCTTTAAGCATGGTTTGGAGAATTGCTGAGAAATTACAGAAACGCAAAGATTCGACCAAGGAGGACAAAATTGATGGAGTAATAGGAACTCGTTGATCACATTGAGGTTTTAATTTGCTGTAACCTTGCATCATTTTTTTTATTAAAAAATTGTTAAGTGGGTCGGGATAGTGAAGGATTTGCTGGAAATATGAAATGGCTGACAAATGTGTTGAGACTGTGGCGGGAGCTAGCCCAATTTTATAGGAACTGGCTATAAAAAGCAAAAGATGTTCTATATTGAACGGAAACCAGAGAATTAGGAAAATACCAAGTTACAAAATTTTCATAGAGTATTTTCGAACGGTGATATAATTTTTGAGAGGAGGGAGCTAGTGCAGACAAATGACGTCTATACTAACAAGACCGCGCGCAGACGCTAAATTGGTGGAGAACAATGTCTGAAAGCGTAGATTAGAGTCAGTGAAACCAATGTAAACAAAAGGCGTGCGAATCTTATCAATTTTTTTGATTCATACCATGGCTTTAAATTTTAATAGTTTTACTGAAATAATAAAGAGTTGGATATTGTTTTCATAGTAAAATATAAACTCGATTTAGTGATTCAGCCCTGTGTAATTATACTACAATACTAATAATATCAATAGGCCTACTACACCAGACTAGTACTAAATGTAATGGTAATTTCAGGGGCCTATACTGGCTATAGCCTAAAAAAAATTTCCAATACTTTAAGCAAGCTTACGCTCTAAAATAGTGTATTCTACGGTTCATAACAATGTTGGTTTTTTTAAAAATATAATTAGGCTAAATACGGTACATATTATCTTGTTATTTATTTTTTCCCTAATAGTAATAGTCTTGCACATAGATATCCTATAAAGACTAGATAGGCCAATAACTACTGATTTCCGGTAGAATAGTGACGCCATATTGGAAGTTGCTACTTGTTAATTAGTTGGTTCGAGTCTGTCATAACAATGAGTGCATAACATAAGCACATGTTGATTTATTTACAATACCACGGGCGTTCTCGGGCTTAGTGTAGACCGTTAAATTGTAATTTAGCCCTCAGAGCTATTATTTTGCCATAACCGGGGTCTAGGTTTAGTTTCTTCGATCCACACTCATCATCCCATGCATTGTATTGTAATGTAAACAAGGCAAAGTGAAAGTGGCCGTGCGTGGTATTGTTGTTGACGATTCATAATATTTGTGTCTTCTGACTGTTAGTTACTAGCGGTGAAATGCGACACTGGAATCGTTTATTATCATTTGTATAGGCATACCTTTTCTTGACCATATGAAATAATTCTGCTTTGTGACCAGTAATCAAAATAATGGTAACAGACTGACACTTGTGCAACCTATTATTATAATTATACATGTGTAGTACGTAGGCCCTATAGGCCTATAATTACACAGTCACAGCCTATTCTAAGATTCTGTCAAAATGTCTTAATGATGATCATGGATAAATATATTGGTAGGCCTAACTGTTTTTAACACAAAGTTAAATTGGAGAATAAAACTTCAAAGCCCACCCGATACAACTTACACAGTCACAGCCTATTCTAAGATTCTGTCAAAATGTCTTAATGATGATCATGGATAAATATATTGGTAGGCCTAAGTGTTTTTAACACAAAGTTAAATTGGAGAATAAAATGTCTTAATGATGATCATGGATAAATATATTGGTAGGCCTAACTGTTTTTAACACAAAGTTAAATTGGAGAATAAAACTTCAAAGCCCACCCGATACAACTTATAACTTACAAGCCATATATAGAAATAGAAAACCTGATCAACACTAAAACAAAATTAAATAAAATGGGGTTTATAATGTCCTACTGCTCTGCCCCCATTGGAATAATCAAGACGGGTCACTCAAACAAAATCAACAACCACAACTTTTTGGAACCCAGCAGGTAGACAAAGAAGTAATTTAGAAAAAATCAATGCAGAATTTAATTTTTATTTAGCAGAAATGAACTTTTCAATACTGGAATGATTCAATAACTATAAAATTTCTTAAATTTGTGATAATCGTTTTTTCAAACACAATTTATGTAATATTATTTTTTTTATATAATTTGATTAATCATTTTTTTATTTATAGATGCATTATGTAAGGGCTAAATCTGCCAATAGCAGGTCTTTTTTCTGGCTTCAAATGTAATAGGCCTATAAAATTTTTATTTAGACATATACATAACAAGGCCATAATAAACTCCTTAGTCTAGACCACATGATGGCTCCAATTTTATGTAGATTAGAACACCGCATCCATTAAATAATAATATCACCTTAGCGGTTGGTGGATAATCGGGACTTTGCTTATTATCTTGGGAATATATTGATTAACAATGGATACCACATGTATGCTATTTCTTCTCAACATTTCCAATGCTCATAATGCGGCCAGAATAAAGTAATTTGACCGAAATTTTCAATATATTCATTTTAAATTATCTATTTTTAAACTATTATAGCGAGAATGGCCAGCTCTTTGTCTTAATCTTAAATAATGCATCTTTAACCACTAATCACGTAAATCATTAAATTTTGATTAGTTTAAAGGAGCTAAATCTCTAATCTTTTGCACCCGAAATGGATGAAAATGGGTCAAAAAACATATATTAATGTAATATGAGTGTGTATTAACTGCTTTACATTTAACATATTTTTAACATTTTAATTGTAACTTCAAATCAGTTATTTTTGTTGAAATAATTAGTGTACAGTCCAAATTTAATGATAATCGCTCACGCCTGGTAAGTCCAGTCTACATCACTCGTGTTTTGATTTTAAAACGTTCATTGTGTCTTAATTCTCGACTTTCCGGTGTGGTTTCCCCTTGTCAGTGATGCAGAACGCCTGAGAACGGTGAGCCTGACAAGGACAGCTGTCTAGTGGGTCGGATGAGATGGATAAATCGAGGTCCCGTGTACACATTGGCGTGCACGTAAAAGGTTCCTTGGCAGATGGAATTTGTAGAACACTGTATGACGTATGCCCGTCTTCCATTAGCCGAAAGAAAACCGGCGCTACTGTCTGTAAGTAAACCCAATATTGAGCCCTAATAAAAAACTAATTTTACTTTTCTTGTAATTAAATACTAAAAATTTGTACTGAGTTGACTATGGATTAAAACATTTTGTCTGGGGCCACTCTACTTTGTGCGACATTTATCTTACACAGGCAGAAAATTTTCTCCGGGAAGGTGAGGCTCCCATATACCCCGCTTCGTTTGATTGGTGGTTTGGAATAAGGGTCAGCCAGGTAGGCTATATTTGACCAAATTTAAGTTGCTGTAATCACGGGCTAAAATAGCAGGAAAACACGTTTGCTGCAATTAAATTTTAAATTTTCTCCCATCTTCCTGGACTGTAAACAATTGATTGGAATTTGAGTCGGACACCTTAATTAGGCTATATTAGACCACTTTGAAGTTGCTTTATTTACGGGCTGAAATAACAGGAAAACTTGTTTGCAGCGTCAAATATTCTAAAATTTTGTTTGGGGGGGGGGGATGCAAGGTAAGCTCCACTTCTTCGCCTCTCGAGGAAGATCGGTGCCACTGTCTGTAAACCCAAATTTTTTGCCGCCTGTCATCGAGCCCGTTAGGCATCGATATTTCTGCGAAATACTTTTGCAGGAACATTTTTAAATATCATGTAACAAAAAAAAATACTATTTATTTTTATTGTTGTTATTTTGTTTACTTTCATAATCGTATAATAATTTACTAGAATAAGCTAGTTAATGATAAAAATATCAGCACGAGACGTTAGCAATTCCACTTGTGACCTCTGCTTAATTTAGTGACAATTTTAGTAGAATGGTAAATTAGATATTTGTTTTTAATTTAAATACACTGTAACGGAATATTGGAAAATAATTTAGGCCTCACCAGAACAAGTTATTTTATTACGGTGCATGAATATCTTGTCATCGTTAAAAGAAACAACTCTTGTTAGTATCCAAATTATACCGGAAGTTAAGTTTAACGAATGACAACCTGGCTGCGCAAAGGGATTTAATGAACTTGTTTGAAGCTGGTGGGCATCTATTCTATGTTTATATCAACCCTTAACAACAACAAATTATTATGCACATCAAACATAATCTTTATTATTAAAGTAATCTATAATACATTAATACAATTAAGAAACCATAATAAAAAAGGTACCGAACTAAAAAAAATTTTATATCTTCTTCTGCCGAGTCCAGCCAAAGAACCTTTCGTAAGCCCCACCCCACCCACCATCATACTATATATACCTGGCAATTGACTACTCTCCTTTTGAGAATGACCCTGCAGGCATCTTTTTTATAGAGCCCTGGAGCCCGTACGCTTATGCTCCTCCTTCTCTCAGGCGTTTATTTGGCCAGTTCGGTCAAAACAATCATCTTCATCCTCTTGTCTTACAGTTGCGAATCCATACACGCAGAAGATCTGGATTTTTTCAGCACTTGGAAACCTGACAATTAAAAAAGAAAATTAAGTTCACCTTTAATTGTGACAGCTGTCAAGTTCATCAATTCTTTACTGTTTCATTATTTATTAAAAAATGCGAATGATTAAATGAGTAAAACAAACCTGACAATTAAAAAAGAAAATTAAGTTCACCTTCAATTGTGACAGCTGTCAAGATCATCAATTCTTTACTGTTTCATTATTTATTAAAAAATGCGAATGATTAAATGAGTCATTTATACTAACAATTTGAATTACAATCACAATGGTGATGGATGGAATGGTCAAATGGAGGATTTTCGAATATGGCTGTTACATAAATAAATTACAGTCCCATGACTTTACAGCACAGTGGACGCTAACGGCTTGCCCCAAGGTCCATTCTCTTGATATGTTTAATTTTTTTTATAAATATAAATGTCTCTGTGACTGTTAGTGTTGTGTACGTCTTGTCCGCAGGTGGTTTGTACACAAATTGTAGTTTAATTGTGTTCAACGTGCGTTCCTCCAAATGAAATACTCTCTCTGTGTCGGCTAATAATAGCCTATAATACACTTACTTGTGAAATGTGACACCTTCCGCTCGATCCTGGGGCTTTTTGTACTTGGCACAATTAATTGCATAGCATATTAGGGTCCTTTTAAAACCATTGCAAAAAAACAAAATACATGAAATATACGCTTATGCCGCTACTTCCTGTTTACAACTACAACCTTCAAGATGGCGGCGCGTTGTGACGTTCCTGATGATGCGCACTTAGCTTTATGGCCTATCTAGTCTTTATAGGATATCTATGGTCTTGCACCAGTCAGTGGGAGCGCGCGGTCTAGTTAGTATAGACCTCATTGTTGCAGACTGAAAAATGTGTGATTGTAGCTGCTTCAGCTGTAGATAATTACCCGGATGTGGGGTGATCGGGGAGTTTAGATAATCAAGAGACTGTGTGGTACAGGAGTAGCACTGGGGTTCAATGTTTGAGGATACAAAATTGGGTTTTCACAGGAGTTATCGAGAGGTTACACGTCGACATCACTTATCATCGGTTACACGTCGACATCACTTATCACCAATGTGTCATATTAGGTGAACACCCTCCGCAATGGGCTTATAATATAAGGCATGAGGTGATGAGGACCTCGGAATACCCCGAAAGAGACACACCGAAATTCATTTACATGTAGGGCCCTTATATTGATCGTCAATGTCCATGCGAGTTCGTTGAAATCATCGGCAGACCGTAAGTTTCGAACCTTCAAACGTGGCATTACCAGACAAAAGATAACGCCTGAATTGGCACCCATTCCATAATTTTGTTTGATTTATATTAATATGCAAAACATATAAATTAGAATACTGAATAATTATTTCAATTGTGATGATAGAAGGCGCAGTTCTCTTGCTGGACACTTCACAGGCATTAAAAATAATCAGGATAAAAAAGCCCAGAAAGACATACATTTTATTACAAATAATTCGTTGATCCATACTTTCACCGGGAATGACCCACGTTTCGCATTTCCTTTACACTACATTTAATACTAATATTATTTATATCGCAGTCCTCTACGCCATAGACAAGTTGTTTTGACGATGTGGTCTAAACACGTGATTGTTTTACGCCCAGGGTATAGCAAGACGCACGTGTAAATACTCAGGTCGTCTCTCCACTGCGAAATCATTCTACCATGAAATGTAACGTGAGAGTCAGAAAAGGATAAATGAAAGAACATTTGTCACTTTTCGGTTGAAATTACTCCATAATAAATACTATTTTTTACATATCGCTTCACAATACTCGATAGAAATGTGATGTTAGTGACTTATTAGCACCTCGGTGTATACACCTCTGAAAGGGTGCTAATAACTACTACATAATAAAATCCAGATATTCTGTGAAATGCGCCGACTATTGTTTATGGTAGATATATATATATAAATCGCCTGATGAGCCGCTATCGCGGTGAAAACGTTAGCATACAAATGTAGTTTTATTTTTATTTTGCCATCTTTAATTTCAATTATATATATATATATATATATATACATATAAAAATAAAAAAAATACGTCCAGGTAAAAAATTCTGCACTTTACTTCATTCCGACATACAATAAGTCATATAAGCTAGCTATCTGCCCTCTATAGGCGTCTTCAGATATTAATAATGCATATATATCTAAAGTGTGTTTAGATCAAACATGCCGCTGATAGATTGTGTATTGAGGTGTTTAAGATGAATGCTATTTCCCAATATACAACTGGAGGTAGTTTTCTCTTTGATGTGCATAACAGTTATATCTCATAACAACCTGTCATGACGTCATCATAGGTTGATATTCTGTTCATATCAACCGCTGATGACGTCGTGACAGGTTGATATCATTTCATATCAACCTCTAATGACGTCATCTCAGGTCGATGTATTCGACTCATATCAACCGCTGATGATCGAAATAATACAAAAAAAAAAGAAATAAATTTTTTATTATTTTGACAATTAAAATTTTTGAAACATTCAATACAGAAATAGACGACGTACTTATCAGCATATTTAAATCGGTTATCCATATCTTTCAGAATCTTCTTTCCGTCCACACACTCCTAGACTTGAAAGTATTTATCGCCCAAGATTTCCATTATAAACTATTTTTGGGTACAGTCCATGCACTTAAATAAAACAGTCGGCCAAATCCTCCTGTCTATAATAGTAAATGCAGGAGGACTGCACTACACGCAAAAAATCTACAAGATAAACCTGCGGTCAAGACAGAAAATAGACATTGCAAAAAGTAAACAATTATCAAATCAAGTGAATGGATCCGGGGGCCAGCCCAAAACCTTCAATCGTAGTTCACTGTCAGAATTATCGGGAAAGAATGTCTTTTGATCCAAATTTTCTTTAGGCTTTGGATAGATCCTCATCGATAGTTGCATTCACGCCAATTCCATCGTCAGTATGTTGGCTAAAAGGGATTGATTATTCGTCTGACTTCGTATTACTATCCAATTTGTTTTTGTATGAAATTCAATTCTTCAAAATGGCGCTGTGTTTACAAAAATACCATCTCGTAATTGCACGTGATTAATTCGGCAATCTTCGTTATTTGACGGAAACTACCCAGCCGTTATCCAATCATTGTTGAATATTAATGGAAAAGTCCATTTAAATTTAAGGGTGGGCGTTGTATATGTCAGATATAAACCTAAAATACCCCAGTTGCTATATCATGTAACCCTTGGGCTGCGCCCGCGGGTTATATAATATAGCAACCTCGGTTAGGTTAATATCCTATACCTACCGTATTTCCTCTAATAAGCGTCCGGGCGCTTATTTTTTCAGCACCCCTTGACCCCCCAGCGCTTATTAGAGGCCCGGCGCTCTTTGGAGGCCCGGCGCTTATTTCTTTAATAGCAAATTGAATTTAGGGTAAAGCCGTCATTTACCATGGACATTGGGCCGGAGAATCTTTTGAATTACGGCATTTGATCAAAAGCGCTTATTAGAGACCCGGCGCTTATAAGAGACCCGGCGCTTATTGGAGGCCCGGCGCTTATTTTTTCAGCACCCCTTGACCCCCCGGCGCTTATAAGAGGCCCGGCGCTTATTGGAGACCCGGCGCTTATTAGAGGAAATACGGTATGTCGTTCTAAGGTTCTTACTACACCTATATATTTTAACTGTGAACTAAGACAAACCAATGGTGAAATTAAATTAATAAAATAAATACACGATATAACTTCAGTTAGCAAACCATAATAATGAACCATATTATGTCCCAAAAAAATAATCTAATTTGTAGATTTGCAATTTGTCACGCGATGGTCGAAACAAAAATTTGCGCGGCTCTTTTTGTTGATAGTAGAGACCGCAAATAGTATCTTGGAAAACAAATACGTTTATTAGACGAGGCATTTTACCCATTCTCGTTCAGGACGTAATAACTCGTTCCAAAAACATGACAATTTAATTAAAACTACGGTTTTAAACTACAGACAAAAGTGGCATGTTTTTTAAAAAACAATTGTAGCAACACTTTTACACTTTTTTGCCACGTTTGGTCAAACTGCCGAACGAGGGATTCTGAGGTTTATAGTTAGATGCATACTTCTTGTGCCTAAGTTGTGCCTCAATAGGTCAAGCAACTCGTGAACCTTAGTTATAAACAATTGGAAGTTAAGATGGCCGCCGAGTGAAGACATGTAAATTGTGCTCTCAGAGATATTATCAAATTTTAAGGATAATTTTGCTACAAGTGCTTTATTCTTGGACTTAATGATTGGATTTCTACTATATATGGATGTGACAAATTGTTAATACATTTTTAAGGACAAATTTTAGTATTATTATATACTTCTCAATTCTACCACTATTGAGTATTGTGGTACTGCTAAGTGTGTTGGCTCTATTATTAATCCACCAAAACAATCAACTATCTTATTTATTTACTTAATTATCATTATTATTTCTGATTTTGGAAGATAACTTAAAACATGACAAATTTAATTTTGTTAAGTTTGTATACATCATTAATTGGACCTATATATTCTTTTGGATCAAAAGCAGACGATAATGTCCAACTTAGTGAAGAGGAAATTTTTACTGTCACAAACCACACAGATAAAACATGCAGCATAACGATTGGATTTAAAAAGGAACTATATTTCAACATTTTTGAAAATTTATTACTAAATCACTATATATCACAGACATTTGAAGACCGGGGCAAAAATGGAAATGTAATGACAGGCTATCTTGAAAAGAAAAAAGTTGTTTTAACTCTCTACCGATCTACTTTCCTTTTACATATTCAAGGGGCGGCAACTTTAAAATGGTACAACGACCAGTTTCCTTTATTTTTGGAGCGATTTCATGAAATTTTGTTTGCCAAAAATTCAAATTCTAGGGTAGAAGACGTGGAACTGGAGGCTGCTACATCTGAGGAAGCAATTATACCACCAACTGAGAGTAGTAGTTATGCCTCACTGCCAACTATGTCTCCAATCCACTCCTCTACACCTGTCAGAAATGTCAGTAGGGGGGTAAATGACCATGGTACCTTGTCCAGGGTCGCTGAACTGGAAAAGAAAGTAAACAGTCTTCAAGAACAAATAGGAATACTTGTACAACAGATTACAGACATTTCAACAACTGAATCTAATAAACCAGAACCGAAGCCTAATACCAACACATGTACCAACAAACCTCCTCTACTTAAAAACCCCAATGTGAAACCTGTAAACAATTTAACTACCGGCAATAAAATACTCATCATCGGTAGCTCTATCCTTGGACGCGTAAGAAGTAGATATTTGAAAAATAATGTTCAAGTTAAATCTATAAAAGGTGCTACATTACCTGTGATATTTAATGCACTGTCAGACCTTCACCTTCCACAGTTTTCGGACATAATAATTCAGGTAGGGGGAAATGACGTAAATCAGCGAAGACCTCTTGCGGACATCGAGTATGACATTATTAATATTAGGGATTATATTAGGGGTGCGTCTGAACATACCAAGGTTCATTTTTCTGAAGTGACCCCTCGATTTAATGCGGATACGAGGCAAATTAACTCACTATACCGAAGATTGGCATCCAAGATAGGCTTTTACCTAATAACACTGAACAGGGAATTTACCAGAAACCTGAGTTTATTTTGGGAGGACAGAATTTATCTTAGTGACAGCGGGACAGCAGAGCTTATTAGACATTACAATAGATATGTGACAATTCTACAAGACACGCAATCAAGAAAATCAGACTGTTTTAAATGTGGAGAAGAGGGGCATAACTGGAATACATGTGCACATCGGCATACAGTGACCTGTTGGAAATGTGGAGTTTATGGACATAAAGAAAATACGTGCAATTACAGACCAAGATATGACTATGGATATAACTACTAAGACAATGGCGATGCAGAAAGAAGAGCCGACAAGAACGAAGAAAGAAGAAAAACTAAAGGGATGAGTTTAAAATTTTATAATTATAATTCTATTGATGTTAAAAACCGATTTTCTATTCTTTCCCCGCCAGATTCAGACAAGTCAACAGACAATATTACACATGACATAACCATTAATAAACGTAGCCTGAATGACATTTTGCAAAATGACAATTCGCAATCACAGTCACAGTCAACGTTTGGCAATCTAATACATACTACAAACTTTTCAACATATTCTCAAATGCTTGACGAAAATTCATCTCCACAGTCAACTGCGGATAATTTGACATATACTACAAATAATTTAACTAATACTTCGGAGCAAACTAAATCTACATTCACAGAACAAAATATGACTGAGCCATTTACAACTCTCAAACCAGGATTAAAAATATGTCATCTAAATATTAATAGATTCTATAATAAATTTGACGAAGTAAATGACTATATTATGGACCCATATAATAAAATAGATATCTTGGGGCTTTCTGAAACATTTCTAAACGAAGAGGCGAAGGATGAATTCATAAAAATACAAGGATATGAAATTATAAGAAAAGATAGGTCCAATAAAATAGGTGGGGGGCTTTTACTCTATACAAGTTCTAAGTTGACAAATAAAAGAAGAGCAGATTTGGAAATAGGAGCTATTGAAACAATTTGGATAGAAGTAAAGGAGAAACACAACAAGCCATACTTATTGTGCTTAGTCTACAGGCCTCCAAATTCCTTAATTAACTGGTATGATATATTTGAAAAACAGATTAACATGGCCAATGACAAACAAATGCCGCTGTTTATTATGGGTGATTTTAATATTGACCTTAACACGACACTTCCGAAACAATGGCAAGATATTATTACATTAAACAACCTAAATCAACTTATTACTACACCTACCAGATGTACAGAAAACACTCAATCGATCATAGATCACTTGTACACCAACTCCCCTGAAGCGGTAATTGAAGTAAAAGTACCTACTTATGGATTAAGTGACCATTATCCAATTATATTTACACTAGGTAAACACAGTGGCACGAAAAAGCACAATCATATTGAAATTGATTACAGATGCTTTAAAAATTTTGATGAAGATTCATTTATAAATGAGCTATACATGCAACCTTTTCAAAATATTGAAACAATTGATGATCCAAATTTGGCATTAGAAATGTGGTATTTACTAATTAATAATGCCCTAAATAAGCATGCTCCCAAAAGACGGAAGAGAATCAAATTTTTTAAACAACCATTGTGGTTCAATGATGAAATCAAAATGTCAAGAAAAAATAGGGACTTTTATAAAAGAACGGGAGATAACGCTAAATTCAAATGGTGGAGAAATAATACAGTAAAATTAATTGATCAGGCCAAATCTAAATATATTAAAAATTGTGTTGAATCTAATAACGGATGTAGCGATATCTGGAAATTCTTTAATTCACCCAAGAGCATTCAAAATGAATGCAACTTTCCATTAAATCTTAAGCACAATAATAAAGAACACGATAATCTACAAGACATAACAAACATTATGAACAACTACTTTACAAATATCACCGATGACATTAAACCTACTTATAAACCTCTGTCTATCGAACATAAAGACAAACTATCAAAACATGTACAAGAAAAAATACCAATCGACGTTGAATTTACATTTAAACCAATTACATGCATGGATGTATACAATTATTTGACAGCACTAGACATAACTAAAGCTACGGGTACTGATTCTGTTGGGCCCAAAATTCTACGATTATCAAGTGATGTTATTTGTGAATCTCTTACATATATTTTTAATCTGGCTATCTCAAGAAATGTATTTCCTGATTCACTTAAATTTGCCAAAATTATCCCCATTCACAAGAAAGGTGAAAAGGATTTGCCGAACAACTATCGACCAATATCCATTTTACCAACAATTTCAAAAATATTTGAAAAACATATTAGTAAACAAATTATTTCATATTTTGAATGCAATGAATTATTTTATAAACACCAATCCGGTTTCAGAAAACATCATTCATGCGCAACAGCATTACTTAGAATGACTGACACGTGGTTAAAGGCAATGGATAATAATGATATTACCGGAATTCTTTATTTAGATTTCACCAAAGCGTTTGATTTGATAAATCACCAGCTTATTCTTGAGAAATTAAAGTTATACAAATTTAGTGCTAATGCAATTAAATTGATGGCACAATACTTATGTAATCGTAAACAAATGGTAGCATTATGGTCATGTCACTCAGACCCGACAAAAGTGAAATGCGGGGTTCCGCAGGGCTCCAATTTAGGCCCACTCCTTTTTCTAATATTTATTAATGATCTGCCGTTACATGTAGAAAAATGTGATACAGACATATTTGCTGATGATAGTACTATTCATTTTTCAGGAAAAGACCCAATCAGTGTGAAAGCAGCTTTACAGACGGACTTAGACAACGTGTTAAAGTGGTGTATTGATAATGGGATGGTGTTAAACAGTACACAGACTAAAGTGATGATGATTGGATCAAAACAAAATACAGAAAATAAACAATTAAACTTAAATGGACAAATGCTAGAAAATGTTGATGAAACTGTTTTACTTGGGATCAGTGTAGATCGAAATTTACTGTGGGGAAATCAAATTAATAAACTTTCTAAAGCCATAAGCTCTAAAATATATCTCCTGTCTAAACTCAAAAAATATCTTCCTCATAAATTGAGAATATTATTTTACAATAGTTATATATTGCCATACTTTGATTATTGCTCGACAGTTTGGGGTAATGCTACTAAGTCGAAACTTGATGTCCTGCATAAATTGCAGAAACGCGCGGCAAGAACAATTTTAGATGAAAAACATGATTCGAGATCAGAACCATTATTTTTAAAACTAAATTGGTTAAATATATATCAAAGGATTAAATTTAATATTGGAATGCTAACGTTTAAAATCATGAAAGAAAAATCACCCGCATATCTTTTTAACTTATTTGATGAACGCTCTAATTGTACAAATACCGAGTTAACCTTAAGATCTGAAACTCAAAAGAAACTCGACACCCCAAAAGGCAAAAAACGCGCAATGACGCGTACTTTTCATTTTTCGGCCTCTAATCTTTGGAATTCCTTACCTCTTCAAATAAAACAAGATTCATCAACATTTACTTTTAAAAGATATTTAAATAAATTTGTAAAAGAAAAGTAGATTAACCATGTATATTATATATACCGTATCTGCATTTTTTATATCATATCTTACATATTATTACATTTTTTGGGGGGCGGGTGGGGGTTTGAGCAATAGATTGTGTATAATACAGCTGCATGCTATATTTTATAATTAGTACTACATTATTTGTGTTACTTTTGTTTTGGGGAAGGGGGTAGAGTAGAGTGAGGGGCAGGGGGTGGGCAGCAGTAGATTGTGTATTTCACAATGACTATTACTTTATCTTGGTGTTTTTGCTTTTGGGGGGGGGGGTCTATATTTGTTTAGTATTTGCATGTTACTATATATCTATGTATATTATTGTAGTGTAGGAGGAACCCCCTGAAAATTAGTACACCTGTGCTAAGGGGACTATCCTCATTAAATAAAGTTATTATTATTATTATTATTATTATAATTGCCCATACTCGAAGAAAACCCCAAATCTCACTACAATTTCAGAAAGTGTGGTCTTAAAAGCGGATAAATAAATTAATAATATAGATATAGTAAGTTATGCGACATAGAAAATTAGTGATAATTTTGGTTTATAATAGAAATGAGGTGGCATAAAATTAATTGCATCAGGAGTATAAATCGGACTTTGATATTAGCAACATAAATTTATATTTCGATTATTGAAATGGGGCCACGGGAGTGCAGGGTGGATGGAACAAAGTTGAGTCGTTTCGATTGGATAACAAACCTAAGTACTGTGTACACATTTGGATACACTTAAAATAACCCTTGGCCGTAGTGCAGCTGTCCAGGCGAATTTGCCTTAATAGCACACTGTATGGCGTATGTTCGTCCTCCTTAACCCAATTGGAGCTGAACAGTAACCCCCATTTCATTTCACTTCGAATACTAAACATATCCGATTTCCATTTTAATTGCCCTTTTTTCCACATATTTTATTTCTTTCCCATATGAACGCCGTTGACTTTGCGGACCCTAAAAATAATTTCACGGACCCTAGTATGGGAAAAACTGTTCTAAAACGTGTCCTTTTTTCTAATCTACTTCCTGTAATTGGCCCCTTTATCAATGACAAATACCTGTTTAATCACTGATTTCAGCCTAAAAAAAGACATGCAATAGGCAGATTCACTTCTTGCATAATGTATGTTTAACAAAACACGAATTGAAATTCAATACTGGTCCATTTCAATCAATATTGATGTTATCGTATCGTTAAAATATTGCGATTCTAATATCCAATATTTAAGACATAATAAGCGTCCTTAGTAATGAACAATAAAAACATATCACAGCAGACAAAGAAAACAAAATTAGTTCAAAAAAACAAACTGTTATTTGACTAAAACAGGCGCAAACTATTGTCATTCATTTTAAGGAACATAGATTAGAAATTTCAATTAAAATTTAAGGTTACTCACCTCCCACTAGGGTCCCGTGTGGATAAGCGACGCTGGCTGGCGTTGGCCGACTTGCTCGAGAGGACGGGGCAATTGATGAGGGGAACGTTAGCTCTTAGTCCACCTTATTTTTTTTATCGCAGTCGGGAAGGCGCCCCGCCGCTTCGCTGCGGCTGTCAGCTCGGGAGTTGAGTGGAGTGCGGAGGGGTAGCGCCTCCCCGGCCAACATTTTATAGCATTTTTTGGGGTCGACGGGATGCTGTCACTGCTGGCGGGCCACGGGCCCGGGTCGCTCCTCTCGCAGAACGGCTGTCAGCTCGGGAGTTGAGTGGAGTGCGGCGGGGTAGCGCCTCCCCGGCCAACATTTTATAGCATTTATTCGGGTCGACGGGATGCTGTCACTGCTGGCGGGCCACGGGCCCGGATCGCTCCTCTCGCAGAACTCCCCGCAGGGCGGTGCTGATCTCTGCAGCGCGCCGCACCTGGAGAGGGAGTTGGTAGTACCGCTTCTGAGTTGCCTCTGAATGAGACATCTGTGCCGCCAGATCGCCAGCGAGGGTGGGATGCCTCTCGAGCATAGAACACACATTGGACTTGCGAACTACCCGGCTGTTAAATTTTTTCCCCAGAAAATTGCCGTAGCGGTTATTGAGAAGTGCCCCCATCTCGGAAGGCGTGTAAGGCAAGGCGGACCTGAACTTGATGAACAGCCTGTCCTCGCGGCTGTGTCTTGCCTGGGACAGACAGCGCATGAACTGGAAATATCGCATGATCTCATCGTAGAATCTCTCCTCTAGGGGAAATTTTACATCGGGGCGGATCTCTGGCGGATCTGAGCGGGGAGTCGAGCAATTTTTTTTTTTGGCCGCTCAGCACTTGTCACACCCACACCCAATGGAATTTCAGTGCCTACCCTCCTCGGGGACGAGGGTCTCTGGCCAGAATAGACACGAAGAGATAAGGGTTGGAGGCGCGCTCTCGAGGAATTTCAGTGCCTCTCCGTCTCGGGTGGTAATTCCTCGAGACGGTCGATGTGTGCCTTTGCCCTCGAGGCGAGCTCTCGAGCAAATCCCGCCAGAGACGGCCGGGGCAGCGATTCCTCGAGACGGTCGATGCTTGGCTCTCGAGCTTTTCGCCGCCATCAAGTGAGTCTGCGAGAGACCCGCGGTCGGTCGCCAGCCCGTCTCGGAGTCGGGGCGAGAGATGCGGGGAAGAGACGGCCGGGGCAACCATTCCTCGAGACGACCGATGCGTCGCTTCGCGGCCGAGGCGCGCTATCGAGGAAATTCAGTGCCTGCCCGTTTCGGGCGGTAATTCCTCGAGACGGCCTATGCGTGCCTTTGCCACCGAGACGAGCTCTCGAGCAAATCCCACCAGAGACGGCCGGGGCCAGCGATTCCTCGAGACGGTCGATGTGTGCCTTCGCTCTAGCGAGGGTCCCTGGCCAGAATCGACGCGAAGAGATGAGTTTGGAAAGGCGGAAAATACTTGTCACTTGTTGAGTCGGAGAGAGACGGGGAGAGAGAGGCAGGCCGGGGAAGAGGCGACCGGTGTTCTCGAGAAATTTCTGTGTCTGCCCGTCTCGGGCGGCGGGAATTCCTCGAGACGGCCGATGCGTGGCTTCGCTGTCGAGGCGCGCTCTCGAGGAATTCCCGCCGGACCTTCGACCCTCACTGGTGGGGAGATGCCCCGACAGATCTCGGCAAAGTTGACTGGGACGAGGGTCCCTGGCCAGGATGAATGCGAAGAGATGAACTTGGAAGGTCAGAAAAGCCTTCGTTTGCTAAAAAATCACCTCAAAACCTACTTTAGCCCGATGGTATACCTTTCAGACGAGTGCGAAACACTAGTATAGAGAGTAGGTACGAGGGACCGAACCTGGTACGGTGCATATGTATAGCTTTCGAACGAGTGCGTTTTCTCGGCGGGGCAGTAGCGAACTTTAGCGGAGAATTGGTCGGGCGTGTTTTCTGGAGACGAGCGTTAGGCGGTGGAAGGTTGGCCGGTCTCCTCTTGCTCTCGGTGTGTATACGGCGGTTGAGTGAAGGCTAGGGAGTTTGTGTGCGTGCAGCTCCCGGTTACCCTTCTCGTCTCCGTCGTCGCGCCGCTTGCTCGAGGGGAAGGATGGCACCCGAGACCGCGTCACGCTCCGTTCTCTCGCGGCGCGCTCCTTTCTCTCTCTTCCCGGTTCTCTCTATCGCAAGGCAGCGAAGCGGTCGGAAGGCGGGGGATCGCTTTAGCTCGAACTCTCGTCCAGTCACCGCGGACTCTTTTCCCACGATCCAAGACTCGATGGAGACGGTGGAGCGAGGCCGACCCGGGGACGAATACTCCCCGGCGCCTGGTCACAGCTCGCGGCGGTCGGCGGGGTGCGGGGCACAGCGCAGATTCAATTCTCGCTTCGTCCTTCTCCTCCCGGCAGACCCGAAACGCTCCCGTGTACGCTTACACGGCGGGGCAGACTGGCTCGTCCGATTGTCAAATCAGCAAGTCTCGACTACCATCTCCGCCGTCCCGGCTGGAGAGATCCCGATTCGCGGCGCGCGGCGTGGCTCGAGTTCCCTCTCTTGCCCGTCGTCGCCCGTCTCGGCTACAACCTCGGTTCTTCCGTGCGCCTAGCGAGCGAGAGGAAATCTTCGGGTCTCCCTCTCTTCGTCTGGAATTGCGCAGCGAACGAGGCCGACGGGGTGCAGTCCTGGCTACTGTCCTCCCGCTCGGTCGCCCCCCGGCTCGCCCCCGCTCTTCGGTTGCTCGCTCCTCGGAGCTTTGGCAAAGGGAGGCGGGTGTCTGCGACTGGGGGCGTTTACTCGCGGTTCTCTTTCGAACTCGTAGAGGCTATCTGGTTGATCCTGCCAGTGATCATATGCTTGTCTCAAAGCTTAAGCCATGCAAGTCTAAGTTCAGGCTTGTTCTTTTCGGGGAGCCAGCCGAAACTGCGAACGGCTCATTAGTCAGATAAGGTTCCTTGGCGAAAGCGGGTCGGTTTAATGGATAACTGTGGTAATTCTAGAGCTAATACATGCAACGTACCGTGGTCCCCCTTTCGTTTCTCGATGAGGCGGGGAAACGGCATTTATTCTCTATAGCAGATCGCCCTAGTCCGCGAAGCTACCGTCATAGGTAGCGACGGGGCGAAGCGACAAGTGTCGAAATCCGAATAACTGTGCCGATCGCGGGGTCTTTCCGGGCCCCGACGACTTTGCCATGAAGTGTCTGTCCCATCAATTGGCGATGGTCGGCGACCTGCCTACCAAGGTGTTGACGGGTAACGGGAAATCAGGGTTCGATTCCGGAGAGGGAGCCTGCGAAACGGCTACCACCTCCAAGGAGGGCAGCAGGCGCGCAACTTACCCGATCCCGACACGGGCAGGTAGTGACGAAAACTAACGTGGCGGGGCTCTTTCGTGGTCGCCGGAATGAGCGCAATTTAAAAGAGTGCGCGAGGAGCTATTGGAGGGCAAGCCTGGTGCCAGCAGCCGCGGTAATTCCAGCTCCAATAGCCTATATCGGAGTTGCTGCGGTTAAAAAGCTCGTCGTTGGATCTCGGAGGCGGCACGGTCGGGCGCGATACGCCGCGGGGCGAGGTGGACTTTGCGGCCTGCCTCGTGTTTCTCCTTCGCGGGAGAGAACCCGCCGCCTTTTCTGTCTACCTTGAAAAAATTAGAGTGCTAAAGGCAGGCTAAAACCCCGAGCCTGAATATTTCGTGCATGGAATAAGCGGGGATGCTCTATTCCGGTGGGTGGTCCGGCCGACTTGGCGACGTCGCTTTCGCTGTCGGTTTCGCCGGAGAGCTAGGATTCGAGAGGAACGGTGGGGGGCCAGCGTACCGGGCGGGGAGAGGTGAAATTTTGTGATCCGCTCGGGACGACTCGAAGCGAAGGCGCTGGCCCCGGACGTCTTCCTTAATCCAGAACGAAGGTGGGTGGAGCAAAGACGATCAGATACCGTCGTAGTACCGACGGTAAACGCTGCCGACCGGGCCGCGGACGAGGCTCGAGAACAGCGGTTATGGACCCGTCCGTGGCGGCTTCGGGCAACCTGAGAGTTTACGGGTTCCGGGGGTAGTATGGTCGCAAGGCTGAAACTTGAAGGAATTGACGGAAGGGCACCACAAGGAGTGGAGCCTGCGGCTTAATTTGACTCAACACGGGGCAACTTACCCGGTCCGGACATCGTCAGGATTGACAGACGCTCGTGCAGTTCTTTCTCGATTCGATGGGTGGTGGTGCATGGCCGTTCGTGGCTGGTGAAGTGAAAAGTCTGGTTTATTCCGCTAACGGGCGAGGCCTCGCCCCTAACTAGTCGGCTCGTGGTTCTCGAATCTTAGTCTCCCCTCGGGGAGCAGGGAGAACATCGGGCGAGTCGAAGCCGTCGTCGCTACTTCTTAGGGGGACCCCGAGCAAGCTCAAGCTAGGTGAGAGAGATCAATAACAGGTCAGTGATGCCCTTAGATGTCCGGGGCCGCACGCGCGCTACACTGAAGACGAAAGCGCGAGTGCCTACGGTCTTGGTTTGGTCAGGCCGGGAACCCGCCCCGAGAGGGGAGGTTGGGGCTGGCTGTTCCTTCGGGGGCATGCAGTCTCGCCTACAGCGGGTTAACCGTGCCAATCGTCTTCGTGCTGGGGATCGGGGCTTGCAACTCAGCCCCGTGAACGAGTAATTCCGAGTAGGCGTCTGTCATCAACGGGCGCCGATTAAGTCCCTGCCTTTTGTACACACCGCCCGTCGCTACCTCCGATAGAATGGCTAAGCGAGGCCGTTAGACTAGGCCGTTCTTCGGACGGGCCCCGGAAAGGCGTTCGAGCTTAATCATTTAGTGGAAGTAAAAGTCGTAACAAGGTTTCCGTAGGTGAACCTGCGGAGGGATCATTACCGTACCTTCGTCTGGTGGAGGTCCTAAGTGGTTCTGACGCGCAAATCGATCACGGTACTTGGGCGTAGGGGCGAAAGACTAATCGAACCATCTAGTAGCTGGTTCCCTCCGAAGTTTCCCCCAGGATAGCTGGCGCTCTCCGAGACAGTTTCGTCCGGTAAAGCGAATGATTAGAGGAGTCCGTGCCAAAATGGCGTGGAGCTATTATCAAACTTTGAACGGGCGAGAAGGGTGCCTACCGCTCGATCTGGGAGGCTCGGCCCCCGTCGAAATGTACGAGTGCCAAGTGGGCCACTTTTGGTAAGCAGAACTGGCGCTGTGGGATGAACCAAACGCCGGGTTAAGGCGCCCGATCGTCACGCTCAGCAGAACCCACAAAAGGCGTCCATCGGTAAAGACAGCAGGACGGTGACCATGGAAGTCGGTACCCGCCAAGGAGTGTGTAACAACTCACCTGCCGAATTGGTGGGCCCTGAAAATGGATGGCGCTGTAGCGTGCAGCCTACACCCGGCCGTCTCGGCAATTCCTCGTGGCCTGCCGCGAGGACTGACCGAAGCCGAGACGAGTAGGAGGGTCGCCGCGGTCAGCGCTGAAGCCTTAGACGCGAGTCTGGGTGTAGCGGCGGCGGGTGCCGATCTTGGTGGTAGTAGCAAATATTCGAGCGAGAACCTCGAAGGCCGAAGTGGAGAAGGGTTCCGCGTTGCTCCTTCGATCGGCCGCGGGTTAGTCGGTCCTAAGGCCTGGGAGAAATCCTACGGGAAGCGGGACGTTTTTTTATTCAGAAAAAGTCTCACCCAATGCACGGGCCGAAAGGGAAACGGGTTAGGATTCCCGTACCCGAAGGCGGAGCACAAGCGGTGACGCAAAGAAGGTCGGATACGCCGTCGGGAGAGTCGAGAAGAGTTAACTTTTCTTTTTGAGGTGCGCTCGCTGGCCCTGGAAGCGGTTCTGCCGGAGATAGGGAGCGAGAGCAATCAACTTTATCCGCAAAGCCGGCTCCAGCGGGGGCCTGTTCGGCTACGACTCGACGGTCCTTGAAACTCCGACGGCTAAACATTTCTTTGGAAATCTATCACACGCTCTCGCCTCGGGCCGTACCTCAATCCGCCGCAGGTCTCCAAGGTTCGCAGCCTCTGGTCGATAGAACAATGTAGGTAAGGGAAGTCGGCAAAATGGATCCGTAACTTCGGGAGAAGGATTGGCTCTGAGGGCCGAGCGACCCGCTGCTAGCTTCGGGAGAGGGAATCATAGAGCGGGAGTCCGCCAGGTGGCATATTAATTGGGCGCACCGAACGGCGAACGTTCTACCCTCGGAAGGGCAGGCGGACGAAGCGGGGTAGGGGCGACTCTCCCCGTTTTCGGGACGGGCGTGAGGAACGGCTCGATCAGAACTGGCACGGTCCGGGGGAATCCGACTGTTTAGTAAAAACATAGCGTCTCGAAGGCCGGAGATCGGTGTTGACGGGACGTGATTTCTGCCCAGTGCTCTGAATGTCACGGTGAAGAAATTTACGGAAGCGCGGGTAAACGGCGGGAGTAACTATGACTCTCTTAAGGTAGCCAAATGCCTCGTCGTGTAATTAGTGACGCACATGAATGGATTAACGAGATTCCCACTGTCCCTATCTACTATCTAGCGAAGCCACAGTCGGAGGAAGGGGTCCGGGGCTGTCAGCGGGGAAAGAAGACCCTGTTGAGTTTGATTCGCGATTGGCTTGGTTGGGCGAGAGCGCAGGTGTAGCCTAGATGGGACTGCTTTACGGCGCAAGTGAAAGACCACTACTGCGTTCCTCGTTCAACTCACTCGGTGAGGACCACGAGAGCGACCGCATTCGGGGCGGTGTCGGCGAGCTGAAGGTGCTAAGCGAGGGGTCCCCTGCGCTAAAGGCGGGCGGTCGGGCAACCGGTCGTGCGTCTTGCGGGACCAGGTCCCTCGCGAGGGTGATCGAGGACAGAGTCAGTTCTGAATTTAACTGGGGTAACGTGCCCGCGAAACGATAGCGCGGGCGCCCGAAGGCCAGCTTCAGAAGGGGGAGAAACCCTTGGTAGAGCGAAAGGGCAAATGCTGGCTTGAGGATGCTTTTCAGTAGGAGGGATCCGTGTGAAAGCAAGGCCTATCGATCCATTTGTGTCGCCCCCCGGGTGACGATGGGAGAGCTCTATTCTTTACTGCTTCCCGCAAGAGGTGTCAGAAAAATTACCACAGGGATAACTGGCTTGTGGCAGCCAAGCGTTCTTAGCGACGTTGCTTTTTGATCCTTCGATGTCGGCTCTTCCTATCATTGCGAAGCAGAATTCGCCAAGCGTTGGATTGTTCACCCACCAACAGGGAACGTGAGCTGGGTTTAGACCGTCGTGAGACAGGTTAGTTTTACCCTACTGGTAGGGAACTCTTTACGAACGAGCGGCTACGAGCGGGTAGGACTGACTAGTACGAGAGGAACGTTGGTCCGGGATTGAAAGCGTTGGTGCTTGGTGGTTTATTGCCATTGGGGCTTTGCCTTTGTCCTGGGGCTAACGGCTGAACGCCTCTAAGCCGGAATCCCGTCCCACGACGTCCGCGTCTGCCTCTCTGAGACCGGCGACAGAACGATTAGACCCCGATTCGCCCTCCTCGGGCGAACGGGGTGGTGTGTGTCCGACCTGTGTATTTCGGCAGGTGTCTTTCAAAGGCAGGTAAATCTGCTTGCAGACGACTTGGGTTTGTGCGAGTCGGGGTGTCGTACTCGGTCGAGCGGCCTGTTGTGGTTGCGAGGCGTTGAGACTTGTCCCTCGACTAGGAGATTTGTCCGCGGTAGACGGACCGAGCTCTCGATTTCGCCCGTCCCTTGCAAAGCCGCGAGAGATTTACCCGCAAAAGACGGGTAGAGCTCTACGTGGACAGCGGGGCGGGGGAGATGACGAGAGAGGGAGAGAGAGAGAGGGGAGTGCACTCGGGCGAGAGCAAACAGTGTCGTGAACGGGCTTCAGTTCTGGGTGCCAAACTAAGGCCAGAAGAGAAATCTGCGGCCAGTGGCCGTTCGTCAACAGACAAGGGAAATCTGCCGTCGGCCAGTGGCGGCCACGGGAGAAATCTGGGAGAGAGAGAGGCCAGTGTCGTCTACGGTCAGTGGCCGACCCCGCGAATCTACCATCCGCCGTCGTCAACAGACGGGGGAAACCTGCCGTCGGCCAAAGACAGGCTGGGCAAAGTGTCAGTGAGCGACCCGTGGTCGAGAGAACTTCAACAGACAGGGGAAATGTGTCGTCGGCCAAAGACAGGCTGGGCAAAGTGTCAGTGAGCGACCCGCGGTCGAGAGAGCAATCTGCCGTCGGCCAAAAACAGACTAGGCAAAGGTTCAGTGGGCGACCCGCGGCCGAGAGGTCGTCAACAGGCAAGGGAAATCTGCCGTCGGCCAAAGGCAGAGAAGAAATTGTCAGAGGCCGACCGGCCAGGGACCCGGAGTGCATCTACTCGTTCGGTCGGCTACGGCCAGTGGTTGCCCAGAGGTGGTCGGCGAGGCACAAGTTGCTGCCCAGTGCCCGCTACCGACCATTGGCGTTAACAGGTGACGGGACTCTAACTTTATCTACAATCATATTGAATGAATATAGATGCTTTTAGACATATTTTCGTCTTCTTTAACGTTGCAAAGAAAAGAGTTATGTGCCCATTCACAGCTTTGGCTTCCACGATTCCCTTCTGTGCTTACAGTAAAACGACTAATAAAGTAAATAATACCAGCGTCAACAGTCAAGTGCACCTCCACCCACTCACCAACAAAAACAAAACACCATATCTTTAATCATTTCAAATCTAAGGAGTAATAATAATAATATGGACATTTATAATGCGCTATATCCACAAATAAAGTTAGTGTTCAAAGCGTGAAACAAAATTACTATCCCGGTCTCTACGATACAGGTTCAGCCTGATTACCCCCCTTTACCACTGAACTCTTTTAAGAGTCCCAACATACGCTGCTTTAAGGAGCGCAACGGTTTTTTGTGTAATACATACACCATCCTACCGGTACCCGTTTACAGCTGGGTAGAGGTGTCTTATTCAAGGACACAAGAACAGTAATCAAGGGCCCTAATAATACGCCCATTGTCTGCGATATCAATATCACTTATTTGGCAGATGACGTTAAATAAGGCTATTTCACACGCAATAATACGTCCCAATAATTCTATGGGCCTGCTTTTGTCTATTTACAGTGTATCACCTTCACAAATTATCATTAAACCAAAGAGAAACATCTACTATTGGATATTCTATTAGCTGCTGCTAATGTCACAAGAAACGTTCAAGCCAAGTGCTTAAATAATCCAAATAGGTACGGTCATCTCCGGAAAAGGCGTGATTTTTTTTTATGAGAAACTCGATAGTATACACCTTAAACCAGATAATACTAAACCTTTAATTTGAAACCACAAATACTAAATTCTATATCAAAACTATAATCGTTTTCATATCGAACCTATAAACCCCCTATATTAGAAAACTTAGTGTGTGGTTTTTCGTTATTTTTAAAGATGTTTGTAACCACAAAAATACTAAATTCTATATCAAAACTATAATCGTTTTCATATCGAACCTATAAACCCCCTATATTAAAAAACTTAGTGTGTGGTTTTTCGTTATTTTTAAAGATGTTTGTAGGTCTGCAGTCATAGCTAAAAGTTGAACAATCATTTTTAAAGTATTTGCTCAACTGGATTAAATACTTCTGTTCAACTTTGCTGTAAGCTTCTAAAAATGCCAGTCCCCGGTTTTTGCGACGCGATTCTCGATTTCCGGATCGTCTATACGCATTCTGAAACACTGCTAATAATTGACTGCGAGTTGTTGTCTCCTCTTCACCTTTCTTAAAAGGGTATTTGACGTCACTTCCGATAATACCCCTAATTTGCAAATTCCGCCATTTTCTTTTAAACGCCTCTTCATAGGTTACACATTTCAGTGTTCTTTTTTTCGAGAGGTACTTCATTAAATTGTTCGTATTGCTTTTGATAGTATCAATTTCCGCACCTTCTTCCATTGCTTGTAGTGCCTCAGACATTACCAACTGGGTCAAGTTTAGTCTGTCCAGAACATGCAAAGTGTCCCGTTTAAATGTTTCCATTTTACCTATGATGTCATATTTTACGACACAAGGACTACACTTGTCTGAAATGGGAATAAAATGACTGTCCTTTAGGGCGCGTGGTTTTATCACGTAACGAACCAACTCCTGAAATGTAACATCATGACCACAAGATAGACTTTTATTACTCGGATTTTTCCGTACAGCTTTGATAACCCTTCGTCCGTACATTGACCAATAAACTGGATTTATGTCAAACAATTTATTGGCATAGGCAGACAAAATACGAGCATATGGCTCACGGACCATAACAAATTTTAAGGAATTTCGTATTACGGATGATTCTTCTTTTATTGCGCTGTAACGGTCACTGTAAATATTTTTTGAAACATTAAATGGGTTATTTGTTTTAGAGACACCATTAACTATTAAAAACAACCGTCGCCAAAATGTGGAGCCTACTTTTGCCACTGGACAATATAAAAACTTCTTCTCTGGGGAATACATTAATTTCCTTTTCATTTTCTCCAGTGTGCTCTTCGTGGTGTTTTGAGAAACTTGTCGATGACAGAAATTACTCATATTATTCCTTCTTTCTGACAATTCCAGCTGTATATAATCTTCTGGTTTGGACTAAATGAAAAATAAAATCACATTTTTTTGTTAATTTTGGGAACAATCTGGATGCAAAATCATAATGAAAAGGTAATGTGAAAAATCGTAATGGTTTCTGTCTTAATTAGGGAGAATGTGGCCATTTTTAGACGAGTTTATGGGGACCCATTATGGTCCCAATTTCGAATCATAATATTATTTGGTTGTATCATGAATTAACAAAAATACTTGGATATAAGACTGATTTTACTTACCCGAAGTACATTAATCGCTTGATGGAAAATATTGTTTTCTGCTGGAATAAAAAAAAATCAGCAAAACATATGAATATTATTCATTAGAATTATTACTACAGTTCCAGAACAACGAAGAGGCAAAAAGAGTATCTGTCAATACGGGAATTTCAATTCGTAGCTAACCAAAAGAATATAATATCCATGGTCGTTATTTCAATTGACCCAAAAGAGAGATAAATGGGGCTTATCGTCCATTCGACACAAACAAGGTAATTACGTTACTAACGTATGGTTCAATTATATTTCATGGATGGCTGAATGAATGGTTAGTGTGCGCGCGCTGTATCATACAACCTGTCATTGAGTCAACTGGTGGGATTTCGAACCCCCGGTTGTACGTGGCAAGGAGTAGGGTCGTCTGTCCTACCTTGTGGGTTTTCTCCGGATCTTCCGATTTCCTCCCCGCTGCTTAAAGACCCAAACGCACAAGCGAATTATTGAAATAAAATTTAAAAACCATGTTAGTCCCAAAATGACCTAGTAGAATGGACGTTAACCCCCATTTCTCTCTATATTTTTCAATAAATCGCTTGTGCGTAGGGGTCTTTAGCAGTTGGAGAAAAGCGGAGGATCCGGGGAAAACTCAACGAGGTTGGACAGGGGACCTAACTCCTTGTCACGTTCAACCATATGAAGTGAAATTATGCCAGTTGATTCAATGAGAGAACTTATGATACAACGCACACGCGCTAACCATTCGGCAGTCCACCCCCCCCCCCCCGACCAAGAAGAGAAGTAATATGAGGCCATAACAGCAGCTCCGAACCTTTTGTTGGTTGCGACGCCATTCCAGAATCCATCATCTGATCGCGACCCCTCTAAGAACAAACAAGTCACCTTTTAGTATAAAACATATCTATTTGACTCCATATTGTTTATAATTTTACAAGGGGATTGGATAGCCGAATGCTAAGCACAAGCGCGCTGTATCATAAGGTCTGGTTTCGCTACCCTGGTTGTACGTGACAAGGAGTAGAGTTGTCTGTCCAACCTTCTTGGTTTTCTACAAGTCCCGCTGTTTCCTCCCACTGCTAAAGACCCCTACTTGCAAGCGAATTAATAAAATAAAACTGAACCAAGTGTTTGTCCCGAAATGACCTACTTTGTGTTGAGTGGGAGTAAAATCCCTCGCTATCTTTCTCTCACACTATATTTTTAGGCTACTTTTATAAATCGATTTTCCGGCGTGGTTTCCCCTTGTCAGTGATGCAGACGGAGGGCCTGACAAGGACAGCTGCCTAGTCTTTTGGATGGGACGAACAAAAGTCAGATGCACGTAAAAGATCCTTCATAGCACACTGTATGGCGTATGCCCGTCTTCAATTAGCCCTTGTTAGGTGCAGAAGCATAGGACGTTAAACCCCATTTCATTCATCATTCATTCACCCAGGGGCTCTAAAGGCATCCATTAACCATGCGCGCTAAAGACTAAACAGTTGTTATCCTTGAATTGTGTAGGAATTAGATACAGAGCTGGTCGTTCATGATTAGATAGTTTTAATTAAAATTAAAAAAAAATAATAAAAAATTACTTAATTCCGTTCAAAAAAGCTTGGAGTTTTGACAAAATTACCTTAGCGTAAACAGTTTATGATATTATTATATATCTCGATTATCTTTTCTATTGTTAAATTGCTACAGCATTTTCTAATCTATTAAAATTGGAGCCATCCCAAGGCGCATTGAGTAGATTATGGGTTTGTCAAAATTTATATCAGATTTGTCTCCTACATAATGAGAATGAAGTCAAAGGAGAGTCAGAACTGTGTAGTGTTATTAAAGTCCTTAGCTCACAATCCTCCAAAATATTCGACATCGAAAACACGAATTATTGGTCAATTTAAATAAACATTGATGATGTTAACGTACCGGGAAACAAATGAGCTTCTGATATCCGATATATAAGATAACATATTTTTTTAAACATCGGTACATAAATCATGTACCATAGTTAGTCTATCAGCATCAATTGTAATAAGGCACTGGGAAAAAGCGGCTAAAATATCCCACAAGTCAATGCGGTTGTTCATATCCTGGACGCGGATTCTACACAAGTGCTGTAGTAAAGAAGTATTATGCGTGGTCCATGGCCAAACAAAACACTTCCGGTGTAGACTGGAATAACCATCGATTGGGATACCGCACGTATTTCGCCGAACATAACTTTTTGGAAATTAAAGAGTAAAACTGAAACAATTGAATGCAAATCAGGTATTTATATTGCATTATTATATGCGTTGCTACCCATTTGTGTCCATTTCTAGGTCCAAAAGGTTAGCGACTTAACTCATTTAAGACAAAACCAGTGGCGTTGTCCCGGGGAAAATCAACAGGAGTCATTAAGGGAACATCCCTGTAACATTTACGAATTACGTAAAACGACACATCACATATCAATGTCTCTATTTAAATTATGTAGAATTTAAAATTTAATAATAATACCTATATTTAACTTGAATTACCCTGATGAAGAAAATTCATAAATAAACAACTAATTAAAATAGCTGTGTGGAAAGAGACATAAATACACTAAAACCTTTATTTGTTTAAATTGAGCTTACCTGACAAAGAAAGTTTATAAACGCACAAAATAGACAGAAAAGTGATTCCAATGATATATAAAAATAACTTTTTTCTCGAAATTTGAAAATTCATCGCTGTGCTATGATTTTTACACCTGTTACAACTTGCGTGGCCGTGAACAATGAATAATATAGCATAGTAATCATATATATACATATGTATATATATAATTATATGACACGATGAGTTTCAGGCAGTAAGTATAGCGTATCATATTGAGGTGACAGGAGGTGCTAGCCTGTTGACCAGGAATCACCAAACCGTGATATGTATATGTTAGGACTATACGTTTATATACAAACATAATATTGATACAAAGAATATACTCACTGGCATACGTTGAAGCTGGATTTAAAAATCAAGATGACGCCCTCTTTGGACACATATATAACGCACTTCTAACGCGCTAGCGAATATATAATGTTTAACGTATGAGTAACTTAAATAACTTATATCCCAAACGTTAACAGAACATATTGGAAGTCTTCGGCCATTGTCCATCACTTATACAAGTATATGACAGCGTGTGTCCAACGAACTTTTAGCGTTCTTGATTTATGCAGAACTCATGCACAACGTTAGTCTAACTTATGCAGAACTTCTGCATAACTTCATTTAGTTCAGATATAGGCGGGTCAAACGACGGCTAAATGATGTCTTATGGGCCTGTCACACTATAACGTTTTAGACAACTTATTCCGACGTATGAAAAAATAGTCCCAACACGCTGGCATACGCTAAAGTTGACTTTAAAAATCAAGAGGGCGCCCTTTTTTGACGCTTATATAACGTACTTATAGCGCGCTGAACGAATATATAACCTATGTGTAACGTATGAGTAACTTATTTATAACTTATCCCCAACGTAAACATAACTTATACAAGTATATGACAGCTTGTGCCCAACGAATTGTTAGCGTTCTCGACTTATGCAGAACTCATTCAAAACGTTAGTCAAACCTATGCCTAACTTATGCATAACGTGTTGGAGCGTATTTCGACGACCACTTGAGGTCAGATATAAAAACTGGGGCTAGCTAAAACCATAAGTAATTATGGGGCTGTCACACATTGACGTATAGTATCAGCGTATATGCCGACGTATGAGAAATTTAGCGAATACGCTTGGTGTACGTTGAATACGTTATGGGTACGTTTTTAACAAGTTACGAGCATACTGAAATACGGTGTTATAAGTTGTTATACGTCGAACGCGGCCCATAATTTTGTGCATGCATAAAATTTTCGGCGTATGCGGGCGTATTGCTAACACGTTAGGCTTAAGTTAGAAGTACGCGACAGGTAAGTTATGCACGCGTTATTCACGTTACCTGTAAGTAACCCATAAGTTGACATGCACGTCGGCTCCCAGTTGGGTAATTGAGCAGCGTACGAGTAACCTATTTCTAACCTATAGGCAACGTACTTCTGACGTCCTTAAAAATTACTGAACGTGTTTGAAGCGTGTGTAGAGATGAGCATGCGCAGAAGTCTACAACCATGGCGGACCCTGAGAGGTTGCGACGACACGTGGTCGTCGAAGTACGCTCCAACACGTTCTGCTTTAGCGTATGCCAGCGTGTTAGATAATTATTTCACATCAGAATATCAGAATAAGTTGTAGTGTGCCCTGCTTGTAGCCGACGTGTATGTCAACGTATGAGTAACTAACCTGTAACGTGCGTTAACGCGTGCATAACTTACCTGTCGCGTTCTTCTAGCTTACGCCTAACGTGTAAGCAATACGTCGGCATACGCTGAAAATTTTATGGATGAACAAAATATTGTGCCGCTTTTGGCGTTATAGCAACTTATACCATCGTATTTCAGCGTTCTCGTAACTTGATAAAAGCGCACACATAACGTATTCAACGTACTTCAGTGTGTTTGCTTAATTTCTCATGCGTCGGCATACGCTGATGCTATACGTCAATGTGTGACAGCCCCATTACGTAGAACAAATTGCAACAAAAGGTTTTTTGTTTTCTATTGGCTCGTTATGATGTCCTAGGTAAGGAAACAAAAGTTTACCAAAATCGGAGTCCAAATAAGGACAGGGGGCGTGACAAAATCGAAGATGGCGGCTGTCGATCAGAAATTTCGAATATCTCTAAAACTATTGGATTTAGATACCATAAATGTATTGGGGACATATAGGAAGTCGGTACCAGCGAGTCCAAAAATTGCGACGGTACGTCTCTACAACGTCATGACTTCACTGTGACGTCACAACGGCATATCAGTCGTCGCAATTCTTGCAAAATTAGTCCATGAATGCATGTTAGCAGGAAATTAAATCTACATGACTATGACTCACTGTAAAATATATTAAATTAGGTTTTATGTAATGATTGATAACGCAAGTTTAACTATCTCCACGGTCGATTTCGTATGAAATTGAATTTCCGTTTTTATCTTCTTTCCCGATCCAATATTTTGAGCAAACATAAAACTAGTATACGTTTTTGTTGGCCAAAAAGTTGTATTAAACGAACTGGTATACTATATATATATAATATGTATTAATAATATACATTATATTATTATAATCAAAATGGTCTGACATATTTACATTGATCTATCCATTATATTATATTATTATAATCAAAATGGTCTGAAGAGGTTCAAGAGAACTGAAAACGTTAACCATAAACATGTGTTTATTTCTTTTTTCAACGTGATTGTATTTATATTTCTCTGGGAGTAGTTCAAAGAAACTTTTTTGGTATATATATATTATATATATTATATATATGAATAGTCCCAAGACGGACGAAAAGTACTTTAAAATGTTAAAATGTTATTAAACCAGTGTTGAAATCAGTTTGTGTCGGCATACCTTTTTATCTATTCATCATTTACCGTGAAACAAAGTAGTACAACTTTGCGGTTGTGCTAATAATTTTGGATATATATATATGGGTTCTATTTCAGTATCGTACCTCTACCAGTTTCCGGGGTCGTAGAGACTTGAAATTATCAGGGGGTGTTCATGTCGGCTAACAATGACCTCACACCAAATTTCAGCGAAATCGGTCAATAACTTTTCATTTTACCGAATTAAACTTCCCACGAGAGATACAATTATTGCCTTTCGCCGCCATTAGTATTTGGTGACTCTAGACTCGATTAACAAGACACTCAACGAACTCCCAACACTCGGTTCCCCGTGCCTAACGTTGCAATTCATAATAATTATAATGAGTTTCGTATATTTTAATTATACGCCCACATGGAAATGTGGTCGCATATTGCCGTCGCCCCCGACCGGCCATCCGTCGGTCCGTCCGTTCGTCGTCCACAATTTCTTGTGAACGCTCTAGAGGCTAAAGTTAATACCCGATTGACTTTAAATTTATGCACAGTGTTTACGTTTAAGGTCATGAGACGAAGAAGCATATGGAAATGTGGTCGTATATTGCCGTCGCCCCCGACCGGCCGTCCGTCGGTCCGTCCGTCCGTTCGTCGTCCACTACGAAATCGAGTCTCAGCGGCTAAATTTTTATTCGATTCATCTGAAAAATTAATACAACCTGCGCGAGGGTCGTGCGCAGGTTGTATTCATTTTTCGGACGGATCTTTAAAAAAATGAGGCCCTGAGAGAATTTGCGGTTTTTAAATACAAACTTAGGCCTACAAAATGAACACAAAAATTAGATTGATCACTCAAGCCAGGGGATGTTAGCCAGGGTCATGACCTTGACCCATCGGGACGTCCCGAAAGAAGTCCTTGTGTGTCGTGACCTTGACCTTGACCTTAACCTCTCTGCAAAATCTGTGGACGGTACCTAAAGTTTTGGGAATTTTTCGACCCCAAGGTCAAAGGTCAGGTGAAAGGTCAAGGTTTCACATGAAAGGACAGTGATGTGTCCATCCGAGGTCATGACCTTCGATATGCTACGTGACCATTGGAGGTCAAGCTAGAGTCAAACGTCACTTCATGGGCCCCGTTTCGCCCACTTCCGGTCGCCGGGCGGCCATTTTGAAGTCACCCAGAGACTGGCCGGGGTGGATATACCTATCGAATACCAAGCCTCGAACCCCGCCCGGGTCCACGAAGTGACGTTTGACCCTAGCTTGACCTTCAAATGTCACGTGGCATGGAAAGGGTCATGACCCTGGATGGACACATCAATGACCTTTCATGGCAGTTCTTGACCTTTCACCTGACATTTTGCCTTGGGGTCGGAAAATCCTCAAAACTTTAGGAACCGACCACAGATTCTGCAGAGAGGTCAAGGCCAAGGTCAAGGTCACTACCCACAAGAACTTCGTTCGGGACGTCTATGTGGATCAAGGTCATGACCCTCGCTGACATAGCGTGCCCCCTAGCGGACATAGAAAATAAATCGCCATAAATCACGCAAATTTCACTGAGCTTCGCGAACCTCCTCCTGTAAACGCCCCGAAGGGTGCCCGGGCGGGGCTCGAGGCTTGGTATTCGGTAGGTATATCCACCCCGGCAAGTCTCTGGGTGACTTCAAAATGGCCGCCCGGCAACCGGAAGTGGGCGAAACGGGACCATGAAGTAACGTTTGACCCTAGCTTGACCTCCAAGGGTCAAGTGGCATGAAAAGGGTCATGACCCTGGATAGAAATATCAATGACCTTTCATGTGAGACCTTGACCTTTGACCTGACATTTGACCTTGAGGTCGAAAAATACCCAAAACTTTAGGTACCGTCCACAGATTTTGCAGAGAGGTCAAGGTCAAGGTCATGGTCACGACACACAAGGACTTCTTTCGGGACGTCCCGATGGGTAAAGGTCATGACCCTGGCTAGCATCCCCTGGCTTGAGTGATCAATCTAATTTTTGTGTTCATTTTGTAGGCCTAAGTTTGTATTTAAAAACCGCAACTTCTCTCAGGGCCTCATTTTTTTAAAGATCCGTCCGAAAAATGAATACAACCTGCGCACGACCCTCGCGCAGGTTTTATTAATTTTTCAGATGAATCGAATAAAAATTTAGCCGCTGAGACTCGATTTCGTAGTGGACGACGAACGGACGGACGGACCGACGGACGGCCGGTCGGGGGCGACGGCAATATACGACCACATTTCCATATGCTTCTTCGTCTCATGACCTTAAACGTAAACACTGTGCATAAATTTAAAGTCAATCGGGTATTAACTTTAGCCTCTAGAGCGTTCACAAGAAATTGTGGACGACGAACGGACGGACCGACGGCCGGTCGGTCGGGGGCGACGGCAATATGCGACCACATTTCCATATGCTTCTTCGTCTGATGACCTTAAACTTAAACACTGTGCATAAATTTAAAGTCAATCGGGTATTAACTTTAGCCTCTAGAGCGTTCACAAGAAATTGTGGACGACGAACGGACGGACCGACGGATGGCCGGTCGGGGGCGACGGCAATATGCGACAACATTTCCATGTGGGCGTATAATTAAAATATACGAAACTCATTATAATTATTATGAATTGCAACGTTAGGCACGGGGAACCGAGTGTTGGGAGTTCGTTGAGTGTCTTGTTCATCGAGTCTAGAGTCACCAAATACTAATGGCGGCGAAAGGCAATAATTGTATCTCTCGTGGGAAGTTTAATTCGGTAAAATGAAAAGTTATTGACCGATTTCGCTGAAATTTAGTGTGAAGTCATTGTTAGCCGACATGAACACTCCCTGAAAATTTCAAGTCTCTACGACCCCGGAAACTGGTAGAGGTACGATACTGAAATAGAACCTATATATATATATATATAGTTGTAGTAAGTAGTTGTTCTAATGTACAGTATTAAATATTATAGTATAAAATATAAAAATAACACCGATTTGCTTCTACATGTTTCAATATAGCATCATCATTCATCAGGAAGCCATTGATAATATAACTTATAACGTTGAAAGGTTACCCTTGTGACATCACAATAGAGGTACATTACATTGTATGAATGAATGAATAAATAGTGATGATTAAATAAACAAATAAATATGTACATACACTATTCAGTTAGCTACTTGTCAAAAAGAGATCAATTAGGCTATTTTATTTGTTTAGCAGAGGTCTAAATTTGTTTATGAAATATTCATCTTTGACTATCTCAGTGAGCATCTGGACATATGTGCACACAACTTTCATACCAAATATAGAATGTGGACACTGTTTTTAAAGTGGGCGAAACGGGACCATGAAGTAACGTTTGACCCTAGCTTGACCTCCAAGGGTCAAGTGGCATGAAAAGGGTCATGACCCTGGATAGAAATATCAATGACCTTTCATGTGAGACCTTGACCTTTGACCTGACATTTGACCTTGAGGTCGAAAAATACCCAAAACTTTAGGTACCGTCCACAGATTTTGCAGAGAGGTCAAGGTCAAGGTCATGGTCACGACACACAAGGACTTCTTTCGGGACGTCCCGATGGGTAAAGGTCATGACCCTGGCTAACATCCCCTGGCTTGAGTGATCAATCTAATTTTTGTGTTCATTTTGTAGGCCTAAGTTTGTATTTAAAAACCGCAACTTCTCTCAGGGCCTCATTTTTTTAAAGATCCGTCCGAAAAATGAATACAACCTGCGCACGACCCTCGCGCAGGTTGTATTAATTTTTCAGATGAATCGAATAAAAATTTAGCCGCTGAGACTCGATTTCGTAGTGGACGACGAACGGACGGACGGACCGACGGACGGCCGGTCGGGGGCGACGGCAATATACGACCACATTTCCATATGCTTCTTCGTCTCATGACCTTAAACGTAAACACTGTGCATAAATTTAAAGTCAATCGGGTATTAACTTTAGCCTCTAGAGCGTTCACAAGAAATTGTGGACGACGAACGGACGGACCGACGGCCGGTCGGTCGGGGGCGACGGCAATATGCGACCACATTTCCATATGCTTCTTCGTCTGATGACCTTAAACTTAAACACTGTGCATAAATTTAAAGTCAATCGGGTATTAACTTTAGCCTCTAGAGCGTTCACAAGAAATTGTGGACGACGAACGGACGGACCGACGGATGGCCGGTCGGGGGCGACGGCAATATGCGACAACATTTCCATGTGGGCGTATAATTAAAATATACGAAACTCATTATAATTATTATGAATTGCAACGTTAGGCACGGGGAACCGAGTGTTGGGAGTTCGTTGAGTGTCTTGTTCATCGAGTCTAGAGTCACCAAATACTAATGGCGGCGAAAGGCAATAATTGTATCTCTCGTGGGAAGTTTAATTCGTCAACAGACAAGGGAAATCTGCCGTCGGCCAGTGGCGGCCACGGGAGAAATCTGGGAGAGAGAGAGGCCAGTGTCGTCTACGGTCAGTGGCCGACCCCGCGAATCTACCATCCGCCGTCGTCAACAGACGGGGGAAACCTGCCGTCGGCCAAAGACAGGCTGGGCAAAGTGTCAGTGAGCGACCCGTGGTCGAGAGAACTTCAACAGACAGGGGAAATGTGTCGTCGGCCAAAGACAGGCTGGGCAAAGTGTCAGTGAGCGACCCGCGGTCGAGAGAGCAATCTGCCGTCGGCCAAAAACAGACTAGGCAAAGGTTCAGTGGGCGACCCGCGGCCGAGAGGTCGTCAACAGGCAAGGGAAATCTGCCGTCGGCCAAAGGCAGAGAAGAAATTGTCAGAGGCCGACCGGCCAGGGACCCGGAGTGCATCTACTCGTTCGGTCGGCTACGGCCAGTGGTTGCCCAGAGGTGGTCGGCGAGGCACAAGTTGCTGCCCAGTGCCCGCTACCGACCATTGGCGTTAACAGGTGACGGGACTCTAACTTTATCTACAATCATATTGAATGAATATAGATGCTTTTAGACATATTTTCGTCTTCTTTAACGTTGCAAAGAAAAGAGTTATGTGCCCATTCACAGCTTTGGCTTCCACGATTCCCTT
Source organism: Patella pellucida (assembly GCA_917208275.1). Taxonomy (NCBI): domain Eukaryota; kingdom Metazoa; phylum Mollusca; class Gastropoda; family Patellidae; genus Patella; species Patella pellucida. Next base: position 36,085,151 of record OU795044.1, read on the forward strand.
CTGTGCTTACAGTAAAACGACTAATAAAGTAAATAATACCAGCGTCAACAGTCAAGTGCACCTCCACCCACTCACCAACAAAAACAAAACACCATATCTTTAATCATTTCAAATCTAAGGAGTAATAATAATAATATGGACATTTATAATGCGCTATATCCACAAATAAAGTTAGTGTTCAAAGCGTGAAACAAAATTACTATCCCGGTCTCTACGATACAGGTTCAGCCTGATTACCCCCCTTTACCACTGAACTCTTTTAAGAGTCCCAACATACGCTGCTTTAAGGAGCGCAACGGTTTTTTGTGTAATACATACACCATCCTACCGGTACCCGTTTACAGCTGGGTAGAGGTGTCTTATTCAAGGACACAAGAACAGTAATCAAGGGCCCTAATAATACGCCCATTGTCTGCGATATCAATATCACTTATTTGGCAGATGACGTTAAATAAGGCTATTTCACACGCAATAATACGTCCCAATAATTCTATGGGCCTGCTTTTGTCTATTTACAGTGTATCACCTTCACAAATTATCATTAAACCAAAGAGAAACATCTACTATTGGATATTCTATTAGCTGCTGCTAATGTCACAAGAAACGTTCAAGCCAAGTGCTTAAATAATCCAAATAGGTACGGTCATCTCCGGAAAAGGCGTGATTTTTTTTTATGAGAAACTCGATAGTATACACCTTAAACCAGATAATACTAAACCTTTAATTTGAAACCACAAATACTAAATTCTATATCAAAACTATAATCGTTTTCATATCGAACCTATAAACCCCCTATATTAGAAAACTTAGTGTGTGGTTTTTCGTTATTTTTAAAGATGTTTGTAACCACAAAAATACTAAATTCTATATCAAAACTATAATCGTTTTCATATCGAACCTATAAACCCCCTATATTAAAAAACTTAGTGTGTGGTTTTTCGTTATTTTTAAAGATGTTTGTAGGTCTGCAGTCATAGCTAAAAGTTGAACAATCATTTTTAAAGTATTTGCTCAACTGGATTAAATACTTCTGTTCAACTTTGCTGTAAGCTTCTAAAAATGCCAGTCCCCGGTTTTTGCGACGCGATTCTCGATTTCCGGATCGTCTATACGCATTCTGAAACACTGCTAATAATTGACTGCGAGTTGTTGTCTCCTCTTCACCTTTCTTAAAAGGGTATTTGACGTCACTTCCGATAATACCCCTAATTTGCAAATTCCGCCATTTTCTTTTAAACGCCTCTTCATAGGTTACACATTTCAGTGTTCTTTTTTTCGAGAGGTACTTCATTAAATTGTTCGTATTGCTTTTGATAGTATCAATTTCCGCACCTTCTTCCATTGCTTGTAGTGCCTCAGACATTACCAACTGGGTCAAGTTTAGTCTGTCCAGAACATGCAAAGTGTCCCGTTTAAATGTTTCCATTTTACCTATGATGTCATATTTTACGACACAAGGACTACACTTGTCTGAAATGGGAATAAAATGACTGTCCTTTAGGGCGCGTGGTTTTATCACGTAACGAACCAACTCCTGAAATGTAACATCATGACCACAAGATAGACTTTTATTACTCGGATTTTTCCGTACAGCTTTGATAACCCTTCGTCCGTACATTGACCAATAAACTGGATTTATGTCAAACAATTTATTGGCATAGGCAGACAAAATACGAGCATATGGCTCACGGACCATAACAAATTTTAAGGAATTTCGTATTACGGATGATTCTTCTTTTATTGCGCTGTAACGGTCACTGTAAATATTTTTTGAAACATTAAATGGGTTATTTGTTTTAGAGACACCATTAACTATTAAAAACAACCGTCGCCAAAATGTGGAGCCTACTTTTGCCACTGGACAATATAAAAACTTCTTCTCTGGGGAATACATTAATTTCCTTTTCATTTTCTCCAGTGTGCTCTTCGTGGTGTTTTGAGAAACTTGTCGATGACAGAAATTACTCATATTATTCCTTCTTTCTGACAATTCCAGCTGTATATAATCTTCTGGTTTGGACTAAATGAAAAATAAAATCACATTTTTTTGTTAATTTTGGGAACAATCTGGATGCAAAATCATAATGAAAAGGTAATGTGAAAAATCGTAATGGTTTCTGTCTTAATTAGGGAGAATGTGGCCATTTTTAGACGAGTTTATGGGGACCCATTATGGTCCCAATTTCGAATCATAATATTATTTGGTTGTATCATGAATTAACAAAAATACTTGGATATAAGACTGATTTTACTTACCCGAAGTACATTAATCGCTTGATGGAAAATATTGTTTTCTGCTGGAATAAAAAAAAATCAGCAAAACATATGAATATTATTCATTAGAATTATTACTACAGTTCCAGAACAACGAAGAGGCAAAAAGAGTATCTGTCAATACGGGAATTTCAATTCGTAGCTAACCAAAAGAATATAATATCCATGGTCGTTATTTCAATTGACCCAAAAGAGAGATAAATGGGGCTTATCGTCCATTCGACACAAACAAGGTAATTACGTTACTAACGTATGGTTCAATTATATTTCATGGATGGCTGAATGAATGGTTAGTGTGCGCGCGCTGTATCATACAACCTGTCATTGAGTCAACTGGTGGGATTTCGAACCCCCGGTTGTACGTGGCAAGGAGTAGGGTCGTCTGTCCTACCTTGTGGGTTTTCTCCGGATCTTCCGATTTCCTCCCCGCTGCTTAAAGACCCAAACGCACAAGCGAATTATTGAAATAAAATTTAAAAACCATGTTAGTCCCAAAATGACCTAGTAGAATGGACGTTAACCCCCATTTCTCTCTATATTTTTCAATAAATCGCTTGTGCGTAGGGGTCTTTAGCAGTTGGAGAAAAGCGGAGGATCCGGGGAAAACTCAACGAGGTTGGACAGGGGACCTAACTCCTTGTCACGTTCAACCATATGAAGTGAAATTATGCCAGTTGATTCAATGAGAGAACTTATGATACAACGCACACGCGCTAACCATTCGGCAGTCCACCCCCCCCCCCCGACCAAGAAGAGAAGTAATATGAGGCCATAACAGCAGCTCCGAACCTTTTGTTGGTTGCGACGCCATTCCAGAATCCATCATCTGATCGCGACCCCTCTAAGAACAAACAAGTCACCTTTTAGTATAAAACATATCTATTTGACTCCATATTGTTTATAATTTTACAAGGGGATTGGATAGCCGAATGCTAAGCACAAGCGCGCTGTATCATAAGGTCTGGTTTCGCTACCCTGGTTGTACGTGACAAGGAGTAGAGTTGTCTGTCCAACCTTCTTGGTTTTCTACAAGTCCCGCTGTTTCCTCCCACTGCTAAAGACCCCTACTTGCAAGCGAATTAATAAAATAAAACTGAACCAAGTGTTTGTCCCGAAATGACCTACTTTGTGTTGAGTGGGAGTAAAATCCCTCGCTATCTTTCTCTCACACTATATTTTTAGGCTACTTTTATAAATCGATTTTCCGGCGTGGTTTCCCCTTGTCAGTGATGCAGACGGAGGGCCTGACAAGGACAGCTGCCTAGTCTTTTGGATGGGACGAACAAAAGTCAGATGCACGTAAAAGATCCTTCATAGCACACTGTATGGCGTATGCCCGTCTTCAATTAGCCCTTGTTAGGTGCAGAAGCATAGGACGTTAAACCCCATTTCATTCATCATTCATTCACCCAGGGGCTCTAAAGGCATCCATTAACCATGCGCGCTAAAGACTAAACAGTTGTTATCCTTGAATTGTGTAGGAGTTAGATACAGAGCTGGTCGTTCATGATTAGATAGTTTTAATTAAAATTAAAAAAAAATAATAAAAAATTACTTAATTCCGTTCAAAAAAGCTTGGAGTTTTGACAAAATTACCTTAGCGTAAACAGTTTATGATATTATTATATATCTCGATTATCTTTTCTATTGTTAAATTGCTACAGCATTTTCTAATCTATTAAAATTGGAGCCATCCCAAGGCGCATTGAGTAGATTATGGGTTTGTCAAAATTTATATCAGATTTGTCTCCTACATAATGAGAATGAAGTCAAAGGAGAGTCAGAACTGTGTAGTGTTATTAAAGTCCTTAGCTCACAATCCTCCAAAATATTCGACATCGAAAACACGAATTATTGGTCAATTTAAATAAACATTGATGATGTTAACGTACCGGGAAACAAATGAGCTTCTGATATCCGATATATAAGATAACATATTTTTTTAAACATCGGTACATAAATCATGTACCATAGTTAGTCTATCAGCATCAATTGTAATAAGGCACTGGGAAAAAGCGGCTAAAATATCCCACAAGTCAATGCGGTTGTTCATATCCTGGACGCGGATTCTACACAAGTGCTGTAGTAAAGAAGTATTATGCGTGGTCCATGGCCAAACAAAACACTTCCGGTGTAGACTGGAATAACCATCGATTGGGATACCGCACGTATTTCGCCGAACATAACTTTTTGGAAATTAAAGAGTAAAACTGAAACAATTGAATGCAAATCAGGTATTTATATTGCATTATTATATGCGTTGCTACCCATTTGTGTCCATTTCTAGGTCCAAAAGGTTAGCGACTTAACTCATTTAAGACAAAACCAGTGGCGTTGTCCCGGGGAAAATCAACAGGAGTCATTAAGGGAACATCCCTGTAACATTTACGAATTACGTAAAACGACACATCACATATCAATGTCTCTATTTAAATTATGTAGAATTTAAAATTTAATAATAATACCTATATTTAACTTGAATTACCCTGATGAAGAAAATTCATAAATAAACAACTAATTAAAATAGCTGTGTGGAAAGAGACATAAATACACTAAAACCTTTATTTGTTTAAATTGAGCTTACCTGACAAAGAAAGTTTATAAACGCACAAAATAGACAGAAAAGTGATTCCAATGATATATAAAAATAACTTTTTTCTCGAAATTTGAAAATTCATCGCTGTGCTATGATTTTTACACCTGTTACAACTTGCGTGGCCGTGAACAATGAATAATATAGCATAGTAATCATATATATACATATGTATATATATAATTATATGACACGATGAGTTTCAGGCAGTAAGTATAGCGTATCATATTGAGGTGACAGGAGGTGCTAGCCTGTTGACCAGGAATCACCAAACCGTGATATGTATATGTTAGGACTATACGTTTATATACAAACATAATATTGATACAAAGAATATACTCACTGGCATACGTTGAAGCTGGATTTAAAAATCAAGATGACGCCCTCTTTGGACACATATATAACGCACTTCTAACGCGCTAGCGAATATATAATGTTTAACGTATGAGTAACTTAAATAACTTATATCCCAAACGTTAACAGAACATATTGGAAGTCTTCGGCCATTGTCCATCACTTATACAAGTATATGACAGCGTGTGTCCAACGAACTTTTAGCGTTCTTGATTTATGCAGAACTCATGCACAACGTTAGTCTAACTTATGCAGAACTTCTGCATAACTTCATTTAGTTCAGATATAGGCGGGTCAAACGACGGCTAAATGATGTCTTATGGGCCTGTCACACTATAACGTTTTAGACAACTTATTCCGACGTATGAAAAAATAGTCCCAACACGCTGGCATACGCTAAAGTTGACTTTAAAAATCAAGAGGGCGCCCTTTTTTGACGCTTATATAACGTACTTATAGCGCGCTGAACGAATATATAACCTATGTGTAACGTATGAGTAACTTATTTATAACTTATCCCCAACGTAAACATAACTTATACAAGTATATGACAGCTTGTGCCCAACGAATTGTTAGCGTTCTCGACTTATGCAGAACTCATTCAAAACGTTAGTCAAACCTATGCCTAACTTATGCATAACGTGTTGGAGCGTATTTCGACGACCACTTGAGGTCAGATATAAAAACTGGGGCTAGCTAAAACCATAAGTAATTATGGGGCTGTCACACATTGACGTATAGTATCAGCGTATATGCCGACGTATGAGAAATTTAGCGAATACGCTTGGTGTACGTTGAATACGTTATGGGTACGTTTTTAACAAGTTACGAGCATACTGAAATACGGTGTTATAAGTTGTTATACGTCGAACGCGGCCCATAATTTTGTGCATGCATAAAATTTTCGGCGTATGCGGGCGTATTGCTAACACGTTAGGCTTAAGTTAGAAGTACGCGACAGGTAAGTTATGCACGCGTTATTCACGTTACCTGTAAGTAACCCATAAGTTGACATGCACGTCGGCTCCCAGTTGGGTAATTGAGCAGCGTACGAGTAACCTATTTCTAACCTATAGGCAACGTACTTCTGACGTCCTTAAAAATTACTGAACGTGTTTGAAGCGTGTGTAGAGATGAGCATGCGCAGAAGTCTACAACCATGGCGGACCCTGAGAGGTTGCGACGACACGTGGTCGTCGAAGTACGCTCCAACACGTTCTGCTTTAGCGTATGCCAGCGTGTTAGATAATTATTTCACATCAGAATATCAGAATAAGTTGTAGTGTGCCCTGCTTGTAGCCGACGTGTATGTCAACGTATGAGTAACTAACCTGTAACGTGCGTTAACGCGTGCATAACTTACCTGTCGCGTTCTTCTAGCTTACGCCTAACGTGTAAGCAATACGTCGGCATACGCTGAAAATTTTATGGATGAACAAAATATTGTGCCGCTTTTGGCGTTATAGCAACTTATACCATCGTATTTCAGCGTTCTCGTAACTTGATAAAAGCGCACACATAACGTATTCAACGTACTTCAGTGTGTTTGCTTAATTTCTCATGCGTCGGCATACGCTGATGCTATACGTCAATGTGTGACAGCCCCATTACGTAGAACAAATTGCAACAAAAGGTTTTTTGTTTTCTATTGGCTCGTTATGATGTCCTAGGTAAGGAAACAAAAGTTTACCAAAATCGGAGTCCAAATAAGGACAGGGGGCGTGACAAAATCGAAGATGGCGGCTGTCGATCAGAAATTTCGAATATCTCTAAAACTATTGGATTTAGATACCATAAATGTATTGGGGACATATAGGAAGTCGGTACCAGCGAGTCCAAAAATTGCGACGGTACGTCTCTACAACGTCATGACTTCACTGTGACGTCACAACGGCATATCAGTCGTCGCAATTCTTGCAAAATTAGTCCATGAATGCATGTTAGCAGGAAATTAAATCTACATGACTATGACTCACTGTAAAATATATTAAATTAGGTTTTATGTAATGATTGATAACGCAAGTTTAACTATCTCCACGGTCGATTTCGTATGAAATTGAATTTCCGTTTTTATCTTCTTTCCCGATCCAATATTTTGAGCAAACATAAAACTAGTATACGTTTTTGTTGGCCAAAAAGTTGTATTAAACGAACTGGTATACTATATATATATAATATGTATTAATAATATACATTATATTATTATAATCAAAATGGTCTGACATATTTACATTGATCTATCCATTATATTATATTATTATAATCAAAATGGTCTGAAGAGGTTCAAGAGAACTGAAAACGTTAACCATAAACATGTGTTTATTTCTTTTTTCAACGTGATTGTATTTATATTTCTCTGGGAGTAGTTCAAAGAAACTTTTTTGGTATATATATATTATATATATTATATATATGAATAGTCCCAAGACGGACGAAAAGTACTTTAAAATGTTAAAATGTTATTAAACCAGTGTTGAAATCAGTTTGTGTCGGCATACCTTTTTATCTATTCATCATTTACCGTGAAACAAAGTAGTACAACTTTGCGGTTGTGCTAATAATTTTGGATATATATATATGGGTTCTATTTCAGTATCGTACCTCTACCAGTTTCCGGGGTCGTAGAGACTTGAAATTATCAGGGGGTGTTCATGTCGGCTAACAATGACCTCACACCAAATTTCAGCGAAATCGGTCAATAACTTTTCATTTTACCGAATTAAACTTCCCACGAGAGATACAATTATTGCCTTTCGCCGCCATTAGTATTTGGTGACTCTAGACTCGATTAACAAGACACTCAACGAACTCCCAACACTCGGTTCCCCGTGCCTAACGTTGCAATTCATAATAATTATAATGAGTTTCGTATATTTTAATTATACGCCCACATGGAAATGTGGTCGCATATTGCCGTCGCCCCCGACCGGCCATCCGTCGGTCCGTCCGTTCGTCGTCCACAATTTCTTGTGAACGCTCTAGAGGCTAAAGTTAATACCCGATTGACTTTAAATTTATGCACAGTGTTTACGTTTAAGGTCATGAGACGAAGAAGCATATGGAAATGTGGTCGTATATTGCCGTCGCCCCCGACCGGCCGTCCGTCGGTCCGTCCGTCCGTTCGTCGTCCACTACGAAATCGAGTCTCAGCGGCTAAATTTTTATTCGATTCATCTGAAAAATTAATACAACCTGCGCGAGGGTCGTGCGCAGGTTGTATTCATTTTTCGGACGGATCTTTAAAAAAATGAGGCCCTGAGAGAATTTGCGGTTTTTAAATACAAACTTAGGCCTACAAAATGAACACAAAAATTAGATTGATCACTCAAGCCAGGGGATGTTAGCCAGGGTCATGACCTTGACCCATCGGGACGTCCCGAAAGAAGTCCTTGTGTGTCGTGACCTTGACCTTGACCTTAACCTCTCTGCAAAATCTGTGGACGGTACCTAAAGTTTTGGGAATTTTTCGACCCCAAGGTCAAAGGTCAGGTGAAAGGTCAAGGTTTCACATGAAAGGACAGTGATGTGTCCATCCGAGGTCATGACCTTCGATATGCTACGTGACCATTGGAGGTCAAGCTAGAGTCAAACGTCACTTCATGGGCCCCGTTTCGCCCACTTCCGGTCGCCGGGCGGCCATTTTGAAGTCACCCAGAGACTGGCCGGGGTGGATATACCTATCGAATACCAAGCCTCGAACCCCGCCCGGGTCCACGAAGTGACGTTTGACCCTAGCTTGACCTTCAAATGTCACGTGGCATGGAAAGGGTCATGACCCTGGATGGACACATCAATGACCTTTCATGGCAGTTCTTGACCTTTCACCTGACATTTTGCCTTGGGGTCGGAAAATCCTCAAAACTTTAGGAACCGACCACAGATTCTGCAGAGAGGTCAAGGCCAAGGTCAAGGTCACTACCCACAAGAACTTCGTTCGGGACGTCTATGTGGATCAAGGTCATGACCCTCGCTGACATAGCGTGCCCCCTAGCGGACATAGAAAATAAATCGCCATAAATCACGCAAATTTCACTGAGCTTCGCGAACCTCCTCCTGTAAACGCCCCGAAGGGTGCCCGGGCGGGGCTCGAGGCTTGGTATTCGGTAGGTATATCCACCCCGGCAAGTCTCTGGGTGACTTCAAAATGGCCGCCCGGCAACCGGAAGTGGGCGAAACGGGACCATGAAGTAACGTTTGACCCTAGCTTGACCTCCAAGGGTCAAGTGACATGAAAAGGGTCATGACCCTGGATAGAAATATCAATGACCTTTCATGTGAGACCTTGACCTTTGACCTGACATTTGACCTTGAGGTCGAAAAATACCCAAAACTTTAGGTACCGTCCACAGATTTTGCAGAGAGGTCAAGGTCAAGGTCATGGTCACGACACACAAGGACTTCTTTCGGGACGTCCCGATGGGTAAAGGTCATGACCCTGGCTAGCATCCCCTGGCTTGAGTGATCAATCTAATTTTTGTGTTCATTTTGTAGGCCTAAGTTTGTATTTAAAAACCGCAACTTCTCTCAGGGCCTCATTTTTTTAAAGATCCGTCCGAAAAATGAATACAACCTGCGCACGACCCTCGCGCAGGTTTTATTAATTTTTCAGATGAATCGAATAAAAATTTAGCCGCTGAGACTCGATTTCGTAGTGGACGACGAACGGACGGACGGACCGACGGACGGCCGGTCGGGGGCGACGGCAATATACGACCACATTTCCATATGCTTCTTCGTCTCATGACCTTAAACGTAAACACTGTGCATAAATTTAAAGTCAATCGGGTATTAACTTTAGCCTCTAGAGCGTTCACAAGAAATTGTGGACGACGAACGGACGGACCGACGGCCGGTCGGTCGGGGGCGACGGCAATATGCGACCACATTTCCATATGCTTCTTCGTCTGATGACCTTAAACTTAAACACTGTGCATAAATTTAAAGTCAATCGGGTATTAACTTTAGCCTCTAGAGCGTTCACAAGAAATTGTGGACGACGAACGGACGGACCGACGGATGGCCGGTCGGGGGCGACGGCAATATGCGACAACATTTCCATGTGGGCGTATAATTAAAATATACGAAACTCATTATAATTATTATGAATTGCAACGTTAGGCACGGGGAACCGAGTGTTGGGAGTTCGTTGAGTGTCTTGTTCATCGAGTCTAGAGTCACCAAATACTAATGGCGGCGAAAGGCAATAATTGTATCTCTCGTGGGAAGTTTAATTCGGTAAAATGAAAAGTTATTGACCGATTTCGCTGAAATTTAGTGTGAAGTCATTGTTAGCCGACATGAACACTCCCTGAAAATTTCAAGTCTCTACGACCCCGGAAACTGGTAGAGGTACGATACTGAAATAGAACCTATATATATATATATATAGTTGTAGTAAGTAGTTGTTCTAATGTACAGTATTAAATATTATAGTATAAAATATAAAAATAACACCGATTTGCTTCTACATGTTTCAATATAGCATCATCATTCATCAGGAAGCCATTGATAATATAACTTATAACGTTGAAAGGTTACCCTTGTGACATCACAATAGAGGTACATTACATTGTATGAATGAATGAATAAATAGTGATGATTAAATAAACAAATAAATATGTACATACACTATTCAGTTAGCTACTTGTCAAAAAGAGATCAATTAGGCTATTTTATTTGTTTAGCAGAGGTCTAAATTTGTTTATGAAATATTCATCTTTGACTATCTCAGTGAGCATCTGGACATATGTGCACACAACTTTCATACCAAATATAGAATGTGGACACTGTTTTTAAAGTGGGCGAAACGGGACCATGAAGTAACGTTTGACCCTAGCTTGACCTCCAAGGGTCAAGTGGCATGAAAAGGGTCATGACCCTGGATAGAAATATCAATGACCTTTCATGTGAGACCTTGACCTTTGACCTGACATTTGACCTTGAGGTCGAAAAATACCCAAAACTTTAGGTACCGTCCACAGATTTTGCAGAGAGGTCAAGGTCAAGGTCATGGTCACGACACACAAGGACTTCTTTCGGGACGTCCCGATGGGTAAAGGTCATGACCCTGGCTAACATCCCCTGGCTTGAGTGATCAATCTAATTTTTGTGTTCATTTTGTAGGCCTAAGTTTGTATTTAAAAACCGCAACTTCTCTCAGGGCCTCATTTTTTTAAAGATCCGTCCGAAAAATGAATACAACCTGCGCACGACCCTCGCGCAGGTTGTATTAATTTTTCAGATGAATCGAATAAAAATTTAGCCGCTGAGACTCGATTTCGTAGTGGACGACGAACGGACGGACGGACCGACGGACGGCCGGTCGGGGGCGACGGCAATATACGACCACATTTCCATATGCTTCTTCGTCTCATGACCTTAAACGTAAACACTGTGCATAAATTTAAAGTCAATCGGGTATTAACTTTAGCCTCTAGAGCGTTCACAAGAAATTGTGGACGACGAACGGACGGACCGACGGCCGGTCGGTCGGGGGCGACGGCAATATGCGACCACATTTCCATATGCTTCTTCGTCTGATGACCTTAAACTTAAACACTGTGCATAAATTTAAAGTCAATCGGGTATTAACTTTAGCCTCTAGAGCGTTCACAAGAAATTGTGGACGACGAACGGACGGACCGACGGATGGCCGGTCGGGGGCGACGGCAATATGCGACAACATTTCCATGTGGGCGTATAATTAAAATATACGAAACTCATTATAATTATTATGAATTGCAACGTTAGGCACGGGGAACCGAGTGTTGGGAGTTCGTTGAGTGTCTTGTTCATCGAGTCTAGAGTCACCAAATACTAATGGCGGCGAAAGGCAATAATTGTATCTCTCGTGGGAAGTTTAATTCGGTAAAATGAAAAGTTATTGACCGATTTCGCTGAAATTTGGTGTGAGGTCATTGTTAGCCGACATGAACACTCCCTGAAAATTTCAAGTCTCTACGACCCCGGAAACTGGTAGAGGTACGATACTGAAATAGAACCTATATATATATATATATAGTTGTAGTAAGTAGTTGTTCTAATGTACAGTATTAAATATTATAGTATAAAATATAAAAATAACACCGATTTGCTTCTACATGTTTCAATATAGCATCATCATTCATCAGGAAGCCATTGATAATATAACTTATAACGTTGAAAGGTTACCCTTGTGACATCACAATAGAGGTACATTACATTGTATGAATGAATGAATAAATAGTGATGATTAAATAAACAAATAAATATGTACATACACTATTCAGTTAGCTACTTGTCAAAAAGAGATCAATTAGGCTATTTTATTTGTTTAGCAGAGGTCTAAATTTGTTTATGAAATATTCATCTTTGACTATCTCAGTGAGCATCTGGACATATGTGCACACAACTTTCATACCAAATATAGAATGTGGACACTGTTTTTAAAGAATTGTTTAGTGGGTGCCGAAGTAAGTATTCTGAACTTTGACACTAACCACGTGGTAGGATATTCTACTATGATGTCATCAAATATGGCCGTCGACTTCATATCAATATTTTTGTATCCTACCTGCTCTAGTTTTCTGTCAATTTCTATGAATAAAGGCCAGAATGAAGCGGTTTCTGCGATCTTATTTGAAATATATATTTTTTGATAAAATTTGATTAATTTTCAAGAAAACACATTTTTAAGTGACACAATAGAAAAGTTCAAAAATATAAAATGAAATTGGGGTTAACTTCCTACTGTTCTGCTCCTAAACTGGGCAAATAAAGAAAGGCATGAGGGAAATCTTCCCCTGGCAGCGGTGCTACGGCCTACTCTTATATCGAATTACAATTCACATGGGACCTTTTACTTGCACACCAATGTGTACACGGGACCTCGGTTTTTCGCCCCATCCGAACGACTAGACAATTGTCCTTTCCGGTCCTCCGTCCTGCATCACTGACAAGGGGGAAACGACGCCGGAAAATCTGGATGAACTTTCGCGGCCAATTCCCCCGAACTCCCATCTTCAATAGAAGGCTTGATCTCGCCTTAACTACATACAGCTTATCAAGCCCTTCACTCAACAGTCGGCATTTTTCGGCACTAAATTTGATTGGGTATAGGCCCCAACCGTGATCCAATCAGATTCCTTCGTTAAATTGGTTACTACTTTCAATTCATTTTATTTATCGAAGGCTCGGATTAGCCAAAACAGAGCACGTGATTAGCCAATTCCTTATTACATGCTGAGTTGATTGTCCTTTATTGTGTGGTGAGTGGTCTTATTTGCGTGCCAGTTTGATCTCGGCGACAGTACAGTGTGAGTGTCACGACCTCTGATTGGACAATGCTATTAGTCGCTTGTAAACACTACAAGCGTAAAAGTTCAAGAATTGCCCAGTGTTGCAGCAAGGGTTAGATGTTGAAAAAACTCGCGGCCGTTGCTTCAGGAAGATGCCGAACTCCAAGCTAGCGAGCTTACCGACTTAGCCAGCGAGATCCCCATATTAAGATACTGATGATTGAACATAAATTATTGTGTATTAAACATGCATTATTCAAGAGCTAAATCTGCCTAGTGCAGGTCTTTATGTGGGCATGAAATGTTTTCTAAAGTATTAATTAGACATTAATAAACTGATCCAGGCCTTAATCAACTTTGTACTTAATCAACTTTGGATGGCATCAGATTGTTCCGATATTAAACAGATTAAAACTTTTCAGTGATAAATCAAATATGGCGGTCCCAGACGCTTCGAGTCTTAGCTTTGATCAATTAGGACCGTGGTTGAAATTATCGCACTCGTCGGCCAAATTTCAAATGCCAATATCTTCGCTTACAATAGAGTAATTTGAATGAAATTTTCAATTTATTCATTTTACATCACCTCCTTTCGAACTATTATAGCAAGAATGGCTAGTTCTTATGTATATCTTGAGTAATGTAACTTTAATAAAGGCAGCTCAAAATCGGAAAAATGATTCTGTCTAATGGACTAAAAAAACACAGATAACACGCAGGATCAAAGGATGTAGAGTTTTAATTTATTTATTTGTTTTTTTTTTGCATATATATTAAAATTCCAGAATAATTGAACATGTGTTTCATAGACATTTTAAACGAGTTTTAAAATCAATCACATATATTTTAAATTCTGTCTGATATATAGAAAGAGAGAGAAAGGGAGAATTGGACTTAACGTTCGATCAGGCACAAAGTATGTAATTTCAGGGCTAACATATGGTTAAAAAATATTTCAATAATACGATTGCGGGTCGGGCTTTTAGCTGTGGGAGGAAACCGAAGAAAACCCACGAGGTTGAACAGGTAACCCTACTCCTTACCACTTGTACAACCGGCTAATCGAAATCACACCAACTGACGCAATAAACATCCAAACCCTCTCTGTTATGATGGTTGTAAGCGAATAAATTGGGCTAAAAAAACATTCTTTTGCGACCGCGCATGGACTGTCCCAACACTTATTTTTGGCGTTCTGCACCCCTGCTCATAGTACACTAATTGAGCCAAATCAGAACAGAACAATACAATGTATAACCTCATTTCATTTCTTCAACAATTGCAATGAATCCGTGTTCCTGCAGCAACTCTAATAGTATCCCCTATCGGCAATGTAGCAATTTCTCCGTTAATGTAACCCCGTACCGAAATGAAGTGTTCACTTCCTCTGAAGTGTTCATTTCTAAGACACTCCTAGGACGCTTCCCCTGAAGTGGATAAAAAACCTCATTGAAGCGTTCATTTCTAACACATTTCTAGGACGCTTCCCCTGAAGTGGATAAAACACGTTATTGAAGCGTTCATTTCTAACACACTTCTATGACGCTTCCCCTGACGTGAATAAAACACGTTATTAAAGCGTTCATTTCTAACACACTTCTAGGACGCTTCCCCTGAAGTGGATAAAACACGTTATTGAAGCTTTCATTTCTAACACACTTCTATGACGCTGCCCCTGAAGTGGACAAAAAACTACACCGACGTGCTCATTTCGTTGACACTGCAAATAGATTGTCTTATTCCACAGCATGTCATTCACACTTCTGGGAGATAGTCCATATACAAATACGTGCCATCCACACTGCTGGGAGATTACCCATATATAAGTACGTGCCATTCACACTGCTGGGAGATTGCCCATATATAAGTACGTGTCATTCACACTGCTGGGAGATTGCCCATATATAAGTACGTGCCATTCACACTGCTGGGAGTTGGTCTATATACAAGCGCATGCCATTCACACTTCTTGGAGATAGTTCATATACAAGTACGTGTCATTCAAACTTCTGGGAGACGATCTCTATCCAAGCGCATGCCATTCATACTCCATATACAAGTACGTGCCCCCAGTTTTAAGAAGGGCGATAATATAACATACAAGTAGCCAGATGCAACCCCCTACTTGATTCAATTGCTTATCTATGTGTGGTATTCCTCTGGGTATTGCATTCATGTTTACAATATTTATTTTGCTGTTTATTGTTAGTGCATAAAATTTAATAATTATGTAATGGAGTGAGTGGTTTTTGTTGCATACACAACTTTGAATTGAACAGTTGGCAGTATATTTGGTTAGACACTGACTGGCAGTAATGTCTAGATAATCCGATATGAAACCATTTGTGCTGGATTAGAAATTACCTAACCCTGAATTCACATTCAATGCAAAAGAAGCCATGTCGTGAGATTCTTTAATCCCTGACAATATCGATACCTGGATTTCATCTACATTCTCGCGGTAATTTCATAAAATGTATACACACATTCGTTTTTATATGAAGAATGTTTTCCTATATTATTCAATTAAATATTATAAATCTGAAATGAAAACGAAACAATAAAAAAGTATCCCATTCATGATACCCCAAAAGCAATCACTGAATTAGTGAGATGTACATTTTGCCTCTTATATTTGTAAGTTGTTCAATTTAGACAAAATTATTAAAATTGTGATATTTATACTTTGTTTTATTTTTGTTGTTCATGGTCATGTGATTTTTTTCTTAATCAATAAAGTTGTAATTTTCTGCATTTGGGTCACATAGTTTAGCTTTGTTTTTTTTAAAATTGAAACTAAAAAGACAGCATTTTTCTCATGGGTCTATGTTATTTTATCACTTAAATAACTAATTACTTATAAGACAACACTCGCTGATCATTGGTTTTATGGCCTAATCCTAATCATTGCTAACTGATAAGGCTAAGTTTTATGACTTAAACAATGTTGTTTTTGTAAACCTCGGTAGGCGGCATAGATCTAAAGATTAAAATCCAGTCTATAGACCCTTAAGTTACTCATGCATGGAAATCACGAAATTTATGTTTTGGATAAATTCACTATTTAAAAACAATGCTCAATTTAATTACTTATATTATATTCTATCTATTCCCATGAGTCCTGATTTCAAACTATGCAATTGTAGTTGTTACCCAATAATCCAAATTACATTTTCAACAAAAAATTGTGGGAAGCTTAAGAAATCTGACGATATAAACCTAAATGAAGAAATACAATGGTCGAGCTATTTCAAATGTACTTAATGGTGGGCACGCCTTTATAATTTATTATTTATAAAGTGATATGATGAGAAATGTTGAGTTATAATGCATTGGGATATGTACTAGTTATAAGTTTTAATCTTATGAGGATCATAAGGAAGGAGTGGCGGGATAACCCTAATTACCTAATGTATAAAAAAAATAGTAAGAGTACCGTATTATTAAGAAAACACAAAGAAATTATGTGTGTAGTAAACGGGTGGGGTTGTATTATTAGAATTAAGCTTATGTGGTGGGTTTCGGTTAGTCTTTTAAATCTGCTATAACTAAGAGAGATAGTGACCTCATATTTAAAGGGAAATGTTATGTTTTAATGTTTAATCATCTTACCCATGGACGTACAATACATGTATAGTTGTATTTATTAATGATTAGTGTTTGATTAATATACCCGTAAGAGTATTGCAACGTTGAATGTAATAAACCAAGATTCAGAGGATCAATAAAGTTGTGTTATTATGAATAATATATAATAATTTGACGTTCATGGGCCCTTTGTTCATAGCCAGCAACAGGTAAAGATTAAAACATAAGTTACATATTGCGATATGAGCGTTGTTTTGCATACGTTTCAATTAAAACAAAGGTTGTCAAGAAGATGGCAATATATGTTTGATAGAAACTGTGATGACAATCTGTTATATGTTACAGACGGTAATAAGCCAATACGAAACCACACCACAACGTTTTAACCTCAATTGTATGGATAGTTTTAATTATTGAGACCCCCCCCCCCCAACACCACTCAAACTATCGAACCAATTTCGTCCCGTCTCTTACAAATTTAAATTGAAATAAAAAGAAAAGTATTATTCTTTGTAATTTCAATCTTGTTATCCACTATTGTTACCTTTCCAATTGTTAATTTCAAGGCGCTTAAATCCTTTTTATATTTAGATAAGTTTAATTGTGATAAATTGAAACTAAAGGATCAATCAGATAAAATTTATTTTAGTTTGTTATCCTTAATCAATTACATCGTAATATCCTGCATTCTAATGTTCCTGTTTGATCAATGTTAACATATTTTAATCTATTGTATTCTCAAACCCTTATTTTCATTAATATTTTACTCTGTCTATCTTGGTTGGAATCATGTCCAGTTTAAAACATTTCAACAGCATTTTATTCACTTATGAGGACAAAACTTTGTAGTATGAGAATGATAAACCGTATATAGTCTAACCTAGTTCTTGCATTACTTTGCACGTAATGTGAATATAAAGAGAGAGAGAGAGAGAGGGAGGAGAGAAACGGGGTTTAACGTCCACTCGACACAAACTAGGTCATTTTAGGACTAACGTATTTTTTTTTTTTTTCAATTTTTATACCAATAATTCGTTTGCGCGAAGAGGTCTTTAGCAGAAACCGGAGGAAACCCACGAAGTTGAGAAGGCGCCCCTATCTCCATGTCACATACGCTCACACATGGGCTCGAAACCACAGCTGCAAGCCAGGGGGGGGGGGCGGTTAGCTAGAGGTCGAAGCGCGGTACTCTAGACTACTCGGCCACCCCCCCCCCCCTGAATATAAAGAAGAAATAAAGCAATGAACAAAATGACATGACTTTAACTTTCGTCTTGTATAAAATATCATTTTTACAAAAAAATCATGATAAAGCAACAAAAAGACCCCCCCCCCCCCCCGCGGTGAAAATGTAAAATTACATACAACTTCGGGGGCATATAATTGATACAGTGAATGTTCAATTTAGATGTTTTTGTTTTTTTTTAAATCAAGTCAACTAAAGTAACATAGAGAGTCGGGTTGGGGAGGTGTATTGAAAGAACATCTTGTTGCTAAAAGGGAATGTTTTATTGTTGTAATCATATATAGCGTTCATTTCGATAATCACCACTCAGGATTATCGTCTTTTCATTACGGTGCCCACGCAATAATCAATCAAGGGATTAGAAAACCTGACCAATCACATGCACTAACTTCATTTCGCAGTTTCAATAAATTTCAAAAACACAAATTCAATCATTCTAGTTCATTTGTTGCTTAATAGTGCAGAGGATATATCTCAGTGTTTTAAAATTTCGGTTACTTGTCTCGATTGTTGAATCAGAATGTACGCTTTGATAGATTGGCAGTGCGTCCAAGAATAGAGTTGAAGAAATATCAGATCGGAGAGAACATCACCTGTAGATACCAGAGTCTGTTATATAAGGCTGTCATCGAATCAATTTCTGGTAAGTTTACCCGTATAGGCTCACTTATTCTCATTATTACAATGTTTACTTTACTTTTAAAATTTTATTTGCCTTAAAGATTCTCGTTTAGAGCAGTGACCGATTTTATAACATCTCTTTAGCCAATAAAGCTAAAATTACTTCTACAATACGTATTTCAAATAAATCATATAATGATATCTAAATATTTTTTTTAAACACATTACTACAATACCCTGTTACCTCTGTAATAAATATTTCAAATAAAAAGAATGTTATCAAAATATTCTTTTACCACATTAAATACTCTGAAAAACGAACAAAGTTGGGTATTACAAAATTACAATAAATAACGCGGGGGGGGGGGGGGGGTAAACTAAATATATGCGTCTTAATACAAAATTTCAATTACCATGTTAAGTTTTACTAAAAATCATTTTATTTGCTGTTTTTAAATATGAAAATACTTTCTATCACTCGTTATTTTCATAACTTTAGTAAAATATCAAATATGGATGCTACTAGCCAAAATGAAGTATTTTTAATATTTGCAGTCGCTATTTTGATGTGTAGCCAAGATGGCGGTGGTCTGTAAATAGGTCAATGTTCTGGTTGGTCCTTGCACTATTTATCAAATATCATTGTAGTCGTAAAATATAAAGTGCGTTAATAAATAAAATGGCAATTTTGTGGCTGATGTCTAATTTATTTACTTGGAGGGGTTAACTACCGTAACAAATAACAAATCAAGCTTTCGACTACTTTAAATAATATTTAAAAACCCCAACCAAGTGTGAAAAGCTTAGTGATATATACCACTGGCCCAGAACGCATGCGCAATTAACAATAATCGGCTTGTCTTCATGACCCGAATGGAAATGTTAGCAATGGCGGTTAGAAGTGACAGGATATTTTACGAAAACTGTAAGTGTAGTATTTGATTAACCATTCATTTTGTTGCTGGTGTCTTATCACGAATATATATTTTTTTAAAAGCAGCTTTTATGAGTATTATTTTTTAAGTCCAAAAGCAGTGGGTTTGGTCAATGTAAAAATGTGTTTAAATAATGGCATAATACGGTACGATATGAATCATGACAAATTAGACGACAAATTCGGACCATATTTGAATTGTTTAATAATATGACAGAAATGACAAATAATGTTATTAGTCACTGATTACTTTAATACCAATAAGCTAAATCACAGAAAAGGTGCTTCACATTCTTGGCTGATTCAGACCAGATTTTTGGATGATCGACCATGATATTTGAATGACGAGAGTATTTCAAATATGTTGCATACATATGGTTTCGGAAACCAGTCATGAAATTTATAAAAAAAAAATGTTTAAATTGCATAAAATAAGTGAGTAAAATATTTTACATAAGATTAATGAGATAATCCCTGTTAATAAAGTCGCTGTGACATAACCAAATGGAACATAAAACATAAATTGACGTACATAAAAGCACATATAGCTTATAGATAAAACCCTTTTAAATTTAATTCAATATTGAAATCAGTTTCTAATAATCAATCAAATATTGTTGTGCATGGAAGCAAAATGTAAGCAATAGCCAATACTATATGTTTGTGTATGTAAGCTTTTCAATGCTGAGTAAGCTTTTACATATATAATCCGGATCCTGGATCTGTGAAAGAAAATGAATAAAGCTTGAGATGAAATGAGTTTGTATTTATTCAAGGGAAAATGGCTAGTAACAGTCATCTTTACAGTTTACATAATATGATATTGATTTTAAACATGGACGCCAAGGCCCCCAACCACCCACGTGGTTGTGGCACCCCGACCTCACCTCACTTCAACGGTAAAATATGGCAATGTCACAAATGGAAAATAACTTCAAATAAGCTAAATATTTGCTTGGAAATACAATCAATTTAATGATGACAATAAAGAATAAAAGAACTAAATACCTGTGAAAGAAAATGAATAAAGCTTGAGATGAAATGAGTTTGTATTTATTCAAGGGAAAATGGCTAGTAACAGTGACCTTTACAGCCTCACTCATTGAAGATTTCCGTAGATGAGTTATCTCCCTTTAAGTATCAGACCACTATCAATTCAATAGCACTATCAATACTCTATAAATACTAATGGCTTAATCTTAAAAATTAATACCCCCCCATCTCATAGCAAACCCCAACATACTCCCCCACTAAATTAAATGGCGTCCCGACATTTAAACAATCAAGATAGCTCTTTAAACAATATATGTAATCATAATAGGTTTCAGGCTTGAAACTAACATCACTAAAAACAATAAGCTTTCTAGTAATAACTAATAATGTTGACACATACTTCAAATATTACTCAGATATTCTAAAATATCGCATGACAGTATGTAATTTTACAGGTGATCAGTCTGGAAAACACATATAATTGACAATCATTCATAATAATGGTTTGTAATACAGTGAGTATGATTAATATCTGACTTGTCAGTTTCAACAAATGTCCACTACACAAAACATGCTAAATACAAATAGTAAAATATTCTTGGTTTATTAACAAGAGTTTACCAGAATGTAATAAAACAACTTTCAACTAATTAACTTCCAACACTCAAAACAGATTCTAATAATGCTATAACCGTGATGTATGATCATATATTAGTACATAATCATTCAAGATTCATTATTATCTCAGCAATATTGTAATAAATTTAGGTTACTTTTAGAAAACCACACTTAAAGGGCGTTCACCAATTTTATTTGACCAAGCACAATTTGAAGGTTGACCCAAATGGTCATATGTTAACCGAAGAGGCGGTTGTACAGCACGACGATTTGGTAGAACATCTTCCTCTGCGGATTCCATTGATTCCAAAGAAGTTTTATAAGCTTCCGAACCACTTTCAACAGCATCATTGTCATTTGCTTGAACACTAAATTCATTAGAAACATGACCTGTAGATCCTGATTCATTTCCTTCAGATGAATTTTGATTTCGCGCTTCTGTCTCCGTGTCTTGTATCTGAACTTCTGGTTCTGGTACATTTATATTTGTCGGTGTAGCAGGAACAAACTTTTCCGCTTCTGGATCTAATTCAATGCGTTTATCTGACACTGGCAAATAGTTATATAGCTCCTCACTTTCAGAGTCACTATTTAAGTCATTTTGAGGTAAATTCACTATTTTAGATCTTGAACGTTTCCGTGTAACATGATTTTCTGTAGTGTCAATCACAAAGTCTTTGTCTAGTGGTAAATCGTTGCATAAAAGTAATAAATTCCTATGTAGTCTCCGTACTTTTCCATTTTTGTTTGGAGATTTGACTTCATACACAGGCGAATCATCAGACATTCTCTTTAAGACGGTATGAATGCTGTCCTCCCAATAATTTCGTAATTTTCCTGGACCACCGCGTTCGCTTAAATTCCGCACTAATACACGATCTCCTGGAACAAGAGTCACACTAGTAGGTTTTTTACTATGGTACTTCTTTGCAGTCATACTCGATTTCTGGGCATTACGTGATGCAATTTTATAAGCATCATTCATGCATTGAGTCCACTTTTGAACATAATCACGATACGAAACGTTTCCCCTATTTTCAAATCCAAATATTATGTCGATCGGAAGTTTGGGATGTCTTCCAAATAACAAAAAGAATGGAGAAAAACCTGTAGTGTCGTTTTTCGTACAATTATATGCATGAGTCATTTTATTAATATGGTTTTTCCAATCATGTTTATGATCCTCAGGCAGGGTCTTCAACATTGATAATAAAGTACGGTTCAGCCTTTCACATTGTCCATTACCACTAGGGTGGTAGGGAGTGGTGCGTGATCGTCCTACGCCACAGTATTTTTGTAGTCGATGGAAAAGCTCGTTTTCGAACTCTCTGCCTTGGTCGTGGTGTAACTTTTCAGGGAAACCATATTTCAGAACATAATCATTAAATATTTTGTCCGCAGCTGTCTTTCCAGATTTGTTGGTAGTTGGATAAGCAGCAGCAAATCTGGTATAATGGTCCACAACAACCAATATGTACTCATATCCCCCTTTACATTTCTCTAAATGTAAAAAGTCAATCGAAACTAACTCGAATGGGTGTGTCGTTTCGATCGGTTTTAAAGGTGCTTCATTTAGACGATTTGGTTTCTTTGATTTCACACAAGTGCACATTTTTGTTATAAAATGTTCAACTTCAGACACCATCTTTGGCCAATAAAATCTATTTCGAATCAGGGATATCACTTTTTCCGTCCCAAGATGACCCATGTTGCAATGCAGTTCATCTATCACCAACTTTCGATATTTCTTTGGCAACACTAATTGATAATCTGTATCTTGACCTGGAATACACCGTTTACGTTTTAAAAGCCCATCTTGATCAATTTGAAGATTTGGAAATTCTCTGGTTAACATTAAAGATTCTGACGACATACGCTCGCGATCGGCTTTACTGGGTTTCTCCCGCTTACGCACAAATCGTTTTAACACAAAAATGTCCTCGTCATCTTCTTGAGCTTTAATTAATTCGTCCGTACTAAACTGAAGTTTCACTCCTTCTGAAGGTTCAGTCTTTGCCGGTTTCACATTTAGCCCACACATCCAAACAAGTGATTGATCCTCTTGAATTTGAGTCGAGTTAATACTCATCGAAACAATATCTGATTTAGCTTCTTCGGAACACTCTTGCCTGTATTGTTCAAACTTCAGTGGCATCCTACTTAAACAATCAGCATCAGTATTTAAAGGTCCTGGTTTATATTTAATGTTGAAATTAAAGTCCGCTAGTTCTGCTACCCATCGTAGTCTCGCTGCGTCTAGACGTGGAGTAGTCATGATATAACTCAATGGGTTATTGTCACTATAGATCGTAAAATGTGGCGTGTAGTACAGATAGTCCCTAAAACGATCTACGACCGCCCACTTTAACGCCAAAAATTCCAATTTACCCGAATGTAGATTATAATTTTGCTCAGCCGGAGTTAATGTCCTAGATGCATAAGCCACAACGTGTTGACGCCCATCGTCACCTTGTTGATAGAGAATGGCTCCTAATCCCTCTCCAGACGCATCCACATGTAAAGAAAACGGTCGATCGAACACAGGGTAGGCCATTACTGGTGGCGACACAAGAAAGTTAATGAGATCCCCTAAAGCGTCCGAATGTTCTTTAGTCCACCCTATTCTTTCCTTAGACGACAACTGACCTCCCTTTAATGTTTTAATCCGATCCTTGGATAAATCTGGTGGCTTCCGTAAAAGATTGTACAAAGGCTTAGCTCTTCTCGCAAAATCTGGAATGAATTTGCGGTAGTACGACAAAAGACCCAATATTTTACGAATCTCTCCGACATTCGACGGGATTTTGTTTTTAAGTTCCAAAACCGCACGTTTATCTTCAGGGTCCACTGTATAACCTGATGCAGTAACAAGATGCCCTAAATATCTTACTTCCTTTCGAAATACTAGGCACTTTGAAGGCTTCAGTTTAACACCCTTTTCACGAAGGCGATTAAACACAAGTTGGAGATGTTTCACGTGTTCATCAAACGTCTTACTGTATACAAGGATATCGTCCAAGTATGGAAGGCAACACCTGTCCCTCAGTCCATCAAGACAGTCATTCATATAATTTTGAAAAGCAGATGGCGCCCCAGAAAGCCCAAACGGTATCCTTTCCCACTCGTATAGACCCCAGGGGGTGACGAAAGCAGTTATGTGTTTACTCTCCCCCCCTACAACCCCTTGATGGTAAGCGCGTCCCTGATCTAACAAACTATACCACTGACTGCCCCCTAAACTATCCAATGCGTCCTGAATGCGGGGTAACGGCCCACAGTCTATTACTGATTTTTGGTTGATTTTTCTATAGTCACAACATAGTCTTAACCCGCCATCTTTTTTCCGCACACAGATTAAAGGACTAGAATAACTTGATTTTGATTTCCGAATAAATCCTTTGGCTATTAAATCTCTCAGGTAATCTTTAACCTCTTCAATCAGTGGGTTTGGAATTGAAACGTATGACTGTTTTACCGGAATATTGTCTTTCAAATGAATATCAAGTTTCAAGTCCGGTATGTATCCAATATCGTCACCCGTTTTCGAGAAAACGTCATTATTAGATTTTAATAATGTATGAATAATGTTTTCCTGAGCAGACGTAATATCACAATGATTTAAATCAATTGGCGGTTCAAATACATCAGAATTGTGAGTGTTTGATAATGATGCAACATTTACATTATCTACTTGAGTATTATTATTTGACTGTACAATGCAAAACAATGACCTAATTGACTGAAGCTCCCCTAAATGTGTTTTCTTTTTGAGAATAATATCACATTTCGTAGGATTACTAACAATTAAATTCACTCGATTGGCATTGTTTACCTTAACTAACATTTCTTGACAATCTAACCCAGAACTGTTACATTCGGGTTTGAATAAACAATCAAGAGAGCTTTGACAAGAACCTGTACGTATGGATACACGTACAACCTTTGAGGTTTGTTTCTTTATGCGAATATTGCGTGATCCTGAGTACACTTGACAAATGGCCTCTTGATTATTTTGACGAACAATATCTACTAAACCTGATACTTGATTTACAGACAATTTTCCGAAAGAATACTTTAAATTTTCTACCAGATTGTCCTTATCACTATTCATAATAAATTGTTCAATAATATTATACCCAACAATTGGAACATCTAAACCTGCAGTCTCAGTTACCAAGAATGGCACAGACAATGGGGCACTAGAACCTAATTTGAATTTAAATTCAACCCATCCTTCAAAAGGGATATCTGACCCATTTGCTGATAAAATATTGAGTGGTTGTTCACCAGTCAATTCCTGTATACTGCGAATTTCCAGGTTTGGGAAATATTTGGTTAATAACAACTTATTAATTAATGATACCTGAGCTCCAGAGTCCCATAATACAGTTACAATTACATCATTTAGTTTACAATTAACATGACATTTTTCACCAACCAACTTAACTAATTTTGAACGCTTGCGAGGTGACAGACAAAACACCTGACCTTTGACTGCTGACATTGTTGGGGGTGTGGTTTCACAGATCACCTGTCCCCCTTTCGAGGTGATCTCATCCAGTTTTCCGACTGATTATTATTATAATGAAAAGACCGGAAGTGACCTGAGCTACCACAATCCCAACAATGTCTACAATTTGAAAGTTTCTTTTCACGACACTTATTACAGCTGTTGTCAAACACTTTCTTCTTTCGATCTTCTCTTATCATTTCTGCTAATTGTGCTACTTCAGCCTTTAACTCTTGAAACTCGGATTTTTCCTCCTTCTTTATCTTGTTTTTCTTCGGTTTTTCTTTCAAAGTTAGATCAGCTTGTGACACTTCATTCACTTTACAGTGCCCTCTCATTTTAATTTGTCTGTCTGATTCTCTAGACTCTATTACGCTCATCTTTTGAATAAGTGTTTCATCCGATATTTTCATGTCTAACGATGGCTGGATTTCTCTACGGATGGTTTCATCAAGTAAACCAGAGTATAAAGTTTTACAGAATTGTTGACTGACCAATTCTGGATCATACTTTAGATCTACATCAGTTACAAAAAGTATCTTTTGTTTTAAAGACAACAATCTAAGTAAAAAGTCAGTACTTGATTCACTCCTTTTTTGTAGAGTTGATCCCAATTCCTGATAAAGCTCTGTTGCTGACTTTTCTTGATAAAAGGATCTTAACATCTGTTTTAATTCACTGATGGTGATGTTTGTCCTACCCTCCAGGTACACTCGTAATTGTGAAGATGGTGATATCGCTCGTACAACTCCCTCGACGATCTCAACCTCAGAGAAGCCCTTCTTCTCAGCATTGTCAATTTGTCTCATTAAGGAGATGAACGGAACGTTTGTTTTACCATTTTCACCGATTGTTCCTGTTAGTTTGAAGTCCTTTTTGAAAATACTAACATGTTTAGTCTCTGTTGGAGTTTCTTCCTTTAGAGGTTTAATGGATTCTGGAACAGTATTAGACTTAACACTGGTTGATTCAGTCCTAATCATTGACTCCTGCCTCAAAAGTTGAAAATTTGGCAACATCTCGTTTAACAGCATGAAAACTCCCTCGCCCCCATCTTCTTTGCCACATTCTGTGTCAAGGAATTCCGATAGGGTTTGTTTAGCCTCAACAGGATTTATTTCCGTGGGTTCGTCTTTTAATAATTTAAATTGCATCAGACATTTAATCAGGACATCCACTGGTGACTGATACATTCTTCCCAATACACCATACTTCAGGGCAAGCTTTTTATCTTCCTCCATGTTTACAGATCCCGGACAAGCCCCCAAATGTAAGCTTTTCAATGCTGAGTAAGCTTTTACATATATAATCCGGATCCTGGATCTGTGAAAGAAAATGAATAAAGCTTGAGATGAAATGAGTTTGTATTTATTCAAGGGAAAATGGCTAGTAACAGTCATCTTTACAGTTTACATAATATGATATTGATTTTAAACATGGACGCCAAGGCCCCCAACCACCCACGTGGTTGTGGCACCCCGACCTCACCTCACTTCAACGGTAAAATATGGCAATGTCACAAATGGAAAATAACTTCAAATAAGCTAAATATTTGCTTGGAAATACAATCAATTTAATGATGACAATAAAGAATAAAAGAACTAAATACCTGTGAAAGAAAATGAATAAAGCTTGAGATGAAATGAGTTTGTATTTATTCAAGGGAAAATGGCTAGTAACAGTGACCTTTACAGCCTCACTCATTGAAGATTTCCGTAGATGAGTTATCTCCCTTTAAGTATCAGACCACTATCAATTCAATAGCACTATCAATACTCTATAAATACTAATGGCTTAATCTTAAAAATTAATACCCCCCCATCTCATAGCAAACCCCAACATGTACATCTTTTATAGATACAAACAACCAAGCTCTACCGAGACCGGGGAAAGTTTCGAAAGCCATTGCCACAGATTATGGAGTAAATAATAAATATATGTAGGGTATAAATTTGCATGTCTGCTTATGAAATAATTTAGCAATCCACTTTAGTAAGTTTTTTAAAAGGGGGTTGCATAAAAAAAATAATTGGAATCTTTACGAGGTTTACAGAAACAATTATTAAATGTTTTGATTTTGTCAATTAAAGGACCTCAGTCCGTAACTCAATACTCCAAAATCTTCCGACATCGAAAACACGAATTATTGGTCAATTTAAATCAACATTGATGTTGTGATCTTACCTGGAAACGGTAGGCCTCTGGTATACAATAATTAAAACAAAATAAACAGTTTACCATTGTAACAAGTGACCAGAAAGAGCGAGGCTAGACATATTCAACAATCTTGTCAAACAGCGAGGCCATATCTTTTCTGGTGGGCATAACTGATTAGAAATAAGAGTCAAAACGGAAACAATTTAATGTAAACCAGTTTATATACAATAAGATTATATTATTATATGCCTTGCAAGTTGCGACCCATTAGGGTCAATGTCTAGGCCCCAAATGTTAGCGATTTAGCCCCTTTAAAGTATATGAACTAGCACAAATCAAATTGTATCTAGTTTAACCACGTTTCATAATAAATAGTGAATAAGTATAGCCGAAGAACCATCTGTAACTCAAGAAATATTTGTTTTTATTGTTCCAGATGGTCGAGCTTGTTATTGGAAGTGGTCTTGTTGTATTGTGTAGATCATAAAATATCATTCTTTTTTTTGTATCTGATTTTCCTACAAACTCTCTTATTTCGAGTCTAATCAAATTATTTTATTCTCCCTAAATGACCGTGAATTTTACTTTCAGATTACACCAAGCAAGAGACAAAAACCTCGGACTCCAAATTAAAAGCTGCCACCCAAAACAAGATATCAACTTACAGATACAAAGCCAAGGACAAGGGTGCTGTGGCTAGTTAATATTTGTTTGGGAACAGGCGGGGGGACAAAACAAGAGCATATTTAAAAATAATACCACTGTATATATGTTAAATATTAGAATCATATCGGGAATGTGTTACAAATGTAGAATAATATTGGGGATGTGTTAAAAACTAGAATAACATTAAAATCTAGAATAACATTTGGAATGTGTTAAAAACTAGAATAAAAGTTGGGATGTGTTAACTACTTAACTTTGGGAATGTGTTAAAAACTAGAACAACATTGGGAAGACATGATATGTATATGCCCTAGATGACTATGATTAACATTGTGAATATTTTGAGTGTATAATAAACCTTGATTTAATGTAGCATCCAAATTATTTGAATTTTGTTTTTTTGTTATTGTATTGCAATATCGTGAACATAGTAATAAAGAATATTATTAAAGTGTTAATTTGTTTCGTGTATAGCCAAAAAGGTCACATTTGAAGATCAAGCGCAGAGCAGGAATTAATGAAGTGAGCAAAAGACCTTATAAGCACTGGGTTAAAGTGAGCAAACCTTCTTATAAGCACTTGGATGAAGTGAGCATAACACCTAATAAGCACTGGGTTGAAGTGAGAAAAGGACCTTATAAGCACTTAGTTAAAGTGAGCAAAAGACCTTATAAGCACTGGGTTGAAGTGATCAAAACACTCGATAAGCACTGGGTTGAAGTGATCAAAACACTCGATACGCACTGAGTTGATGTGAGCAAAACACTAGATACGCACTGAGTTGAAGTGAGCAAAACACTCAATAAACACCGAGTTGAAGTGAGCAAAACACTCAATAAACACCGACTTGAAGTGATCTATACACCCGATAAGCACCGAGTTGGAAGTGATCAATACACTCGATAAGCACCGAGTTGGAAGTGATCAATACACTCGATAAGCACCGACTTGAAGTGGGGAAAACACTCGATATACACTGGCTTGGAAGTGAGAAAAACACCTGATGAACACCGGCTTGAAGTGAGAAAAACACTTAATAAGCATTGGGTTGAAGTGAGCAAAACACTCGACAAAGTACCGACTTGAAGTGATAAATACACTCAATTAGCACTGGGTTGAAGTGAGCAAAACACTCGATACGCACCGACTTGAAGTGATCAATACACCCAATAAGCACTGGGTTGAAGTGAGCAAAACACTCGATACGCACTGGGTTGAAGTGAGCAAAACGCTAGATACGCACCGAGTAGGAAGTGATCAATACACTTGATTAGCACCGACTTGAAGTGGGGAAAACACTCGATAAACACTTGCTTGGAAGTGAGAAGAACACCTGATGAACACCGGCTTGAAGTGAGAAAAACACTTAATGAAGTGTACACTTCATGGAAGCCTAATTTGCATATTTGGCATGGCTTCTTCCCCACTTCAACAGCATTTCTGCCTTCTTTATTTCATTGAAAATTTGAAGTGTTGTTATGGAAGTGTGGTAGAAATGAACACTTCAGATATCAAATTTTTCACTTCAAGCACGTGTCGGTTAAGTGTCACCCATACTTCATATAGGTGGCGTCATCACTTCATTTGCGTAAGGGACACATTGTTCTTCTTTATCAACCCAACATAATGGGCATGTACTCTTTCTGAATCAACATTCCTTTCCGCTGTTAAGATGTGTAAATGGACTAATTTTGGAAGAAATGCGACGTCCGATATGTCGTTGTGACGTCACATCGTCATAGAGACATAACATAGCAATTTTTTGACTCGCTGATACCGACTTCCTATCTGTACGCAATACATTTATGGAGTCTAAATACAATAGTTTTTTAGATATTCGCAATTTTTTATCGGCAGCCGCCATATTGGATTTGAACACACCCCCTGTCCTTATTTGGACTCCGATTTTGGTAAACTTTTTTTTTCTTACTTAGGACATCATAATGAGTCAATAGAAATCAAAAAACCTTTTGTTGCAATTTGTTCTACGTCAAATGTTAGTTTGACCACCCTACTGAGGATCGCTAGAACCAAACGTCATTATGGGGCTGGCACCCATTAACCTATAGCATCAACGTGTGACGACGTAGGATAATTTTAGTGAACACGCTGGTGTACGTTGAATACGTTATGTGTACGTTTTTATCAAGTTACGAGCATGCTGAAATACGATGGTATAAGTTGTTGTACGAATGCGCCCTGAAATTTTGTGCATGAACGTGTTTGAAACGGGTATAGAGATGTGCACATTGACCTATAGTATCAATGTATGAGAAATTTAGCGAACACGCTGGTGTACGTTGAATAACTTATGTGTACTGTGTTTTTTAACAAGTTACGAGCATGCTGAAATACGATGGTATAAGTGTTGTAGTTCGAACGCGTCCCAAAATTTTGTGCATGAACGTGTTTGAAACGTGTATAGAGATGAGCATGTGCAGAAGTCTACAATCATGGCGGACCCTAAGAAGTTGTCTTTACCCCCAACCCTAACAGTCAATCCTTATATTAAAATATTTTGTACGATTTTGAACATCCAGTATTTTGCCGACGAGAGTACCAAATAGCCGTTTTACGACATCAAAATGACCTGATTGCTGTTATAAAGCTTGTCTTATATGATTTATTATGTTACAGAGCTTGTCTTAAATGAGTTATTTTATAAAAACTTATAGTTCAATATCTTATTGAACAGTGTTTCAAATTCTTAAATTTACCTGTATATATCCATGTTCAATGTCAATGACAATAGAAGGCTTGATATAAAAAAATCCCTTCTTTGATATTGAAAAAAATGTGAACCGTACCATTTGATTCTCTTCGTACGAAACGGCGACATTCGGCAAACCTCGACAGATTCCGGTACTCTCCGTAACCTTCATCAAGACTCGGATGTATGATAGTCATTGATATGTACCTACGACCATACATTTGCGATGCGGCTTATCGACTACCGATTTACTCTTAACAGGAAAACGTTCCGCTTTTACAAAAAAGTCCCCAAATCTGGTTAAGCTGCCCACACCTGTTGGTGGAGTCGTCCACACGACTTAGTATAATTTCTGGACACATAATGTATTTGTAAATAGTATAGTTTTTCTGCGTGGTCACCCTTTCTCTCGGTAAATAAACAACAAAGTAAAAAATTTCTGGATATTGTAATACGTTTTTTGGAGTCGTCCACACGATGTATTTTTAATTAGTATAGTTTTTTCTGTGTGGTCACTCTTTCTCCCGGCAAATAAACAACAAAGTAAATCGTTTTATTCCATAAATAACAAATTCATTAACAAATTCATAAACAAATTTAGTTATGGACGACATCACTAATAGTTGTTGACGACATCACCAATGCCTTGTGGACGACTCCACCAACGGTTGTGGACGACTTCGCTTGTGGACGACTTGACTGGCACCCATCTCCTGGGGGCAACCATGTTTATCCGGGTCCTTTAAAATAGTTCCAAAATGGCAGACTACATTATACAGCCGAGTCTAGATATAGGGCACCGGAATCTGTCGAGGTTTGCCGAATGGAAACGGCGAATGAGACATGAACTCTGACCCTTATTAAAGTGAAAAGGTATTACAAGTAACAAATAAACTAGTTAAGTTATATTAGTTAGTACCGTGATGTATTTGTATGAATTATTAAATGATAAATAAATGTTATTATGTGATGCCCACAGAGATAAAAAAAACCCCCTGAAGAACACAAATTTCAACGCATTTTTTCAAAACTTATATTCATCGGTTCGCTAGATTTAACGATATATGTAATATTTAGCTACATTTTTATCACATTTTTATCCGTTTTGTTTTCGTTTCAACTTTATACAGTTATCAAAGTCTAATCTAAGAGGAATAATATTTATTGGCAATGATGGTCACAGCCCAATAATACAGTTCAATATATTAAATCTTGTTATTAGTGGTTATCTATTTCATAATTTGTCAATTCAAAACTGTCCCACTAAATCTTCCATTGTATATCTGATCCACGTAATCAATTCCATATATCGGTTTCAATTCCATAATTCATAAATCTACATTGGTCGCCGACAGATGGTCTTTTATGGGATACCTTATATCCAATGACGTCGAACATATTCTGGAATTGCAGCTGAGTATGCCACAAACGTGGGAGCTTATATAATTAGCTGCGATCTGTGACCAAGCGGTATCAAACCTCCGAAATATTGCTTACAATTGGCGCCTTTGACTTTTCTACATTAAATATAATTAGAAAGGATTATATATTCACAAATAAAAAGAACGGAACTAAACGAAGATTTAAAGCCCAGCTTATGTCGCCCTACGACGCGATAAAACTGTCGGCGACTAACGGGAACTGACAGTTTATGTCGCTACGACTGAATTTATCCACGACTGGGAGCAACCACTAGAAACCAGTTGATCGCAGTCGTAAGAGCCTTTAAGTCGCCGGCACCAGTTGAAGATTTGGAGCCACAACTGGCCTCATGACTGACACGTGATAAGCTTCAAAATGGCCTCATTACATGGTTGTTACCGCCCCCTTGGTACCACGTGGCTAACTAACCGAATCCTGTTGGCTACGTCGGCTTGGCGCCAGTCGTAAGTGCGCCTATGTCGCTTGCGACTAGAGACAACTAGTTGTATCCAGTCGTAGGGGTGAACATGTGCGACTCGGAGAAACTGGAGACAACTCGACGGCGACTGGCTTGCGTCCAACTCACACCAGTCGTAAGAGCGCTTATGTCGCCAAAGTAGTTACGACTGATTGCATCCACTTCATCTTAGACCAGTCGCCGATAGTTTTATCGCGTCGTAAGGGCGACATAAGCTGGGCTTAAGATTATGTGAAATACGGGTCAGACGTGGGCCTTGAAATTTTAATCGAAATTCTTCAGTGAAACCTGATCTCATCAGTTCGGAGTCTTCATGTTTGGGATAGGAATTAAGTAAACAATTTAATACTGCTAGGTTTATAGGTGTCCAACCTTTGGACTATAGATCGTTTATAAAAAAAACAAAAGTCGTGACCTATTGTAATGATTATACCAATTGCCTTCTATGTCCTCCTCAATTCCATATTTGTTGTTATTTCGTTATTATATCCTGTTGCATTTTCTCCGCTTCCAATGTTTACTATTTGTTATTATTATGGGCAATGCGCAGTTGTCGTGCGCAATATATTATGAGTTATGCGCAGTTATTGTGCGCAATAGCCATTCTCGTTTGTCAAATTTCACGCTCACGTAAATCACACTTCGCCATTTAATAACCAATAAACTATGCATTGTCCTGGGCCATCCCGAATGTGATTTACTCCCGAATACCTTATGAGTAAACTACAACATAATTAGCTGTTGTCGAGCTCTTCTTCTTCTTCTTTTGGTGTTTAACGTCTGCTTCCACTTAAGTGATATCGCAGACAAGACATAGGAGAGCCGAAGCTGCTTCCTGATTTTTAGAATATGATTTTGCAATCTTTCCATTTGTCGAGCTCGCATAACTTTGTAATTTGTATTTTTCCTCCAGCAGGGTGGGGAAGTAAAAACGTCCTCTCGAAGGAAGCCCAACCACTCTACAACTTTATTTTAATTAATTCATTTTACTTTATCTTTTCTTTACTTTAATTTATTTTATTTTATTTAATTTTATTTTTATTTATTACCTTTAAATTAATTAACTAATAAATTTTAATTAATTCATTTTACTTTATCTTTACTTTACTTTTACTTTATTTTATTACCTTTAATTTATTACCTTTAATTTATTTTGACTACAACTTTATTATACTCTCTTAATTTATTTAATTTTATATTAGTTTAATTTACTACTAACATCTACTAAACTGGCGGGATAGTGGAGTAAGAGGGAGTCATGATCAGATGGGCTCTGCATCTAAACACTATTCTGCCAAAACAAATACCAGTGGGATAGTGGAGTAAGGGGAGGCCACGAGAAGACAGGTCTGGCACCTAAAACACAAATCCCACAAAGAAGACATCTACCAATCCAGAAACAAAAGAGATCATCTACCAACGATGTGTTTTTATTAAATAAAGGGAAGAACTTCCCACTAAAACCTAATCCATGGCCTAAGGCCAAAATGGAAAGATTGCAAAATCATATTCTAAAAATCAGGAAGCAGCTTCGGCTCTCCTATGTCTTGTCTGTGATATCACTTAAGTGGAAGCAGACGTTAAACACCAAAAGAAGAAGAAGAATAGGTTTGACAGATCGCATTTTCACAGCGGATCTGTCCCAATCAACTTTTCACTTTACTATGGTAAGGATTGCTTAACGGTTATGACCGTAACAAAACAAGTTGTAATTGGAACATAGCCCTGTTGCATTCATAACAAACTTGTTGCATCCATAACAAACCCATAGCATCACAAAGATTGGTCCTTCAGACATTCGCTGCTGTACTTAATTTAACTAGCATAATATTATTATAACTATAGGTTTATTTACATTATAGCTTTATTATTACAACTATTATTGTAGACTTTTCGTTCCATTCATAACAGTTCCACTTACTACTAGTGCATGTTACAAACATAACGTGTTGTAATTGGAACAGTCCTGTTGCAAACATAATGTGTTGTAATTGGAACAGTCCTGTTGCAAACATAACGTGTTGTAATTGGAACACAGTCCTGTTGCATTCATAACATGTTGTAATTGGAACACAGTGCATGTTCCATTCATAACAGTTCCACTTACTACTAGTGCATGTTACAAACATAACATGTTGTAATTGGAACATAGCCCTGTTGCATTCATAACAGTTCCACTTATAACGTGACTTGCCTGATTTGCCTATTAGCAATCAATCATTTATTAATATAGTAATCTATAGCCTGTGAAATATAATTTATTGCATCTTGTTATTATTTATAAATATCACTTTATATAATAATATTATCATAGCTTACAAGCTTAATTGTTTAACATATATTAGCATATATTGCATAGTATTTACTTATTAACTGTTGAATAAATTGTTACTTGATATTTTAAACTTGGCTTGTGTCAATCTTTCGATCGTAGTGCTAGGCTGGGAACGAACGATCCACATATTTGTGTAGCACGTTTGCCTGGAAGCCTGTGGGGAAAGGGCGCTCTACAACATTAAGGGTCTGGGGGTCTAATCGCTACAATTGGTGTCAGAAGTGGGATACGGTTGAATTTTTAGGTATTCACAACCCTAAGAATTTACAAATCAATTCTCAGTGTCTAGTGGATCATTAAGATTGCCAAGTCAAGTTTTTCTCAACAATAAACTAAATAAGAAATAAATACTATAAGTATAAGTTTAATTAAAAAAAAAAATAATATTTTAATTATAAATATGGACGATTCTGAAATCATTCTTAATCATGGGTCTTCTTCCCCAGGGTACGAATCACAAAATTCGGATAGTGGTAGTGGGCACTCATCTGAAATGGAAAAGAATATGAGTATCATAATGTCGCATCTGTCGACCATAGCTGGTCAGTTCAATGAATTCAAACAGGCACATGACAGTGACCTAAAGACATTACAATCACAGATGTCTCACCATGAAGATAAAATAAATTACAGGGAGTTCCCAAGGCAACCCCTGTCAAATAGTGTTTCTTCAGATTTCTTAAACCAAAGAAACAAAATAACTAGTCAGACTGACGCTCCAATCGATGTAAGAAAAACAGGCCAATTCCATGAGAACCGTTCAGATATACCCCAACACAGTACCCCCACCCATCACCATAATCAAAGAGAATACTGCAATGCACCTTCGCAACAAACAAATGTAATTCCCATCCCATCAAATGATCAAAATATCAATAACAATCATGTGCAGTACCCTTCATCTGCTCAAAGACAATTCAGTATAAAATTAAAACCTCAGAGCTATGATGGAAGAGAAGATTTTGAGGAATTTATTTCTCAATTTGAAATAATTTCCAAAATAAATAATTGGAATTACTGGGAAAAATCTTTGTACCTCGCCAGTAGCCTAACAGGGAATGCAAGGGCCCTCCTGGTTGAATTAAGCGTATTCGAACGTCAAGATTTTGACACATTATACAAAATGTTAAATGCCAGATTTGGTACATTAGAACGTTGCGAAATGTACAGAGCTAAATTACAGACAAGATCAAGGGGCAAACAGGAAACCTTGTCGGAATTGGCTCAGTCTGTTTGCAAACTCACAAGGCCTGCTTATCCAACTAGTGACAGATCCATAACCACTGTTCTGGCATTGGATTATTTCATAGATGCCATCCCTGATTCTGACATGAGGTTGCGTATACGAGAATTGCAGCCTAAGAATATAAATGAGGCTGAAACACATGCTGTTCGACTTGAAGCCCATCGCTTGGCCGATAAACAGCGAAATCGATCGATCCACATGCTCGACCAAACTAATGATGAATCAGTTTGCCAGGTCAATAAGGAAACTGATAACAACCAACAAATGGATATCCGAACATTAAATCGGTCCATTGTTTCCCTTGATCAAACTACCAAACAATTGGTTCAATCATTCAAACAGGGTGGGGGTAATAATCAAAACAATGTTTCACATAATAGACGAAATGTGTGGAATCAAAATGGACGTGAAAATTATCCCCCTCGAGCACCCGATCACTCATGGCGGGGAGAAAGTAGACAAAATCCTTATGAAGACCACAACTGGCAGGCATCCTCAAGCAATAATCAAAGTCGTTGGCAGGCAACCCCTCGTTCACGACAAAATGGCCGCTCGGGAAACCAGTAAGAGCTGATCTTGAGGGTCAGAAGTCAGCTCAATCGGTAGCATAGGCGACGATAATAAAGGCCTATTTGTACATACAAAAATTGAAAATCTTGATTTACCTTGTCTCTTGGATACCGGCGCTAATGTGTCTATCCTTGGTGCCCCTTTTGTAGATATGCTCCAAGCTTCGACTGAAGTTGATATAGTACCTGTAAAATTAAATTTAGTCACTGCAACAGGTGATAAGAAACCTTTTCATGGCCGATGTACTGTAGATATATGTATAGGCCCCCAAAAATTCAAACATGATTTTCTTATTGCTGATATAACGCAAAAGGGAATTCTTGGTATGGATTTCATGACCAAGAACACTGTCAATATATTATTAGATTCATATTCTTTAATGGTAAAAGGGACACGTATCCCTTGCTACTCTTATCGAAATGAATTAGAACACACTTGTAACAGAGTCTCAGTTTTAGAGGACATAATCATTCCCTCAAATACTGAAATGATTGTTAATGGCAATTTAATGGGGAAAATCCCAAGTGAGGGGTCAGCTATTTTGGAACCTACTCAGAATTTTTTACAAAGGCATGAAATTTTTTTAGCTAAATCCCTAGTAGACCCTAGTCTTGGCATTGTGCCTTTACGATTAATCAACTTAAGTGACCAAGAATGTAAAATTTTCAAAGATTCTGTGGTAGCTAGTGTTGAGGAAATTAATTATTGCTTTGACAACCCATACAAAATGAATTTATCAATGCCTTAGATACCTCTCATGGAGAAATTAAGAATACTCATGAGATGCCTTCACATTTAATAAACCTTTATGAGGCCTCCTGTGTTGATTTAAACGATAAGCAAAAGGCTGCATTAAAAGCATTGCTAATCAAATTTCAAGACACTTTTTCAAAATCATCTGATGATCTGGGGTTGACACATGTAGTCAAACACCGCATCAATACTGGTAATTGCCCCCCGATTCGTCAATATCCTAGACGTGTACCCTTGGCAAGTGTAAAGGAGGTAGAAAAAGAGATCGAGGACATGGCAGCTAAAGGTGTGATAGAACCTTCTGACAGTCCTTGGTGCTCACCTGTCGTTCTTGTGCGCAAAAAGGATAATTCACTTAGATTCTGCATAGACTATCGCAAACTCAATGATGTTACAGTTAAAGATAGCCACCCCATACCCCGAATTGACACAACCCTAGACGCACTTTCTGGCTCTGTCTGGTACTCAACAGTCGATTTACAAAGCGGATTTTGGCAAGTTGAGTTGGACAAAAAGGACAGACACAAGTCAGCATTTGCCGTTCAGGGCAGCGGGCTCTGGCAGTTCGTAACTATGCCGTTTGGACTTTGTAATGCACCGGCAACTTTTGAACGGCTAATTGAGAATATCTTATCAAAATTGTCATGGAAAATATGCATGGTATATTTGGACAACATAATAATCTTCGCAAAAACTTTCGAAGATCACTTGTTAAATTTGGAACAAGTATTTCAAAGATTATTGGACGCAAACCTAAAAATGAGCCCAAAGAAGTGCAGATTATTAAAAAGGGAGGTTTCCTTTCTTGGTCATATTATTAGTGGGGAAGGTATTTCTACGGACCCCGAAAAGACGGACTGTGTTAAAAATTTCAAAGAAGTGAGGCAATTCTTAGGCCTCTGCTCTTACTATAGACGCTTTGTTTATAAGTTCGCAGACATTGCAAGACCTTTGCACACCCTAACTGAAAAATTTGAAAAATTTCAATGGAGCGACGTATGTCAAAACGCTTTCACAAAACTTAAAGAGGCTCTTACGAGTCCACCAGTCCTGTCATATCCACAAGAGGAAGGAACTTTTGTAGTAGACAGTGATGCATCAAACATTGGCTTGGGGGCAGTATTATCACAAATTCAGGGAGGGGTTGAACGTGTAATTTGTTACTATAGTAAGACCTTTAACAGGGCCGAAAGGAAATATTGTGTCACACGACGCGAGCTTTTAGCAATAGTTAGCTCAGTAAGACACTTCCATCACTATTTATACGGGCGACCATTCAAGGTTCGCAGTGACCATGGTTCACTTACATGGCTCATAAATTTTAAAAACCCAGAGGGACAATTAGCTCGATGGTTTGAGCTATTGGCCTCTTACCAATTCACAATTGAATACAGGGCGGGGCGAAATCACAATAATGCAGACGCAATGTCAAGGCGTCCGTGTCTTGTGGAGCAATGTAACCACTGTGATCGAGTGGAATTAAAATACAAACCGGAAGATACTAATGATTGTCACATAAACAGTGTTACGCTTGGTGAGCCATCACATCCAAGTACTTCAAATTCACCTCCTCTAGATTTAAATCCTCCCCCAACATCCAATTCTGAAAATAAAAACAAAATGTCATTAGAAAATATAACTTTTGATACAATAAAATCAATGCAAAAGTCTGATCCCAACCTCCATGTTGTAAGACAATGGGTTGAAAATAATAAAAAGCCTACTTGGCAAGAAATTGCAGATACGAATCTGACAGTGAAGTACTATTGGCCACGATTTGAGTCCTTAATATTTCACAAAGATGTACTGTGTCACCGTTGGACCATGTTAAATGGGAAATCCTAAACTTCAAATTATTCTCCCCAAAGAATTACAGAAAATAGCCTATCACAGGAGGGCATTTTGGGTCAAAGAAAACCCTCTCCAAGATCAGGGAGAGATATTTTTGGCATGGAATGATCAGTGACATTAAACACTGGTGTTCAAAATGTGACACTTGTTCTGCAAACAAACCTGCAAATAAAAAGGCTAAAGCCTCAATGAAAAGATATAATGTAGGAGCCCCTATGGAAAGATGGGCTATAGACATTGTTGGCCCCCTCCCAATAACTGACCAAGGAAATAAGTATCTTTTAGTCATGGCAGATTATTTTACAAAGTGGGTCGATGCAGTGCCCCTGAAGGACCAAAAAGCCACGACTATAGCGAATCAGATAATTGATCGAATCGTCACTATTTTTGGTGTGCCCATGCAAATTCACTCAGATCAGGGACCTAATTTTGAATACCTTGTATTAAATGAAGTTTTTAATTTACTGGGTATCGAGAAAACCCGGACTTCCCCCTACAGACCTCAGTCTGACGGGCTCGTAGAAAGAGCAAACAGGACAATAGAGGCTATGCTCACATCTTTTGTTTCTGCTAACAGGAAAGACTGGGATAGATATATATCCTTATTGATGCTTGCGTATAGATCTGCTGAGCAATCTACAACTGGTGTTTCCCCTTCCGAAATGGTCTTTGGACGCAATGTTACCTTGCCGGTTGATCTAATTTTGGGTCGTATAGAATCTGAAAATACAAACATAAAAACAGATTATGCGTACCTCTTATCGCATAAATTGACGAAAATCTATGAATTTGCACGGAATAAATTTAACATTTCAACGAAAAATATTAAACGAGACCATGACAGGAACAAATTTCAAAAGAAGGGGCGTTAGTTCCAAACTACAGTCCCATTGGGTTGGGCCTTACATTGTCATGGAAAAAATCAATGATATCCTGTATAAAATTAGAAAATCACCTAAAGGTGAACCCAGAGTCATTCATCATAATCACCTGAAGCCATACCTCGGTAACAATATCCCATCTGTACTCAATACAAATTAAAAGTTTTCAATTTTTCTCTTCCACAGGCCACTACTTACAAATGCAATTTATGCCCGAAAATCGATTTTCATCGAAGAGACTACTGTGAAAGACATGTCATAAGTGCTCACTCTGGCTTTGGCTATGCTTGCTCCGGTTGTTCCTTCGTGTCCAATCGGAATGACGCCACCCATCCTCGCTGTGTAGGTTCAAGTTTTAGTAGAGTAAAACGAAGCAACATGACGTATGGCCCTGAAGAGAAAAACGAATATGATGAGTTCGTAGCAAGCTTGCCAACCAGGATGTTTTGCAATAATGCCCCAAAAAACATTCAACCCTTGCTAGCATCAAACCCTGTCTCACTGAAATTCCCATCAAAAATTCCAAAAAGACAAAAAGAAAGAGAAATTGAGCAGGCAAAAAGAAGGAAGTTAGCTCCCACCAAGCCACCCCAGCCATTATTTTCATCCCCAAAACTTAATGAGAAAACCACCAACACTAAATTTGATAGATTTGGCTCAGACATAGAGCTTGACGACTACCCCATCATATTTCCTCAATCTATGTCACCCACAACCAACCCGCCTACCTCAATAGCTTCCGCAATCACACCCGTTCCAGCCAAACCCATACCAGCACTTCAGCTCCCATTGCTTGTTTCTCCCCTGTCTGTGTCACCAGTTATTTTATCGCAAGACAACGTAGAGCTTGATCTACACCTGGTAGGATCCCCGATTTCTTCAGTATCAGCTAATACAACAATCAATGAAGAAGAATTTAATAAATATATCGCAGAACCAGTTGGCCTGATCACTAATCTAAAACAGAATCTTGTCCGCTCGTCCGTCCCTGTGATTACCTTGAAGCCCTCCAGTAATAAAATTCCCGATATAGATGAACTTGATATAGAGCTTAAA
The DNA here is from genome assembly GCA_917208275.1 of Patella pellucida. Taxonomy (NCBI): domain Eukaryota; kingdom Metazoa; phylum Mollusca; class Gastropoda; family Patellidae; genus Patella; species Patella pellucida. The sequence goes on from OU795044.1 coordinate 36,127,283, forward strand.
CAGATGTCCTTAAGCCAGAATACCCATATTTTATTGAATATTGGCGGAGTGAAATTTGAAGTCACATGTGAGACTCTAGCCGCTGATCCAAAAAGTCTTCTTGCCAGGATGGTCGCGAAAGGCAGTCCATTTAAGCCATATAAATTAAATTAAAGTTGGGGAAGTTTATTGTTACTTCATTGACCGTGATCCACAACATTTTCGTGTAATTATCAACTTTTTAAGAAGTATAGGAGGGAAGTATCCATCTTCACGTTTTTTACCCAATAACTCAATCATTTTAGAAGAATTACTCTGTGAAGCTGTGTTTTATCGCTTGAATGGCCTGAAAAGATTGGTACATAATAAATTAAATGAGTATTAACAATATATGATTATCAACGTTTCCAGAATTGAACATTTTGCAGAATTATTGCCAGAGTCGTCATATACATATAATTATCAACGTTTCCAGAATTGAACATTTTGCAGAATTATTGCCAGAGTCGTAATATACATATAATTATCAACGTTTACAGAATTGAACATTTTGCAGAATTATTGCCAGAGTCGTCATATACATATAATTATCAACGTTTCCAGAATTGAACATTTTGCAGAATTATTGCCAGAGTCGTCATATACATATAATTATCAACGTTTCCAGAATTGAACATTTTGCAGAATTATTGCCAGAGTCGTCATATACATATAATTATCAACGTTCCAGACTGAACATTTTACAGCGTTGTTACGCATGTTTTATATTGTTTTATAAATGCTGTTCGTATAGTGTACATACTAGAACTAAACAATTCGCAGAATTATTTCCAGAAGTGATCGTATAATATTAATCCTGATTGGATTCGTCATATATAACAGTGCTGTGTATTATTAACATTATCCAGAATTTAACATGTTGCAACATGGCTTCCACCTGAGTTGTTTTGCGAATATCGTAGTGTACTTACCCGAGTTTGACATTGCAAGACATTGTTTCCAGAGAATTAAATATTATATCGTGTTGTTCCAGTTGTGCTTCCTATTATTAACGCCGATTGTTAAATAATCTGAAAAATAGTGGTGAATTATCATAAACATTGCCAGTGGTGAATTATCATAAAGAATTCAATATTATATCGTGTTGTTCCAGTTGTGACTTCAACTATCAATGCTGTAGTGTAAAAGATGACTGTAGAATATAAACTTGAACATTAAATTACATTACACACGAGATGTGAATTTGCGAATATTAAAAGTGAACTATTGACACTATTAGAATACAAATTGTATATTGACATTATATTGATTAATTCCCGATATTATTATTATGCATTGTTGTAAATTGTACATAAGGTAAACATGGTATTGAGGATTAATATTCTGGCATTTTATGTTGTTAAATCATTACTTATGGTAATAAGCGTGTCAACGTGTTTGTATCTATGAATTAATTCATTTAACATACCTGTTTTGTAGTCTGCAGGCCTACTGATCTCGACAAGTGACAACACCACTGGACCATAGTCCATACACGTTGAACTTTGCTTAAAAGCTGGCTATATATCTTTGTCATTCGGGACGAATGATTAATCGGGGAAGGGGGTAATGTAATGATTATACCAATTGCCTTCTATGTCCTCCTCAATTCCATATTTGTTGTTATTTCGTTATTATATCCTGTTGCATTTTCTCCGCTTCCAATGTTTACTATTTGTTATTATTATGGGCAATGCGCAGTTGTCGTGCGCAATATATTATGAGTTATGCGCAGTTATCGTGCGCAATAGCCATTCTCGTTTGTCAAATTTCACGCTCACGTAAATCACACTTCGCCATTTAATAACCAATAAACTATGCATTGTCCTGGGCCATCCCGAATGTGATTTACTCCCGAATACCTTATGAGTAAACTACAACATAATTAGCTGTTGTCGAGCTCGCATAACTTTGTAATTTGTATTTTTCCTCCAGCAAAGCCGTTTCCTTTCGCTTGTCAACGGCATGGCGAGCTGTAGCGCGAGACGTCACTGGGCATGCGCGGCCAAGACGACGTCTTCTCATTGGCTGGCTATTTTCGGCGGTTGATATAAATAGGGGTCAGACGGCTAAGAAGAAAAGAACTGGCGACAAGGTATTGGGTCAAGATATCACAACTACAGTACTGGCCAAATTAATAGCATTTTTTTATAAAACGTTGCAGAATTAACTCACTAAAATTTAAGTATGGATAAAATTATGCACGGTGCATACATTGAACTGAATTTTCTAACACATAACCAAATTGACATCCACTTCATATTGCATGTTTGGTCGACGTATTTGATGACGTCATGACGTCGTAGCGGCCGATGACGTCATTGATGTCCGTCATGTTGTTTTTTTGCAGTTTTTGGAATACAATCATTAGGGAATTTCTCTAATACAAGAGCACCAGTTACGTTTTGGGGAATATTACAGGGCAGACACACTCAATAACAATGATTTTAATGGTCGTCCTTGACGCCATTACGACTGTGTGACGTCACAATGACGTCATCTCGCCAAAACAGGTGTTGTACGAGAAAACGCTTCTACTTGATCGATTTCCATGTTTTTAGTGTCGATTTGTATCTTTTCTGGGACGCCGAATCGAACTAAGACTATTAAAATGTTCAGAAATCGACATAAATTTAATTTTTCAACAATAGTTGGTCTACAACGATGGGCCAATGATTCCAGACTATGATTTCAGACGAAGTACTAAACTAATGGAACGGACTAACGTTAGTAACGGATGAAATAAATAGGCGCTGCGTTGCATAATTAGTTGAATCGCCCCCTGTAATTGTACATGTTGTACATGAAGTTTCTATATTTATGAAATATAATTTCTATAAAATTCAAAATCATTTTTAGTCAATTTCAGGACGCATGCAGCCCTGAAATCACAGTCTGCTGCTCCATTTGCTCATCGTTGTAGACAATCTATCGTTGAAAAAATAAATTTATGTCGATTTTTTGACATTTTAATAGCCTTAGTTCGATTCGGCGTCCCAGAAAAGATATAATTTGACACCAAAAACATGGAAATCGATCAAGTTGAGGCGTTTTCTCATACAAAACCTGTTTTGGCGTTATGACTTCATTGTGACGTCACACAGTCGTAATGGCGTCAAGGACGACCATTGAAATCATTGTTATTGAGTGTGTCATTCCTGTAATACCCCCCAAAATGTAACTGGTGCTCTTGTATTAGAGAAATTCCCTAATGATTGTATTCCAAAAACAGCAAAAAAACAACATGACGGACATCAATGACGTCATCGGCCGTTACGACGTCATGACGTCATCAAAAAAGTCGACCAACCATGCAATATGAAGTGGATGTCAATTTGATTATGTGTTAGAAAATTCAGTTCAATATATGCACCGTGCATAATTCTATCCATACTTCAATTCTAGTGACTTAATTCTGCAACGTTTTATAAAAATATGCTATTAATTTGGCCAGTACTGTAGGTGAAAGATCCCCAACATTTCTCAGTCTACAAAAGACAAAATATGTAAGAGATCCCAAAAAGAAAACCTTCAGCCAGGGTATCAGAGAAACGATCAAGGAACTACGACTGGGGGAGCTCGTGATAAATAAACACGACCCCCAGTTGTCGCCCCCTGGACGCTCCCTATACCACTGGTCAATCTAGATCTATACTACAGAAAACCGACAAGAAAAATAACCCCAGTGCTGCACGTGCTTACTCTCTAGAACATTTGGAAGACAACTGGCCGTCTGATGACTGGGACCATGTGTACACGGATGGCTCACGCAATCCTGAAAGGGGCACCAGCTCGTTTGGAATATACCTGCCAAACGGGGAACAGGGAATAAGCAGGAAACTGCCCAATAACTGTTCGGTGTACACTGCAGAGCTTGTTGCCATTCGTGACGCTATTTCATGGATCTCCCATCAAAAGACCGGCAAGTTCGTCATTCCAAGCGATTCTCTGAGCAGTCTGATTTCAATCCAAAATGACAACTCGGAATCAAGACCAGAAGTCATTTTGGAAATCAGGCAGCTATATCAGAGGGTCCTAGAGAAGGGAAGCAAATTAGAGCTCGTGTGGATTCCATCACATGTCAACATTAAAGGAAACGAGGAGGCAGATCGACTCGCCAGCGAGGGTCTCAAGGACACAGCTACACGCCGCCTCATAGACTACAGCACCACGGAAATCTACAGTATGGGAATTAAATCTCGTTGAACTTGACACATACAGATTCCGACTGGATGACGAGATCTACACCAAGACAGCAACCAATCACCCTAGACGAGATATATGCAGACTCATATCGAAACTAAGGGTGAAAGAGAGGCTGCGAGACTACAAACACCAAGTCATCGTCTGTGAGTGCGGAGAAGAGTGTACCACCAACCATGTCCTGGTAGACTGCGAGGTTTACAAGGAAGAGAGACGGGACTTAGTGAGAATGATGGAGACCAATAACATACCATTCAACACTAAGAACCTACTCTTCCCTAGACCAGATCTGAAGCTACAAATCTTCGAAGAAGTCCACACCCTAATAATGGACACAGTTGGACTAAGTAAATTAGTGAAATAAGAAAGGGTCACGGCTAGATAAATTCTCCATACAACGTAGGATGGTTGAGTAAAAACGTCCTCACGAAGGAAGCCCAACCATCCTATACATTTATTTTAATTTATTCATTTTACTTTATCTTTATACTTTACTCTTACTTAAATTTATTTTATATTTATTTATTACCTTCAATTTATTTTTTATTTTTTCTACTTATTTTTTATCTCAACTTATTTTTTTTTATACGACGTAGGGTGGGGAAGTAAAAACGTCCTCTCGAAGGAAGCCCAACCACTCTACAACTTTATTTTAATTAATTCATTTTACTTTATCTTTACTTTACTTTAATTTATTTTATTTTATTTAATTTTATTTTTATTTATTACCTTTAAATTAATTAACTAATAAATTTTAATTAATTAATTTTACTTTATCTTTACTTTATCTTTACTTTATCTTTACTTTACTTTTACTTTATTTTATTACCTTTAATTTATTTTGACTACAACTTTATTATACTCTCTTTATTTATTTAATTTTATATTAGTTTAATTTACTACTAACATCTACTAAACTGGCGGGATAGTGGAGTAAGAGGGAGTCATGATCAGATGGGCTCTGCATCTAAACACTATTCTGCCAAAACAAATACCAGTGGGATAGTGGAGTAAGGGGAGACCACGAGAAGACAGGTCTGGCACCTAAAAACACAAATCCCACAAAGAAGACATCTACCAATCCAGAAACAAAAGAGATCATCTACCAACGATGTGTTTTTATTAAATAAAGGGAAGAACTTCCCACTAAAACCTAATCCATGGCCTAAGGCCAAAATGGAAAGATTGCAAAATCATATTCTAAAAATCAGGAAGCAGCTTCGGCTCTCCTATGTCTTGTCTGTGATATCACTTAAGTGGAAGCAGACGTTAAACACCAAAAGAAGAAGAAGAATAGGTTTGACAGATCGCATTTTCACAGCGGATCTGTCCCAATCAACTTTTCACTTTACTATGGTAAGGATTGCTTAACGGTTATGACCGTAACAAAACAAGTTGTTATTTTCACAAACCACTTGTTACAAGTTCGTGCTGCAACATAAGGAACCTAGTTCTATTAGTTACTACTAGTGCATGTTACAAACATAACATGTTGTAATTGGAACATAGCCCTGTTGCATTCATAACAAACTTGTTGCATCCATAACAAACCCATAGCATCACAAAGATTGGTCCTTCAGACATTCGCTGCTGTACTTAATTTAACTAGCATAATATTATTATAACTATAGGTTTATTTACATTATAGCTTTATTATTACAACTATTATTGTAGACTTTTCGTTCCATTCATAACAGTTCCACTTACTACTAGTGCATGTTACAAACATAACGTGTTGTAATTGGAACAGTCCTGTTGCAAACATAACGTGTTGTAATTGGAACAGTCCTGTTGCAAACATAACGTGTTGTAATTGGAACACAGTCCTGTTGCATTCATAACATGTTGTAATTGGAACACAGTGCATGTTCCATTCATAACAGTTCCACTTACTACTAGTGCATGTTACAAACATAACATGTTGTAATTGGAACATAGCCCTGTTGCATTCATAACAGTTCCACTTATAACGTGACTTGCCTGATTTGCCTATTAGCAATCAATCATTTATTAATATAGTAATTTATAGCCTGTGAAATATAATTTATTGCATCTTGTTATTATTTATAAATATCACTTTATATAATAATATTATCATAGCTTACAAGCTTAATTGTTTAACATATATTAGCATATATTGCATAGTATTTACTTATTAACTGTTGAATAAATTGTTACTTGATATTTTAAACTTGGCTTGTGTCAATCTTTCGATCGTAGTGCTAGGCTGGGAACGAACGATCCACATATTTGTGTAGCACGTTTGCCTGGAAGCCTGTGGGGAAAGGGCGCTTTACAACATTAAGGGTCTGGGGGTCTAATCGCTACACTATCACAATAAAAACATCGAGTTAAAGAGGGTGTTTCAATTATCTACTTTGGGAAATACGGCTCTAACTGGAGGATGTGAACATCTGTGGTTACTAGTTGCTGTGGTATATCTTGGGAGGGATAGATAAAGAGGGGTTGTCGGCAGAAAACCTGTACCTCTACCAGAACTGAATGTTCTGGTGTGACACATTTCAGCTGAATATGAAATTAATGGATGGTTACTGAAACAGCGCAAACATCTATTCTGATAAGAACAATATGCTCTAAGACATTGCCCAGTATAATTATAGGAATAGCGTAGTCTGTTATTTTGAGTAGAACTATTAAAGGTCGTTGGGGTTTGAAGGGGAAGCCTTAGCATCACCCAATGGATTTGCACAGTTGATATATAGGAATCATAATTCCGTATCTATAACAGAACATGGACCGGCGGAGTGCTTTCCACACCAGTTGAGTGTTTTAATATTGTTCGTCATATAACTTCCATACTTAATCATTTGCCCTTTTCGACGTTGTTCGAATAACTTGCATATATTTCAGCAAGTCTGTGTATTTGTCCTTATATATCAAACAATAGATGCTCACAAAACACTAAAAGCATCTGACCAAATTTCGATCACCGTCATTTTGGATTCAGGTTAAGACGGTTCAAGAAACAGCTGACCCTGCTGAATTATTACTCGTTTTTACGAGCAACCGGAGGGGAATCGTCCAAAAGAGTAGCTACATCAACGTATTCCCCTTTTACAATTGTTGTTGTCATTTGTTGAGAGACACTGGCTGCAATGATATCACCGACACATTGAATTTGAGGAGGGCAATCTGAATTTAGTGATAATTTATTACGGACGGTTCAGCCAAAGGCTCTATGATGAAGTGAGGCTCACCCATGCTGCCAAGTGGGGATATCAGACTCTGGTGTTTATTCCCCCCTCCTGTCGTCGGCCTTCTTTGATTTGGTTACTTTTTGACGTTTAGCAGCGGGTATGGCACTCGATCCCTGTACAGAATGTGCAATTCTTGCGGTGACTAGCGTGCACTTTCTAGTTGACAATTCACGCGTGTGATTATTAGTAGATCAATATGCCTATTGATTCGGCTAAGAAAAGCAAAGAAGCAGGATAATAATAATAATAATGTATGCATTTATATCGCGCCAACATTCACTGCTGATAGTGCTCTGTGCGCTGGTTCATCAATACTAGTAGCAGATTTGAAAAAGAACAGTTTTCAATTTAGTTTTGAATATGTTGAGACTTGAAGATGATTTAATGTCAATAGGTAACTAAATCTATTTGGTGGCTGCAAAATATTGGAAGAATCGCATCCCATATGTCTTGGATTAAAATTTTGGAACTGTAAAAAGCATCAAATTTTGTGATCAGAGACAATTCAGAATTCAGACTGAGATGGTCGCTTAAACTAATGTGAATTTTGGAACAGAGCAGATTAAGTGGAGGGGGGATTGCATGACTAATACATAAGCTGAAGATATAAAGCCGCGAAGAATTGTAAACCAGCCAAAGCTGTTATTATGTTTGACTATGGTTTGGATTGTTCGTACTGGGTTTTATTTTATTTATACAGTAAATTTAAAACAAAATAAAAATATGTTATCAGTGAAAACCAATTTCAAACTATTCTTATGAGCTTATTTGTTGCTATGGGAACATGATTTTTTTTTAAAAAACCCATTAATTGTTGATAATGTTTCTAAAAGACGCAAAGTAGTAGAGGCAAAATATCTACACTAAGTTTAAACAATTCTATCTCCATAAAAAGAAGCGTTGTTATGTTGAAGTCTTGACCAATCAAATTGCATAACTACTAAGCCTTTGCAGAAAAGAGGGTTAGGATGGCCTAGTGGTCTAGAGTGTCGCGCTTCGATCTCTAGCTGACCGGCCACCTTTGGCTTGCGGCTGTGGTTTCGAGCCCTGGTGTGAGCGTATGTGGCATGGAGATAGGGGCCCCTTCTCAACCTCATGGGTTTCCTCCGGGCACTCAGGTGTCCTCCCACTGTTAAAGACCCCTACGCACAAGTGAATTAATGAAATAAAATTAAACCATGTTAGTCCTGCTGAGTGGACGTTAAACTCCATTTCTCTCTCTCCCTCTCTCTCTCTTAGTAGAAAATTCTCATTATTGAACGTAGTCAAGGTATTGATATAATGAATCTATATTCTGAATTTCACCGTTCTTACCATCCAATCAATTGCTTCCCAAGGTATCGATGTAATGAAATTATACACCAAGTTTCAACACCCTCACTTAATTAGAGCCAAAGTGATCATGTCCTAAAACCTCAACCAATCAAATTGCAGGAAACGTCCATCTTCGAACTCAATCAATGCATCCACCTTATAAACACCCACATTACGCTTAAACATTATATCTCATTTAGAAGGATAGTTATTGTCTTCCAAAGTCTTGGCGAATCGAATTGCTTATAGCACTGCTTACCCCGAGCAGACGATGTTCATTATCGAACATACTCATGGAATTATAGAGACAATCTCACCGTTATTGGGGATTTGATATGGAATGAATGAATGAAATGGGGTTTAACGTCCTACTGTTATGCACTTAACATGAGCTAATTGAAGACGGGCATACGCCATACAGTGTGCTATGAGGGAAATTTTGCCCGGGCAGCGGCGCTACGGCCTACTCTTACGGCCTACTCTTATATCGAATTCCAACTGCCAAGGGATCTTTTACGTGTACTCCAATCAGTACACTGGACCTCGGTTTTTCGTCCCATCCGAACTACTAGGCAGCTGTCCTTGTCAGGCCCTCCTTCTGCATCACTGACAAGGGGAAATCACGTCGGAAAATCGAGATGAACTTTCTCGGCCAATCGAACACCCGACCTCCAGGCTAGCGAACCAGCGCCTTATCCACTTAGCCACCGTGATCCCCGATTTGATATTGAAGGGTGGTCAAATTATCATACCAACTAAACTACGCCAATAAATGCTCACCAAAATTCATTCAACGAACTTTGAAATTGAACTACATATCTCAAAATGTTAAATTTGAGGTGTTAAACAAAACCACAATTGCAAAGAATCGCTACAATAATCACATCAGATACCCAAGAGACCGTCGCAGAAAGTTTGCACATGTTAATACATAGAACAGACTACTTACGGATTACTACAGTAGATTCTTTTTGCGATAGATGAACTACCAACACTCTCAACTAATTGTACTACAGTCATTCCAAAACTCTCAATATATCCCATTTATACAATATATACAATTAATATATATTAAATATATCTTAGTCATATTTATAAAGTTTAATAGATGAAATACTATATTATGGTATCACAAACTAGCTACTGATTATTTCTTAAAACAGAGCAGCAGTATTCACGTCACATGGTTCAAATCCTGTCGTTGGCAGGACATAGTTTTGTTTTCAGCTTTCACGTGTCAGTAGTGGCTCCTGGAAATGTATCCGAATTTAAGATTTGCGAGGAGGATAGGAATGAGCAAATTGACAAAGGAATAAATGGGTACCGATTAACATTTCAACAACAATATTTTTACATAATTTGAAACAAATGAAACCTGGTTTTATAAAACATTTTGATTTACAAATGAGGATCTACTGAAGGCCTTTTGAATTCACCGAGGCGAAGTACATAAAAGATATAAAGGCGAGGTAGAAAATATCACAATTGCTTTTACCGGTCATGACCACATGGTTAACAATATAAAATCGTTTTCAATCTGATTAAAATACAGATCTGTACTTCGTTTTTTTATGCTGTCGATGGTCTACACTACACGAAGATCTGACAAGTTATAATAGGAGTAAACGTCGGGGGACAAACCAGCGGTGTTTGACCATATGACGTCAGATATTGAGTAATCAATCAGCATTGACCGTTTTTTTTGGCTAATCCCTCACACATCCAGAACACGCCAATAATAACAACTCTTCCAGATCCTAGTGTAGTAAAGGCAAGTAAAACCAAATTTTGAACTATAAAAACGAAACGAAGTAGGGTCTGTGTTTTAATCAGATCGAGTCCTTTTCTTAGTGTTCAGATATATTATAAACAAACAGTATATTATCTGTACCATCAACTACTATATGAGGACCCACAAAATGTTCCAATAATGTGACACCAACTATCGCAGGCCTCGTCCACAGACTACATAGAAAATTGGTAGTTTGACGTGCAGAACTTATGTGCTGGAAATCGGTTAGTAATGTCTTTGGAATATCTTTGGATTTATCTGCATTTAGCAGTGACAATTATACACTGTTACTTATAGTATGAATTGTAGTTTAGCTTTAGGAGACATGTGCAAGTGGTTTCAAACGGACACATTATTTGCTGGTTGCATTGCAATAAGTTTGTTTGCTTCGTCCATCCTCCCAAGCTTGGACAGCACTATAATACAGTCCTGTCTTGAACGAACTGTTGTTGGATGATTTTCACCTAAGATCTCCACTAATATTTCATTCTCGCTTAAGTAATGCCCAATACTGATCTCTAGAAATTCCCGGCTATTATTTTTAATCCAGCGATTCCAATACATCTGAGCGTAGAGCTGATAACATCTGGCTGGATGGAGACTTAACCTTCCGTACGAAGACATACATAGCGCCAAAGATTTCTCAAAGTAATTAATTGGAACATCTGTAATGAAAATGCATGCCACTTTAGTATCTGTCAGAAACGGGGTTCAGACCCGTAGCTAGCGGGGTGGGGGGGGGGCATTACCCAATGGGAAATACTCAGTTACCCCAATGGGCGCCTTTGGCACCATTTCCATAGAACGAAGACATGCATAGCGCCAAAGATTTCTCAAAGTAATTAATTGGAACATCTGTAATGAAAATGCATGACAGAAATGGGTTTAAGGTTATCCTCAACACACTGATTCATTTAATATGTTTACATTGTCACTTGAGTAATGCTACAGGTGGGGGACAAATTGTGATCGAGCATACACCGGCCTTTTCGCACACCAATCGTCCCATTGTAAATTGTGGTCGCGGTAACAGCACCTCCGAGCGACTATGAAATGATAGATATGAAAATTACAACACACGCAATAAAATCATCGCATACAAATGTTATATGTAAGCGATATAATATCCATCCATACTATTTGCTACATTTTCAACACCAAAACTGAAGAGAGGTGATAACAAGGATTGTCATTGTTTTGGCAACCCCATGAAAGACGGGGTTGCAGGAAGGTAGTGATAATATCGATTATAAAGTGATTTTTTAGTTTCAGTATATTTGCAAAATGTTTTTATTCTAATGACACCAAATTTAATCACTTTACATAAGCATTTTTAAGGATGAATTTAGAAAATTGCAAAATGCCTTTATATGACTAAAATATGAAATTAATACGATCTGGCGTGGTTAATTTGGAAACCTGTCTTTAGAATTTTTGGCATTAATAAAACAAAATTCTGAACTTACTCATATCAGTATTATATTGGTTTTTCCCTCCCAGCATGAAATAGACGACCGCCAAGCCCCCACCGTTGTTGTTTTTTTTGAAGATATGTTCAGCTTCTTCCAGATATTCTTTATTAAAGTATCCAGCAATCGACAGAACCTCTCCAAGTTTATTATCATTCTTCTCGAAATATTTGGTGTAAACCTAAAAATAATCAAGACTTTGTTAATTATCGTAGCAACAATGCTTGACAATCGAGATATTTTGGTCAAAATTATTTCAAACACCCATAACTTCGATCAGAATAAAGTAACTTGACATAAAATTTCAGTATATTAATTTCCTAAACTATTATAGCATGGCATGACATGAAATGGGGTGTAACGTCCTACTGCTCTGCTCCGAACTGGGCCAATGAAGACGGGCGTACCCCATACATTGTGATATGAGATAACTTTGGCCCAGAAAGCAGTGCTACGACCTTATCTTATATCGAATTCCAACTGCAAAGTTATACACGGGACCTCGTTTTTTGTTACACCCGAACGACCAGACAGCTGTCCTTATCTGACCCTCCGTTAGTTAGAGCATAGAATTCATTTCGTTAGAACACAGGCCTACCTCGTAACACCTTCTACTGTATACAATTCCTGTTTGACGGTTACTTCTAGTTAGAGGGTTATTACCATACACAAACTTCATACCTGTAGTAATACACATATACATTATGTGTGAGATAAATGGGGTTTAACGTCCAATCGACACAAACTAACATATGACTCAATTATACTTCAATAAAAGGTTACTTAGCAGTGGGGGGGGGGCGGAAGACCTGTAGAAAATAATAATATAAACATTGTATTTAACAGAGTAAATGCATAGGCCCACAGGCTAATGAAGAAGTGTGTACGCCGTACAGTGGGCTAAGTGGGTAAATGGCACCGATGTTTTCTTTGTCCCATCCCAACGACTATACGTCATGTCCCTTGCTAGGCCCGGTAGCGAACGCGAGACCGTCCCCGCCCGGCCAGCGTGGCACTGTGGCTCCACTTCAACGGACACGAACCAGGTTGGTCATATTAGAATAAATCGCCAATGCTGTCAAATAATTGTAATTAATTGACGTTTATCAGAGGGTTAAATATAATTAAAAAATTATCAGTTAATTACAAATGAACACATCCATTATAATTAAGCTGTTCATCGTTACGGGTCGATGGAATTAATCCCATAGCATAAAAGCATTCATTGCCACGTTAGAAATTATTGAGAGCCAGAGAGATGAAGCGATCTTTGGCAATGGGAGGAAAACAGAGAAAACCTACGAGGTCGAACCTTCTGGTCCAAGTACTCATTATAAACCACTAGACCACCCAAACCCGCCCTAACGGCGTGTGGAAACCGAACTTTTATTTTCTCAAACCGAGATTCGAATCAGAAGCTTTCTGGACAACAAGCCACCCCCACCACAACATCATACCCCACCCCTCATACACCCTGACTTACCTATAATATATATATATATATAAAAAATGAGCCAGGTGATATAAAACCTTACTGAGGACTAGCAAATAAACAGATTTAAATCCTTACCCCTTCTATAACAAAGAGTGAGCATAGCATATAAAGGATCCGCAGATTCTCTGGAGTTATTACCAAACTCATTTTCCAATTGTTCCAATAAAACTTCTAATATTTCTATAGCTGCGTCATATTCACCGATATCAACAAGAAACCAACCAAGTTTATTCTTTAGGTGAAACAGTTCCTTATCTTCGGTAACGGTCTGTAGGAACAAGAAAATTAATAGATAATGCAGCTTGTCAAAGCAAAGCGCCACAGAACTAACATTGCAGCAATCAATTCAAAATATTAACGTGACATTATCAATTTCAGAAAGAAAATAAAGGTAAATAAGTATAATGTCATATTCATAATTTCCCCTGACTTTTTAAAGGGCCATTCTGTAGGAGTTAGATCAAGTTGACATTAACATGTCTATAGTAAGATCAACGGGTCTGTAAACAGACACAAAGCATCTAAGTCACAGCAACCACCTACCTTAGCGTAAACGTTTAGAAATTTGGTATAGGACTTAGCAGCTATATCATAGCCACCAATATACTGCCAATACTTCATTAACTGTAACTTAGTCTTCTCTTGGTACAACTGTAGAAACATGTCTGGTTGTAGAAGACAATTCTCCAGATCTTTCCGATTACCCAGCTCATACACATGAAACGGAAGTTCCTCTGCCTTTCTGGTTATATCATTGCTACGGGGAAAAAAGTGTTGTATTATTACAAAGAGAATTCCCAAAGACAAAGAAGAACTCCTACAATATCACCAAAGGCGAAACCAGAGCCATACAAGATCTGAAGAAAGACAAGTCCATAGTCATTATACCAGCTGACAAAGGCAAATCCACTGTAATCATGAACACGGACGACTACAACTCTACTGTGGATCAACTACTCAAAGATACTACTACCTACAGAAAGATACGAAAAAATCCAACAACAATATTAGACAGACAATTAAATGATAAATTAAAAGAACTATGTGACACTAAACAGATAACCAAACACCTTTCCTACCAGTTGAAACCAAATCATCCTCGTCCTCCATACGCTCGAGCTACTATCAAAACCCACAAGAACCCGATTAAGGCCAGGGCCCTGTTTCACGAAAACTTAAACTAAAATCCTTAAAATCGATTTTAACTAAAATCAAAATGAGATTTTAAATTTTATGCGTTTCACGAAGATCGATTGTAACTTAAAATGCAATTTTAATAGATTTTAGTTAAAATCGCTTGCGCCCGCGCAGTGCAGATTTCCGCTTTGGGCATTAGCGGTGAAAGCAAATACGCTTCGAAACTGAAAACTGTTGACAGACTGAATTAACGGTTACATTATCAATAAGGAGAGTTTCATACGTTGTAGAAATGTTTGCACATGGTCAGAAAGTCGTAGAGAGATGAAATAAATGAGTTTATTGCGTATTATTAGTTTCGAAATGTATTGGTGGGTTGACCTTGAACTTGGCATTTGATTTCCTCGCAGGCTTCAGTGGAAATAATGTGTACATGTATCGATAAACTAAAGCGCTTGAATTTCGTAGTTTTATAGTAATTTGGAAAAGAGAAACTATTGAGAATTTTCACAAACAAATTATAATATTCGTCACTCAAAAGACTAATCTAGGCTGCAATTTTTTTGTCGTAGTTTAAAAGTATATTAATATTGAAATTAAATAAATACGCCAAAAAGCCAATGTTCCGATGCCTAGATTTGAAATGTCATTCTCATAGACACTTTCAATGATACTTTGAAAAGGCAGAAAAGTCTATCTATCTTACTTAATTAAATGATTTTTTCCCTAAGATAAAATAGCTTTGGCGCCTATTTTTTAAAATTTATGTTGTTTTATTAAAGTTACATTATTCAAGATATAGATAAGAACTAGCCATTCTTGCTATACTAGTTCGAAAGTAGATGATGTAAAATGAATAATTTGAAAATTTCATTCAAATTACTCTATTGCAAGCGAAGAAATAGGCATTTAAAGATTTGACCGACCTGTGCAATAATTTCAACCACGGTCCTGGTTGATCAAAGCTACGACTCGAAGCGTCTAGCCGCGCCATATTTGATTTACCGCTGAAACGTTTTAATCTGTTTAATATCAGAACAATCTGATGCCATCCAAAGTTGATTAAGGCCTGGATCAGTTTATTAATGTCTAATTAATACTTTAGAAAACATTTCATGCCCAAATAAAGACCTGCACTAGGCAGATTTAGCTCTTGAATAATGCATGTTTAACGTAACTAATAATAAATTAATGATATCTAAATTTTATTTCAAATAGGCCTATCAGGCCCTACATTCTTGAATAAACACATTCTAGATTATTGATTTATCTTTTTACAAATCATCATAACCCCCAAAACATGAGTAAATACTACATATTTATGGCATGTCTAGTATTATAGGCCTTTAGGCCTTCTAATACAAAGAAATTTGCTATATTAAACACGAAGATATTTTCTTTATAGATAAGATTGCTCTTCTTTCCATGCCATTGGATATAAATGTTCTTTTAGTGTGTGGGGATCACGGTGGCTAAGTGGATAAGGCGCTGGTTCGCTAGCCTGGAGGTTGAGTGTTCGATCCCTGCATTGGCCGAGAAAGTTCATCTCGATTTTCCGGCGTGATTTCCCCTTGTCAGTGATGCAGAAGGGGGGCCTGACAAGGACAGCTGCCTAGTCGTTCGGATGGGACGAAAAACCGAGGTCCCGTGTACAAATTGGAGTGCACGTAAAAGATCCCTTGGCAGTTGGAAATCGATATAAGAGTAGGCTGTAGCGCCGCTGCCCGGGCAAAATTTCCCTCATAGCACACTGTTGGCGTATGCCCGTCTTCAATTGGCCCAGGTTAGGTGCTTAAGCGTAGGACGATAAACCCCATTTCATTCATTCTTTTAGTGTGTAGTTTACTGGAGTTTGGGTGGGTTTTTTTTCTTGGAGTTCTAATATGGGGCGCCAACCAAATGCTTAGATTACCTTACAATAAAATAAACGGATGGACAGTAGCTGCATATCCCATGCTATGAAAAGAAATTGAATGAAAATTGTTTTTGTGAATGTTTGTAAGTTAAAATTATGTGCCAATTATATCTGTATGTCGCAATAGATCAAACAATGTAGCTCTAATCAATGTTTGTTCATGTAGTGATTTTAAGTTGGGAGAGGGTGACAGCTATCCTAAGTTACAATCGATTTTAGTTAAAATTGTCCTTAAAATAGTTTTGTGAAACGCCACTATTTTAAGTTAGGATACAATTGTAACTTACAATATTATTTTAGTGGATTTTAGCTACAATGCTTAAAATCGTTTTGTGAAACGCTTCTATTGTAAGTTAGGATGAAATTTTAGTTTACAATGATTTTAAGGAGATTTAAGTTTTTGTGAAACAGGGCCCAGATTGTTAGTTTGTTCCAGAGACTCTGTCTTTTACAATGTTGCCAAACACCTATCCAAGCTTCTTGCCCCCTTAGGAACTTTCTCTGCCTCCTACATCCAAGACTCTGGTGATTTTTGCAAGAAAAAAAGAGAAATAAGCCGCCCTGGTAGAATCGTGTCATATGATGTAGTTGATCTTTTTACTAATGTGCCCCGTTTAGAAGCCATTGAAGCCCTCCGCTCCCGCATAAACGATCTTGAAGTACCCCTGGAAACCAAATTATCTACAGACACCATCCTTGAATTAACCACTATGTGCCTCGATTCTACATACTTTACACGGGGAGATGACCTATACAAGCAAGTCAGTGGCTTACCCATGGGCAGTCCCCTTTCACCATTAATTTCCGAAATATTCATGACTCAATTCGAAGAATGTGCCCTCAGTACCTCACCTATTACTCCCATTACTTGGCTTCGCAAGGTCGATGATACGTTTGTAGTACTAGAAGAAGATGATCACCCAATGTCCCTATTAGACCACCTTAATAAACAGCATCCCAGAATAAAATTAACCATTGAGACAGAGAAAGATGAATCCCTACCCTTTTTAGATGTTCAAATAGTTAAAGTAAACAACCAAATGAAAACGAAAATATATCGAAAACCAACCCATACAGATCAATATATTAATTACCATTCTAGCCACCCCACTACATCAAAAAAGCACTTATAACCACCCTAGTACGAAGAGCCATAAGCATTTGTGAACCAGAATTTCTGCATGAAGAATTAGAACATCTACGCCATGTGTTTTGCAACTTGAATAATTATCCCCAACCCCTAGTCAATAAGCAAATCAAAGAAATAACCAACAACATCAATAGAGATCAACAAAAAGCACCAACAGAGATGATCAGAATAACTTTGCCATTTTATGGGAACCTAACATATCAAGTCAGCAAGCTACTCAAGAAGTCCAACATCGACACTACATTTTCTGTCCCTACAACCTTGAAACAGATACTCAAAGCTAATGGTAAACAACAACCAACCATTCCCACCCAGCCCAAAGGGGTTGTATACCAAGTGAACTGCACGTGTGACTTATCATACATTGGAGAAACTAAGCGACCACTCGGCAAGCGAATATCAGAACACCGATCCAAAGCAGCTACCAATAACTCGGCTATAGCGGAGCATCTACAGAACCAACCGCAGCACAGAGTTGACTGGAACGAGGTGCAGATACTAACAGCCAACCAACTGAATAGAAAAACGAGGAAAATACTAGAAGCAATTAACATTAGAAGATATTCACCTGAACTCAATAGGGACACGGGGCTTCACATTTCAAGGGCATACGACGAGGTCATCAGAATAAACAACACAATTTAAAAGTTACTATCCATTACAGCCTTATAAACTGTCTTTATTACTTAACTATCCCTATGCTGTTTACACACCAACTATATCGACTTTATTGTTATGTTCTTCATCTATTTATTTATGTTTTCCGAAAATGGGCTTATTATTAGGTTTTTGAATATATATGTAAGGAATATATTGGTCAATTTCACTCTTTCTGGCACTGCTAATTAGTGACTATAATAATGTTTTGATGGTTATATTTTTTTAATCTTTAACCTATATTCTGATTGTCATAACTAATCTACTCACACCCGTGTTTTACATATTCAACACCTATCTTGTTTATTCAGTCATCTGTGATGGGGCTATGTTGCTGCTTACAATAGTTATTGGTAAATGGTCTCATCTTTATTATGTTGACGGCTCCCTTTGAAGAGCTTCCTAGTTAGTTAAGTCTATCTCCTTGTTTGGACTGCTTAATCTATAAGTGTTTACAACTGGTTTTGTTTTCTGTTTTTTCTGCTTTATTGTTTTGTTTAATCTTTTACCCTTATTGTTTTGTTATTTAATCTACGTAAATGGCTTCACCATGCAACTCCTATATATTTGTCCAAAGTTTACTAAATGTCATGAAGTGGAAGCAGACGTTAAACACCAAAAAGAAGAAGAACTAAATGTCATTGTGCTTGATAACGATAAGAGGATACTTGTCGAAACGTCGTGCTTTGTGAATAAACCAGTGACTGATTCCCATAAAAACTGTGTTCTGTTAATTCCCAAGTACTTTGTTGGTTTTCCCTTCATATTAATTAGTTCATGTTTTATGCAGTCAAAGTACAGACTATAAGGCAAATTTGGACAGGGGATCCGATCTAAAACAAACCCCTTAGTCATTTAAATTTTGAATATACTTAATTTTAACATATCTTTTACCTGTCGGGAATATTTTGTATTAATTTGGGTGCTATTAACAACAAAAGAAAACGCTCTTTTTGGTTCCTGGCGGTAATCAGTAGGACAGAGTGTGCGTTCGACTGATCAGACAGATGTCGAAATGCTTTGTCTACGCTAATATCATGTTTGTCAACCAATCACTGTTGTTGAAGGGATAATTATACAGATTAGTAAGTAGCTTACTGAAATGATAATCAAATAAATTTTATCTAGTCTGTTATTTTATTGACAATGCGTTATAGTTTGTCTTTACGATTTAAATGAAATCTTTACGAATCAATCAGTTATTCCTAGAAACCAATGCAAACTGAAATTTAACAAACTAAAGTTCCATCGTACCTTCTAGAAACCAATACAAATTGAAACAAACTAAAGTTCCATGGTACCTTTAAGAAACCAATACAAGTTGAAACAAACGAAAGTTTTACGGTACCTATAGAAACCAATACAAATTGAAACGAAATAAAGCTCCACGGTACCTTCTTGAAAAGTAATCAGCTAGACGTTGATGCCACCAGCGTTGAACCTCTTCATCATTCAAATACACTTTTCTCACAACTTTACTAGCAGATCTGTGATAGAAATCTAACCGTCCTTCACCCGATGTTCCACATGGTCTTAGAAACGTCTTTAAACCAAGATAAACATAAGCCCACTGAAAATACAGTTAAACATTGAAATCTTTTACTACACTGGTCAATGATAACAGTACCATCGATATTACAAATTGCAAGAATAAAATAAAAACCAAGTACTGACAATCCAAACCATAAGACAGAATTCGAAGTTCTAAAAAAACATTATAGGCAAAATAGTGCATTCAAGCAAAATAGTTTAATCAGCAATTGGACTGCTCCTCGTGTACAAAATACAGGACAAACAGTGGTAAGCTTGTTCGGAAGAGTAAGCTTACCCTGTCTCAGTATTCATTAGGTTCTGTTTAACGGGGCCGTTAGATATATGTTGTTGAAAAAAGCGGTTATTTCCCTGTGTGTGTTCCCATCGTCACAGATCAGTAGGACGCTAAACCCCATTTCATTTCAGTTTATTTAGGAGTGGAAGACTCCTAGCATTCTCTCTTCTAGTCGTGTCGTACAATTTGAAGCTCTGCAGTACGTTTTAGAAATAAAAACGTTCAAGTTGAATTAAATGGCAGGAGTATCTATCTGATCATTGCGAATAACAAGTCATTGATATAATTGAACAGTGCAATTCTTAAATGAATAACTGAAACGAAATAAAATGGGGTTTAACGTACTAATACGCTGTACAGTGTGCTGCGAGGGATGTTACCCGGACAGTGGCCCTTCGTCCTACAAACGTGGCTCCCTTAACTAACAAAAAATAATATTTTGAGTTTATAATTTTAGACAAGCAGTTTGAGTCAAGGGTTTATGTTAAGGTGTATTATTTGCATCCCTCAAGCATGTCAGTAAATTATATATATAGATCAAATATCCTACCTCAGCCATACTTATTTTGCCATTAGAACTGTTATCAGTCTTCACAGATTTCTTATACGACACAGGCTTCAGGGCCAGTAACTCTAACAACTCGGATTCCATCAGACCAAATCTAGAGGTTTCTAAGACACAAAGAGTGGCCACAACAAAATCTTCGCCATAGTCTTGACTTATTCTCTCAAATACCTGAAAATTAAAAAAAGGCGCCATTTAAACAGTTTCTGCCTGAAATCTTCATCGTATGCTTTCTTCAATGGAAACATAAGTCTACTTAATATTTCATGTAAATATGTCTGCACAAAAAATAACAACACTTTTTACATATTATTACAAAGCCGGACATCTTGTCATTCCCTTGTAATTTTTAAGGGAGCATCAAGGGAAATAACTGTACCGAAACGCCATTTTTAATTTAATCTAATCAATAAAAAGGGATGAAATGGGGTTTAACTGCCTACCTTCTTAGCTAATAAGACGGGAGTATGCCATACAGTATGCCATACCGTTATCTTAAACGGTCAAGGTTTATTTTACGTGCACGCCAGTGTGTACATGGGATCTGCGGTTTTCGTCTCATCTGAACGACAAGACACTGGCCGGCCTGCACCCACTGACAAGGAGACAACATGCTGTCCAAATATCTGGGGGACTTTCTCCACTGTGACATCGACACTGGTACTAACACATGGTTTAGTTCTAGGCAGGTTTCCCCCGAGTTCTTCGGTTTCAAGGGCCAAATTGGAAACACGCCTCAGGCTGAATTTGCTACCCTTGTAAAATGACGAAATTATTTCAACCATTCAGCCCCCCGTTAATTAAGAGCAAAGACGGATTCTGTTGTATATTATTGCATAATATTGTATATAATTGTTTTATATTATCTAATAGTAAGTGCAGGAGGACCGTATTACGCACAAAACAAAAATCTACAAGATACATCTGTCGACAAGACTGAACATGGACATACATAAAAGAGTAAATATCAAATTAAGTGAATGGATCCGGGGGCCAACCGTAAGCGTCCATTGTGCTGTACAGTCCCGGGCCTGTTATGGTACAGGCTTCACTAAAAACGAAAAAAAATACAAAAAAGACGTAACAGAAATATTGCGACAACCTTGAGTGGCGATATTCTACTAGTTGACGTCATGCGTTAGGACGTCAAACAATATATCAAATTGTGAAATTTCATCTAAAAATAACATAATCCATTTTGGTGGAGCAGTTTGGAAGCCAATGTGAGCCCTGTAAACAAGAATCAAACGAATTATAACTTACTATCTTGGTCAATCCAGCTAGATCTTGTGGTAAGGTTTCGATTTTTTTAGTCAATGTTCTGAAATCTCCCGAAACTCTCAATTCCTCGCAAGCAACACTTAACCACAATGGTCTTCCAGCATCTTCCTTTTTCACCAGTAGAGACATCTGGAGATAAAGCATACGAAAACTGCTGATCAAATATTGTTTCTCTTCAATGGCTGGTGGGATATTTTGTTATTTAAATTGTAGACAGATAAAATCAAAACATTTCATAGCTGCAAACGACATATTGGTTACATGTACACTCTCTTGACACCGATATAAGCAAATAAAATCTCAAATCAAAGAGTTTCGTCAGTGGGGAGGAGTGCAGACTACTGGCCTGCAATATGATTTAGCTCTTGCATAATGTAAGTTTAGCATACTAAAATATATCCTGATTTAGTGAACTGGAAAAACTGATTTTAATATGTTTACCTGTTCATCGTCTAACTGTTTGTTAAATTCAAGTAAAATCTGTTCAACTATTTCTTGTCGTACATCATTATTTAATGGTTCAACCAATAACTCTTCGGGCTGAATCTTGTGATTCTTTAAAGCTTGTAGACATTTGCCTTCCAATGTACTAACAATAATCTTTAATCCGGGAACCATTTCTCTGGGCAGCCATGCTAATTCAGCAGAGTTTCCTTCAATTATAAAACAGCCATTTTAACTAAATTGTTTAGTCTTTTGGATTGGGGGGAACCTGCCGGCAGATTTCTCCCTTGTCAGTTGTGAAGGACGGGGGCATGGAAAGGGGCAGGGTATAGTCGTTCGGATGTGACGAAAAACCGAGGTTCCGTCTATACATTGGCGTGCATGTAAAAGAACCCACGACAGTTGGAATTTGAAATAAAAGTAGGTCATAGTGCCGCTATCCTGGCAATATTTTCCTCATGCCACACTGTATGGCGTATACTCGTCTTCATTAACCCAGTAGGTGCAGAAAAGTAGGACGTTAAACCCCATTTCATTTCATACCTTCTTCCTCCATCTGATTCAGCGCATCAATAAAAACCACAAATTTCTTGAAACCACTGGATTGCGCAGCTTTGGTAGCGGTCTTAAACATAGTAGGGGCAAATCGTAACATCTCTTCAACGTCTTGTGGCATGTTATCCTCACTCGGCATACACTCCCGGTATACTCGTGACAAAATACTGAAAGGATTGGTCGAATCTGGTGTGGCCCCAACAAAATGATAAAAAACCTGTTTGGTAAGCGATAAAAAAAATATTATTCAGCTTCGTTATGGTAATTATTAAAATCTTAAACTTCATTATTACTGACTGTTAACAAGTTTGCGTAAATCAAGAAGAATAAATCCGAAAGTAATTGTTGGGAATCACCCACAATCCAAAGATATATTTCGTGTAAACCTGAAGTGGGACCGTCGTAAAATTGCAACAATTGCGTCAAGAAGAATATCCCGCGGATACATCCCAGACCCGTCCGCACTGACGGAGTAAAAAAATGTAGACACAAATGGATTTTGATACGGGTTTAAGTAGTAGTTATTAGCACCCTTTCCGAGGTGTATCGGTGAATATCAGGACAGTTTTGGTCGGGGGATCAGCCGAGGCGAAGCCGAGGCGGTCCCCGGCCAAAACTGTCCTGATATTCACCGATACACCGAGGAAAGGTGCTAATAAGTCACTTACATCACATTTCTATCGAGTATTTTGAAGCGATATGTAAAAAATAGTAATTATTATCGAGTCGTTTCAACCGAAAAGCGACAAATGTTATTTCATTTATCCCTTTCTGAGCCCCACGTTACATTTCATGGTAGAATGATTTCGCTGTGGAGATACGAGCTGAGTAGTATTTACACGTGCGTCTAGCTATACCCTGGGTGTAAAACAATCACGTGTTTGTTTAGACCACATCGTAGAGGACTGCAATATTAATAATATTATTATTAAATGTAGTGTGAAGGAAATGCAAAACGTCGGTCATTCCTGGTGAAAGTATGCATCAACGAATTATTTGTAATAAAATGTATGTCTTTCTAGGCGTTTTTGTTTTTATCCTGCTTATTTTAAAAGTCTGTGAAGTGTCCAGCAAGAGAACTGCGCCTTTTATCATCACAATTGAAATAATTATTCAGTGTTCTCATTTATATGTTTTGCATATATTAATATAAATCAAACCAAATCATGGAATAGGTGCCAATTGACATGTATAATAATTGATTTGTGTAATATGTTGTTTTGTTAATTTAATGTCATTGTATATATTTTTGAACTGCCAGTTTGTTCCACCCGGTTTGTTTTGTTACTGTGATTTTGACTAGTTGTTTCATGTAATCTGTCCGGCTGCATTGTATAGAGCCATAGCTATCATTGCGATCTGGGTCGGATTAAACGTCCGCTACTTATTGCTTGAATGGTGTCTTAATCAGTGTAGAAGTGTTCGTTTGTCGGGAATGAACAGTACTTTTTTTTTAAAAAGTGTACTGTTCATTTCTGATACACGGATACTTTTAAGCCTGTATTGGAAATGAACAGGCCAGATTTATCAAAGGTTGCCAATGGCAACGAGGTAGAAGTGGGATGTAACACTAAATAACTGATTTTTAATTTATCATTTTTTGTCTGTGGTGTTGTTCAACCCACCCACCAAGTTCTGCAGGTTATTCTCGTGTGGACGCAAAATGTTAAACTTTTGCGACGGTCCCGTGGCACATTATTAAAATAAGAAAATAAATAAAGCTGAACAATTTATGAATATTTAATTATTATAACAAGATATGTAAAGTTATGGTGAGAATGCTGGACAACCGCTTGGTCTTATGGTCCATTAAATTGCTAATCAGAATGCGGGACATGATTCATAGGCGGGCCAACGGGATGTGACGAAAATGTTCAAACACAACGCAATTTTAAAGGGTGGCATTTGAGCCCTCTGAAATAAAGGAACCATCAATACATCAAGAGACAGGTTTCAAATACAAAAATTAAATGATGGGAATCATCACCCAAACTGAATGCCAAGAAGTGGTAAGATCATACTTTCTTTTTACCTTATTTTCTTTATTCTGGAGCGCTTCCTTGGCAGAATATGCCATCAAAGAACTCTTTCCTGCGCCAGGATATCCGGCTAACATGAGTAGTTTGTCGTTTTTAGGTTTCTCGCTGATGTAATCTGTAACCGTTTTTACAGCTGCATCTCGCCCTAATAATACCTGAAAATTGGTCATTTTCATATAAGTTACTCCACATTGACATCACTTGAATTTCAAAACTATCGATGAAATTTACAAATTTCCTATTTTCTAGCGCGAAAGTATCACCTCTCGTTCGGATGAAACGAAAAGAAATTGCCGTGCATGGAAAATAACCAATAACAGTAGAACGGGCTGTGCGGGGAAAAGTTCTCGCATACTACACTGTATGACGTATGCCAGTCTACAATAGCCAGTTCGGTTCAGAAAAGTAAGACGTTTAAACCATTTTAGTTCTTATATTCATATAGACATTATAGAATTACAGAATTACAGAAATATAGAATTATGGAATTATAGATTAACGGTAGAAATACAGAATTATAGAATTACAAAATTATAGATATACAGAATTATAGAAATACAGAATTAAGGAATTATAGATATACAGAATTACAGAAATACAGAATTATAGAATTACAGAATTACAGAATTAAGGAATTACAGAATTATAGAATTACAGAATTATAAAATTACATAATTATAGAATTAAAGAATTATGGCCTACATAATTATTTAATTACAAAATCAAAGAATTACAAAATCATAGAATTACAGAATTTTAAAATAACAGAATAACAGAAATATATAATTAAAGAAATACCCCAGATCTTTGAAGAAGGAAATCTCTTTGTTCTTCTAGTAAAATCTCAGATTCGGTCATCTCTTCGCCCAAAGAATCATTTGGGTATTGCTTCTCAAGCACTCGTTTAAAATGTTCAAGTATATCCTCTCCGAATTTTTCTAATCCGGTTAAGGTAAGCCTGTTCCCTTTCTCTTCCTTCACTTGACAATCGTAATCTTTCACTTGGCAGGGCGGGAAGTTGTTTTTGATTTTGTCTGAACAACAGAATAATCAACCCAACATTTATCATAAGGTATACAAATTCTGATCCGAGAATTACACTTTTAAATGAAACGAAAATTTAAGAATTGCGTCTGCACCATCCAGGCCAATGCAGACGGACATATTATGCCATACGGTGACTCAGTGAGTAAGACATTGACTGGAGGTCCCGTTTTCGATTCTTACGTTGACCGAAAAAGTCCATTTGAATTACCTGGCTTGGTTACTTCTTGTTAGTGGCATAAGACAGAGAGCTTGGCAAGCGACAACGTATAGTTATGGGGATGGGATGTAAAACAAAGGTTCCGTTTACATATTAGAGTGCACGTAAAAGAACAATTGGCAGTTGAAATTTGATATAAGAGTAGGCCGTGGTAGCACACTTTTTGGCGTATGACCGCCTGTA
This sequence comes from Patella pellucida, assembly GCA_917208275.1. Lineage (NCBI taxonomy): Eukaryota > Metazoa > Mollusca > Gastropoda > Patellidae > Patella > Patella pellucida. Next base: position 36,153,810 of record OU795044.1, read on the forward strand.
TGAGCCGAGTCGGATTAACCATACATTGTCCTACTATCCAATTAACAGGGTGCTGTTTACTTATTTTTTGGACGACGCTTCCAAGAGTATTTTCTCAACGTTATCAATCTAACTTAAACACACAGATCCTATTTCGTTTCGTTTTTTATAGTTCACAATTTCGTTTTACTTGTCCTCGCAACACTGGGATCTGGAAGAATTGTTATATAAGACGCGTTCCGATTAGCTAATGAAACAGTTTATGAAGGGGAGTTCTGGGCGTGCACATCCTCGGTTACCCAGTGCATTGATTCCGTTCTACTCCACTATACCCTGGGTTAATCTACGGGGCTTCCACGATTTCAAATTGCTAGAATGTAGCTAAACTGTACGAACCAATCAGAAAACAGTTTACAAACCAATCGTTTGGCCTTCGTTTTTATAAGGGTAGATAACCATATCAATGTCCATTTACTGATTGATTTATGTAAGTATTGTATATATTAATAATTTATTAAAATTCAATTGTATTATCAAAATCTGTAGTATGTGTTGTTGATTTCAAATATGTATAACATCTATATGTTTCACTTTTAATATCATTATTACTATTCGTTCTTTGTTTGAAATAATAATAATAATAATTATGTCGTTTTGTTATGTTTATTATTAATGAACGTATAATCATTAATTTAATTTCCAATTACTTAACACCGGTATCACGTGTATATAAATTCGCGGAACGAACATACAATTCTCAATAAAACTAATGACTCTACATTATTAAAATACAGATGTGACGTCATCCTTTGATGTTGGCGTACCATTATATCAAATAATGTACGGGCAACTTGCCAATAGTACATTATTTCAATATTACTACTGGCATGATGTTTTTCACTGTATACGCACGTGCGGAGTCTGTATTTTAAGTAGTTTAATATCTCTGGCTTAGACATTGCGTAATATATTGTAAAAACACTCGGACCTGACGGTCCTCTTGTTGTTACAATATATTACTTAATGTCTCGCCCTCGACCATTAAACCACACTTAAAAGAACGTTTGGTCTTCAATAATAAAACATATAATTACGCTTTTAGAATAGGCCAACCCCTAACACTGTCAGAAGAGAGTAATTTCCTTTTGGGCAATTTCCTTTTCAAATAACAGTTTATGGGATTTGTCGATAAATATAGCACAAGCATCAATTGTGGATAACTGGAAAACGTGTCTCCCCCATAGATTAACCCAGGGTATAGTGGAGTTGAACGGAATAAGTACACTGGGTAACCGAGGATGGGGCGTGCAATGCACGGAACTGTGGGTAAGCCACTTAAAACGTCAACGTTGGTTAATTAAAGCCGCTCGTATGGCCTATGAGGAGACCTCCCACTACAACTTGTCAGATCTTCATGTGGTGTAGGCCATCGAATGTATAAAAAATACGAAACGTAATATCCGTTTTCCATAAATATGTGTTAAGAGTTTATTGTGATCTAACCAGTTACTAAAAGCACCTAAAATATAAGTATAACAGTTTTACATAAATTTGGGGGAATGTTCCGTTTGCTCATGATCTTTTTACAATATTTTGAACAACATTCATTTTGGGCGTACTCGATTGCACGTTCCGAAAATAGTGTCAATAGTCATGGCAGCTGAAGTATATTTGTAACTTAAAATACGTCACGATTGTACTCACACCACCTCTCGATTGCAATTCTGTCAATTCGGGATGTTCTAGACTGTGAATCGAGCACCCCCGTAGTCTTTTGTGTATTCGGAATTCAAATGGCCAACACAAATTTTCAGTCTTACCTTTCAGAGTCTGTAGTGAATCGATGGATTCTTGGTTCGTCTCAACAAAGGCTTTACGTATGGCCTCATCGTGAATCGTTGGTACAAACTTGGGACTGCGTAACATAAATAAGGCCTTTAAAATGAAAAATGAAAAATAAAATACCCTTAGGCCAAACCGGATTAATTTTTAGTTGTTCGCGGTTCTTAAACAATAAATACCCCACGCTATTCTTGTATATGATGTTTTCTTAAAATGTCAAAACTTAAATATTTGCAACTAAAAGCCCCCGAGAAGAGCAACTAAAATATTTTAAATATATATATATATATAGCTGATGTAATGTTTACATGCCAATTTAGTATAAGAGAGAGAAATGAGGTTTAACCTCGACTGGTCACATACTAGGATTTTTCGGGTTCAATTTTTTTATTTCTATAATTCGCTTGTCATCCCTGACACGTACAACCGGGGATCGAAACCACGACCGTTGACTCAATGACAGACCTTATGATAAAGCGAGCATGTGCTAACCATTCGACCATCCACCCAAATATAATATGATGAGCTGGTGTTAACACAGTAACGGTTATTATATTAAGAAGGTTAGAAAACTACTTCACTTTTTACGACTAGCTATAACCGATTTATGGGGTCAATCCGTATTATTTAGGTCAAAATAAAGCGTTAAAATATGTTTATCTAATGTGATGTTTCTATTAGTGATGGGGAAAATATTAAGCGGATGTCAATTTGTTTACTTATTTATGTTAGATTTTCGCTTAGACGTGAAATGAAATTGGGTTTAACGTCCTACTGTTCTTCTCGAATGTGATGTTTATTACAAGTTAAGAGAAAAATATTTAGCGGAAGTCAAGTTGTTTATTTATTTATGTTAGATTTTCGCTTAGACGTGAAATGAAATTGGGTTTAACGTCCTACTGTTCTTCTCGAATGTGATGTTTATTACAAGTGAAGAGAAAAATATTTAGCGGAAGTCAATTTGTTTACTTATTTATGCTAGATTTTCGCTTAGACGTGAAATGAAATTGGGTTTAACGTCCTACTGTTCTTCTCGAATGTGATGTTTATTATAAGTGAAGAGGAAATTATTTAGCGGAAGTCAATTTGTTTTCTAATTTACGTTAGATTTTCGCTAAGACGTGAAAAAGAAATGAAATGGAATGGGGTTTAACGTCCTACTGTTCTTCTACAACTGAGCTAATGAAGATGGACATAGGCCGACAGCAGCACTATGGTATACTCTTATATCGAATTCTAACTGCAGAGGGATCTTTTACGTATACACGGTTGGTTCCTCGGTTTTTCTTCTTACCCGAACGTCTAGACAGCTGCCTTTGTTAGACTCTCCGCTCTACAGCACTTACAATGGAAAGAACGCCGGAAAAACCCGACAAACTTTCTGGGCCAATGCAGGGATCGAACACGTTACCTCCAGGATAGCTAGTCAGCGTCTTAACCACGTATCCAAGTTGGCTCCCTCGCTTAGACGTAAAATGTATATTTGTCGTATTTTTGTAAATAGAAAACAAACGGGGGAGGGGGCTATAAATACAGTTACCCTTTCGATTAGAAATGAAACAAGAAGGCTATTTATATGATTTTATAACTGTGTAGGACAGAGTTTGTTTACTTTTTCAAGTACACTAATACTACTTTCATTTTTGGCTATTATTAGTTTTATGATTTACCAATTACAGGACGAAAGACTTGACTAGGACAGCTAGTCGTTCGGATGGGACGAAAAAACAAGGGCCCGTGTGCACGTTGGAGTCATGTGAAAGAACCTTTACCCGTTGAAATTCAATGTAAGAGCAGACATAGAGTCGCTGTCCAGACAAAATTACCCTTGCAGCACATCGTCTTCATTAACTAAATCCGTGCAAAAAAAAAATAGTACGTTAAACCCAATTTCATTTAATTTTCTATTTAGAAAGTTCGTTTTAGGGATTTTATATAAAAAAAACCCGACATGCACACTATTTCGTGGGTCTCCGTTTGAAACCTCGTATAACCGATTTTTGGCCTAAAACACTTTTTGATATCATTGTTAAGCTCATATAAGCGCGCTTTGGAATATCAAAACCTCGTTTAATATCTTAGTTAAATATCACGTATAAAATAGCATACAATCAAAACCTCGTATAATAATATACGAGGTTTTAAATTACAGATATTATCAACTGTAATCTATAAACCTTGTATAAACCGATATACGAGGTTTTTATACTACATATTTCTGACACGTGACATGTATTCACTATGATACGGGGTCATGCAGCCTAGTGAGACGTCGACGTATAGAGATAAAACGTAAGTTTCTTTTAAACTTTAGTAGAATTATGAAAGTTTCATTGTTTTTGTGACATTCAATATCACACTGTGTAGTTCGGACATAGAAAAATAAGTAAATTTAATGTGTAATGTCCGTGTATTACTGAATGTGTCACTATAACTAAATGCCATGTGGTCCAGATTTAACACGTGGTCCAGGTTTCACATTTGACAAGCCTTTGAGCCCACAAACACGAACAGTAGCTGACTATATACGTACTGGTATCAACAGATTTTGTTTTTATACGCCAATACATACATGTGGGTTTTTATCCCAATAAGCACCAGTAAAAATCTCCAAGGCAGTAACAGACATTCCTGGTAACCAGTTATACTTCGTTTTAATATCATCAGGAACTGTTTCATCATCGCAAACGTATCCATAACGTTCTGATAGCATACATAGAAAATATGGGAATTCGTTCTCCTCACGACACCTGCAATACAACAAAAGAAATACAAACATCTTGATTACGAATTGCCGGATGCCAGTCAGTACCGGATCAACACTGGGCCGCAGTGGGTCACGGGACCCGAGGTTCCCCCATATCGGACAGAGAACCGAAGGAGTCCGAAAACATACCTTACATAATCAGTTAATGTGTTTTTTTTATTCATGATTAAGGGGCAGGTCGCATAAATAAATGTATAAGGTGCGGACGCCCCAGGGCCCCACCAGGTTAATACGGCCGTGATCCCAGATGAGCGTTATTTTCAGCGATTTGTTAAAATTTGGGTTAACGTTATTAGAAATAGCAGCATTTCCTTCCATTATTTAAACAGGTCTTTAATTCATCCTATTCACCTTTACTTTAATACAATTCTCTCCTGGTCGTTTCCGGAGTACATTTTGGTCAAATTCACTTATTCATAATTTTTATGATTTTTTTTAAATTCAGCATATAATGTGTAGAATATGCATATCTATAAATCGTTTTGTAATAGTTTGCAGGCTATTGAAAAAGAAACGTTCTTGTTGGTGACTAGTAAGACGGCGTGCGTAAATTAAGATTGATCTACTACCGATCAAATTATTAATAATAACCCGAGATAATTGATCGATTGCCTTTTACAAGCTATGGGCTACAGCCATATATGTTAACGGGGTCATCATAGGAATACACGTAACGAAAAATCACAACATATTTTATAACAAGAGAAGAACCGATCGCCGTCTCCTAAAAAATATTTGATTCAATTACTCCCGCCCCGCCCCCGTCCCCGCCCCCTCACCCCTTAGTACATGCATGGACGAGGACACAAAACGCAATGGTCATGTAGTACCGAAGGTTTCGAACAATGGTGTATACTTTGAATGTAGGTGACTTCGGGGTATTGATCATCAGGCAGCAGGTATGGTATACAAGAAAAACTCACCTGTCTATCTCAGACAAGCATGCCATTAACGTCTCTCTGGTATCGGCATCTTTTGGAACACCCCATCTTAAATCACATTCTATAAGTCGAAGTTTTCGTTCATCACACCATTGACGTAAGACGGGCACCACCGACTTGACCAAATATTCACGTTCACAGTTCATATCTTTAAACGTACTTGATATGAACAATCGAATGGTCTTCCATTGTTTCCTCTGGTAATAGAATACATGTATATGAACTCATTAATCAAAAGTTGACAGTTTCTGACTGAAGTGTACCCATGTTCGTAAATCACGACTGAGCTGTGACTGTTCGGTCACGATAATGCACTTCTTTAAATGGCATTTGGTAATTGAACAGTATCACACTAAACACAACACAATTTATATGGAAAACACAATCACTGGTTTATATACACATAGCAAGTATCTGTTTGTCGTAATTATATGTTAAAGCCCCAATACCACTCTTGTTATAACTGAATAATATGTCCCAATCTTTATTCTGGTCAAGAAATAGTACTATTTTACAATATTCCAATTAATAAATGATACAAATTTCATCTTGACACACCTAATTTTAAAAATTGGAAAAATTCAAATACACGGTTTGAAAAGCTTTACGTAAGCACTTTCAAATGCAACTTGGATTTAAACATTATTTCGAACCCTCTGGACAAGTAAAATAGGATGTAATGGATAATTTACACAACAGGTAGGACACTTAAACATCTAGCAGTTAGAATAAGGCTATATTTGTCTGGACCTGTCAAGCCAGCTAGAGTGGTATTGTTCCTTTAACACCCATTAGGTTATCTTATTTGTTATTTATGCGTTAGTGATGTTAAGTTACCAATTGAACCAATCACCCTGTATTTAACACCATGCCTTTTTATGGATTCACCTATTTTTGTAACATATAAATATTAGGTCATTTCGGAACTAACATACGGTTCAATTTTATTTTAATAATATAATAATCCAATGCAGCAGTAGAAAACCCACGCGGTTGAACAGGCGACCATATTCTTTGTAAAGTACAATCGAGGAATCGAAACCATGCCACTTGACTCAATGACAGACCTTGTGATCTAATAATAATAGCACACGCGTTAAGTCATTCGGTCACCCCATCCCCGTCTAGGAAATTAAATGAAATGTGGTTTAACGTCCAACTGTTATGCACCTAACATGGGCTAATGGAAGATGGGCATACGCCATACATTGTGCCATGAGTGAGATTTTGCCAAGGGATCTTTTACGTGCACGCCAATATGTACACGGGACCTTGGTTTTCGTCCCATCCGAACAACTAGACAACTGTCCTTGTCAGACCCTCCGTTCTGCATCACTGATAACAGGAAACCACACAGGAAAATCGAGATACACTTTCTCGGCCAATGCAGCGAGCCAGCGCCTTGTCCACTTAGCCACGTGCCCCCCACCCCTCCCCCAATCAAGGAATTTACATACTTTTTTGTCAGGAGAAACGACAGGTGCATCATCAGAAATTAACTCATCTACAGCATCCCAGAAATTGCAATCTGGATTATTAACTCTTTTGTCTTGCAAAATTTTCCGGATATCCTTTTGTTCCCATTTTCGAATGATTTGGGTGTCTTTATGGCGCAGTGATGACATGTGGGAGGTGACACCAGGAACTTTAGAAGATTTGGACTTTTGTGATTTCACGACTGCAGTTTTCTGATTTCCGCCATCTTTAAGCTGACCCATTGGTTTCTTTTCTGAAGGTATGTTACCATTAGTATTTGACCCATTCTGCATTGATGCTCCACATCCCATCTTTGGATGGAACCAACAATAATAATAATCAGAATATTGGTATGGATTCTACATGATCTTTTTCTAAAGCGTAAATAGCCTACAAATGTAAAAAAGATTTCTGAAAAATGGTGTCCTAGTAATCACCGACAACAAGAATCGACAATGTATTGCAAAATGTGACCGACAGGGAAAAAAATTCATTGAATGAAAATTAAGGCAGATATGTAGTGTGTAAGAGCCCATGAATGTCTAAAAACCCTCTTTTCGCCTATGGGAATAAACAAGAACACTGATACCAAATAAACCTACCGACAAGAAGAAATACTTATCCAAACATAGTGCCTGGATAAACATTGTACATATTTAAAAATAAAAACTGCTTGGACAATGAAATTAGAATAAATCAATCAGTATAACACCGTTGCAGAGAGAGAGAGAGAGAGGGAGAGAGAGAGAGAGAGAGAAGCATGTTGAGTTATAACTTACCGTCATTGAGTATTAAATCAAATCCTACGTCGTCGGCGGTGGTGTATAATAAAGACCAATATTCACAGGTTTCCTATATTGTATTGTATCGTTTAAACCTAATGAATCACCAAATTAATGTCATGCTATCAATATCGATAATATACCGGACTAATTTTATCTACATGTATACAAACTTACACTGTGTTTAATGACCTGAATCGACACGAGAATTAGGTTATATATGTGTATAACGTCCAATCGATATAACACCGTCATTCAATACTTGACAACCGATATAAACAGATATAAATATCACGTGATAATACCCTTCAATGAACCGTGTCAGTGAATGACAGACTGGACAGCCTTCGAGTACGCTTGCATGGTCACGATTATACGACATGCAAGGTATAGTTCACAGCACACGAACGGAAGCTAGTTCGACCATAGTCTTCAAAATCGACCCCGCACTCTTCCATATGAACTGCTACAAAACATTTTACTTCACGAAACCGCAAGTTGGCTTAACGAAAACTTTGATATGACCATTCTTTGGAGACAAATTCCAGGAACGTTTGCCAAAGTTTTAGACTATGCTAAGAAAGCTGTACTAGAGGATAACGACGATTTTAAGAACGTGCTCACAGTTGAGTTAGTCCAGGGTGTATTTGCAGTACATTTATTTATATTTACAATGTACATGTATATCAAACAGATGTATTGTATGAACAAAATCGTTTGTTTGTGTCTAATGAGAACGGAAAGGAAATAAGGTGTAACTTCCTACTGTTCTTTTCCGAATACGGGCATAGCCCAATCAGCGTGCTATAAGGCAACGTTTGCCCGGGTAGTGGCTCTACGGTCTTCTCTTATATCAAATTTAACTAGCCAGGGTTTTTTACATGTACGCTGGAGTCGGATGGTCTTTTCTATTAAATACATTGTTTAAAGGCAATAAAGCCATGTCCTTCATTATTATGAATACGAAGGTTGCACTGTCTGCGTTGGGGGGGGGGGGGGGAGAATGTACTACTGTTACGCTCCGAATGGACTATTGAATACGAGCACACGCTTTAAAGTCACTCGGCAATTCTCGACAGATTCCAGTACCCCAGAGCCTTATATATGAAGAGTCTGGCCAACCCGTGTCCCGATTATGCTTGGGTAATGGTGTTCACGTGACACGTGGACGCCATTGCGTTGCCCATCTAAATAGAATCCCCTGCATAGTAGCCTATAATTTGACGTGTTTTAAATGACATAATTGGTCTGTTGTGTGGATGTGAAATGCCACACAAGAGATTGGCGAGGGATTTATATGCACAGGTTCCCCAAAAATTCGTGTTTTTAATGATTTCAAACGACCCTAGATTCTTTTTGTAGTTTGAAGAAATTCCGAACCTAATTACATATTCCATCATTGGTTATTTTTTATTTAATTTTTGTCCCCCGCCTTTCGAAGAAAGCAGGGGACTATTAAAATGGGTTCGTATGTCTGTCTGTCTGTCCGTCTGTCTGTCTGTCTGTCTGTCCGTCTGTCACACTTTTTGGGACACAATTACTCTTTCTAATTGAGCTAGAATATTCAAACGTGGTGTAGGTATTTATTAGGTCATTACCTTGATGGAGTTTGAATATGAGCATTTTCCGCTTAGGGTAAGCAGAGATAAGCAACTTGATTGGTTAATGCTTTGGGTCACGATAACTTAAGTTGTAATTAAGTGAGAGTGATGAAACTTGGTATATAGTTTTATTTCATCAATACCTTGACTAAGTTCGGTAATGAGCATTTTCTGCTCAGGGTAAGCAGAGCGATAAGCAATTTGATTGGCCGAGACTTTGGAACATAATAACTCTTCTTCTAATTGAGCTAGGATATTCAAACTTGGTGTAGGTCTTTATTACGTCAATACCTTGATGAAATTCGAAGGTGAGCATTTACCGCTTAGGGTAAGCAGAGATAAGCAATTTGATTGGTTGATGCTTTGGAACGCCATAACTTGAGTTGTAATTAAGTTAGAGTGATGAAACTTAGTATATAGTTTCATTTCATCAATACCTTGACTGAGTTCAATAATGCGCATTTTCTGCTTAGGACAAGCAGAGCGATAAGCAATATGATCGGCCGAGACTTTGGAACATAATAACTCTCCCTCTAATTGAGCTAGGATATTCAAACTTGATGTAGGTGTTTATTAGGTCAATACCTTGATGGAGTTCGAAGATGGGCATTTTCTGCTAAGGGTAAGCAGAGATAAGCAATTTGATTGGTTGATGCTTTGGGACGCAATAACTTTAGTTGTAATTAAGTGAGAGTGATGAAACTTGGTATATAGTTTCATTTTATTGATACCTTGACTAAGTTCAATAATGAACATTTTCTGTTGAGGGTAAAGCGATAAACAATTGATAGGTTTAGACTTTGGAACACAATAATTCTCCTTCTAATTAAGGTAGAATGTTCAAACTAGTTGTAGGCGTTCATTAGGTGAATGCCTTGATGGAGTTTGATGATGAACATTGTCTGGTTCTATCTGATAGAGAGTGATGAAACTTAGTGTTTAGTTTGATTGCTCAATACTTTTGAAAAAAATTAATGAGCGATTAAATAATATGTGTCATCTATTTATTTTTGGATTTCGGCGGGAGACATCAGCCTCACTGTTGGCTTGTTTTTTTTTGATGAATGAATATTCGAAAATTTGTTATGAACTTGAGAAAGCGACTTTGACATAGGCCTAGCCTTAGTTAAGTACCCGGTACGGTAGATGTTTTTTCGATTTAAATTTCGTCTGTATGGCATAAATTCTTGCGGTTTTGGTTAATTTGTATATGTTTTATGAATTCATACATGAGTGGATTTTCGAAAAAAAATATGTACTTTGGAATAACACTTTTGACTTTGACACAGTGTAGGCCTAAAGTTATCTAGACTACCATCCTCCTCGCAGTGTTCCGTTTGATGAGAGCTAATCCCACTACTCCCTGCTGGACTGAGTGGGTATTATTGTCACTAATTATGACTGGTCAGTGGTCCTATTACTGACCAATCACTGACTTCGTTACAAAGGTATTACCTTTAAAACAGGACGTTTAATTAGGGCAACTATGTTTACATAACGTTACGTCATGGCTGCACGTTTTTTATGCTATATTAACCAGTGCATAGCAGGATATTGCAGTAAAACTAATTGCGTGACAAACCAGGCTATCGGCATTGACGTAAAGTAAACACTACTGTATGGTAACATTACATCTCAATTAGAAGGATATTTATTGTCTTCCAAAGTCTTGGCCAATCGAATTGCTTATAGCACTGCTTACCCCGAGCAGACGATGTTCATTATCGAACATACTCATGGAATTATAGAGACAATCTCACCGTTATTGAGGATTTGATATTGAAGGGTGGTCAAATTATCATACCAGCTAAAGTACGCCAATAAATGCTCTCCAAAATTCATTCGCGTCACCTTTGAATCAAAGGATGCAAACAGCGCGCTAGAGATGTACTATCCTGGCCACGAATGAACTTTGAAATTGAACTACATATCTCAAAATGTTAAATTTGAGGTGTTAAACAAAACCACAATTGCAAAGAATCGCTACAATAATCACATCAGATACCCAAGAGACCGTCGCAGAAAGTTTGCACATGTTTATTCACTATACATAGAAAAGACTACCTACGATTTGTTTTTGCGATAGATGAACTACCAACACTCTCAACTACTTGTACTACAGTCATTCCAAACTCTCAGCTCATTTTGCCAGGCAGGGCAAACCAGAGATTCTGATAAGTGATAATGTTTCTCAGTTCTCAGCAGCAGAATTTCATGAGTTTGCCAACAAATGGGACTTCAAACACCAAACATCCACCCCAAAATACAGTCAGTTAAATAGTTTAGCTGAAAACAGCGTACAAATAGCTTAAGTGCATTCGTTCATCATTCTTCTTGAATGTAGACCACCTCAACACCTAGACATTGCCTACGCCGTTTTTTAGGACTTCGAATTTTGTCTGATGGTTCTGATTGTTAATACTTGGTTCCCTCCCCCCGCCACGCATTGTACCATGATCGTATGCAGTGAGGCATGACATCTCATCAAGATAATACACCGGTCATTTTAAGAATGACATATCGGTATTTTGTTTTATGTTCACCTTTACGATGCCAGGGAGGAGAATTGTGCCCAGGCGACGGCAGTTTCACCGAATAGTAATCACATTCTTGCTGCCTAGGTTTCTTTTGCTTGCACTCCTTGCGTACACTGTGTAGGCTATTCGTTCAATCAGAAAGTCTAGTTACAATTGCCTTGTCGACCTCATGATAAATTAGAACTGGGCTTGAAAAATACCCCGCTGAGAATATAGTATTATTTTTACAATATATCTCATTTATCCAATATATACCAGTAATATTATATATAAAAAATATTTTTTATAAAGTTTAATAGATGAAATACTATATTATGGTATCACAAACTAGCTACTGTTTTTTTTTCTTAAAACAGAGCAGCAGTATTCACGTCACGGGATGGAAATCCTGTCGTTGGTGGAAAGTAGTTTTGTTTTCAGCTGTCACCTGTCAGTGGTGGCTCCTGGAAATGTATTCAAATTTAAGGTTTGCGAGGAACATGGGAATGAGAAAATTGCCCAAGGAATGAATGAGTACCGTTTAACATTATATTTACATTATGAGACAAATGAAACCTGGTTTCATAAAATATTTTAATTTACAAATGAGGATCTACTGTAGGCGAAGCGCATAAAAGATATAAAGGTGAGGTAGAAATATCACAATTGCTTTTACCGGTCATGACCACATCGTTAACAATGTTAAATCGTTTTTAATCTGATTAAATACAGATCTTTACTTCGTTTCGTTTTTTGTATACATTGGACGGCATACAATACATGCAGATCTGACAAGTTATAGTGGGAGTTAACGTCAGGGGTCAAACGAGCGGCTTTTGACCATATGTCGCCGGACATTGATTTTTCAATCAGTATTGACATGTCTAGTGGTTAACGTCCAGTTCCGTACATCAAAATGCCAAGAACTCGCCGAAACAGGCCGGTTTTTTTTAGCTAATCCCTCACACATACAGAATACGTCAATAATAACAACTCTTACCGGTTCTAATGTAGTAAAGACAAGTAAAACGAAATTTTAAACTATAAAACGAAGCGAAGTAGGATTTGTGTTTTAATCAGATCGGGTCCTTTTTTTAGTGCTCACAAACAGTATAAATTAAAACTGGTATTATCTGTACCATCAACTAGTGAATGACGATCCACAAAATGTTCCAATAATGTGACACCAACTATCACAGGACTCGTCCACACACTACATAACGAATATTGATAGTTTGACGTGCTGAGCTTATATGTTGAGTACTGTGCTGGAAATCGGTTAGTAACGTCTTTGGAATATCTTTGGATTCATCTGCATTTAGCAGTGACAATTTGTACACTGTTACATCAGAGCATGAATTGTAGTTTAGCTTTAGCACACATTTACAAGTGGTTTCAAACTGACACATTATTTGCTGGTTGCATTGCAATAAGTTTGTTTGCTTCGTCCATCCTCCCAAGCTTGGACAGCACTATAATACAGTCCTGTCTTGAACGAACTGTAGTTGGATGATTTTCACCTAAGATCTCCACTAATATTTCATTCTCGCTTAAGTAATGCCCAATACTGATCTCTAGAAATTCACGGCTTTTATTTTTAATCCAGCGATTCCAATACATATTAGCGTAGAGCTGATAACACCTGGCTGGATGGAGACTTAACCTTCCGTACGAAGACATGCATAGCGCCAAAGATTTCTCAAAGTAATTAATTGGAACATCTGTAATGAAAATGCATGCCACTTTAGTATCTGTCAGAAACGGGGTTCAGACCCGTAGCTAGCGGGGTGGGGGGGGGGTGCATTACCCAATGGGAAATACTCAGTTACCCCAATGGGCGCCTTTGGCACCATTTCCATTGGACGCCATACCAATCCAACGGCCATCGTGTCCCTCTTGCCCCCAAAAATTGTGATCGGACATACATCAGCCTGTTCAACCACCCTTAGTCTCATTCCAACTGGGGAGTCACGGTGGCTAAGTGGGTAAGACTACCGGCATTAGTCTAGAAAGTTTATCGGGATTTTCCGATGTGGGTTTCCCTTGTCAGTGGTGCAGGATAGAGGGCCTGGTAAGGACAGCTGTTTGGTCGTTCGGATGGAACGTAAAAACCGAGATCCCGTGTATACAATGACATGCACGTAATAGGTCCCCTGACAGTTGGAATTTAATATAAGAGTAGGCTATAGTGCCGCTGCCCGGGCAAAATTTCCCTCATAGCACACTGTATGGTGTTTACCCGTCTTCATTAACCCAGTCGGAGCAGACCAGTGTTAAACTCTATTTCATTTCATTTTATTCATTCAAACGGCACAGTCGTAACGTCCGAGCGACCAAGCAACGCTCGAACGAATATGGAAATCCCAACGCACGAATAAAATCATCGCATTCAAGTGTTACAGCTAAATAAGCGACATATCTATGCATTTTGTTTAGCAACATTATCCTTTCTCATACCAAAGAACTGAAGAGAGGCGATGACATGGATTGATATGATGTTAAGACTTGTCTCGAGATTTAAGAACAACAAAAGGGCTCGTTGTTTGGGCAACCCTATAAAAGACTACATTGCAGGTAGGTAGCGATCATATCGACGAATGTCTGATTATAAAGGAATTTTAAGTAAACAATTTCTTGCCATATATATAGTTTCAGTATATTTGCAGAACGTTTTATTCTAATGACACCAATTTTAATCACTTTACGTAAGTATTTTTAAGGATGAATTTAGAAAATTGCAAAATGGATTTATATGACTAAAATTAGTAAAATATGAAATTAAAACGATGTGCCGTTGTTAAATTTGAAAACGTGTCTCTCTAGAAAAAAGAAAAGAATACAGATTGCGGCCGTTAATTCATCCATCGAGCGGTTGTTAGAAATTTGGGCATTAATAAACAATGACTTTACTCACTCATATCAGTATTATATTGGTTTTTCCCTCCCAGCATGAAATAGACGACCGCCAAGCCCCCGCCGTTGTTGTTTTTCTTGAAGATATGTTCAGCTTCTTCCAGATATTTTTTATCAAAGTATCCAGCAATCGACAGAACTTCTCCAAGTTTATTATCATTCTTGTCGAAATATTTGGTATAAACCTGAAAATAATCAAGAATTTGTTAATTATCGTAGCAATAATTCTTGACTATCAAGACATTTTGGTCAAAACTACAAACAGCCATAACTTCGCTCAGAATAAAGTAACTCGACATAAAATTTCAGTATATTAATTTTCTAAACTATTACAGCATGACATGACATGGAATGGGGTTTAACGTCTTACTGTTCTGGCTCAAACACTGTGCTAATGGAGGCGGGCGTACGCCTTACAGTGTGATATGAGGGAACTTTGGCCCCGAAATATATCGAATTCCAACTGCCAAGGGATCTTTTACGTACCCGCCAATGTGTACACGGGACTTTGTTTTTTGTTCCATCCGAACGACTAGACAGCTGTCTTTGTCCGGCCCTCTGTTGTTAGTTAGAGCATAGAATACATTTAGTTTGAACACAGGCCTACCTCGTAACACCTTCTACTGTATACAATTCCTGTTTGACGGTTACTTTTATATAGAGGGTTATTACCATACACAAACTTCATACCTGTAGTAATACACATATATATTATGTGTGAGATAAATGGGGTTTAATGTCCAATCGACACAAACTTACATATGACTCAATTATATTTCAATAAAATGTTACTTAGCAGTGGGGGGAGACCGGAAGATCCGTAGAAAATAATAATATAAACATTGTATTTAACAGAGCAAATGTATAGGCCCACAGGCTAATGAAGATGTGCTAAGTGGGAAATGGCACAGATGGATTTTTTTGTCCCATCCCAACGACTATACGTCATGTCTCTTGCTAGGCCCGGGAGCGAACGCGAGACCGTCCGGCCAGCGTGGCACTGTCGCTCGACTAGAACAGAGACGAACCAGATTGGTCATATGAGAATAAATCGCCCTTACTGTCAAATAATTGCAATTCATTGACGTTTATCAGAGGGTTAAATATAATTAAAAAAATATCAGTTAAATACAAATGAACAAACCTATTATAATTAAGCTGTTCATCGTTACGGGTCGATGGAATTAATCCCATAGCATAAAAGCATTACTTGCTACGTTAGAAATTATTGAGAGCCAGAGAGATGTAGCGGTCTTTAGCAATGGGAGGAAAACAGAGAAAACCTACGAGGTCGAACCTTCTGGTCCAAGTACTCGTTTTAAACCACTAGACCACTAGACCACCCAAACCCGCCCTAACGGCGTGTGGAAACCGCGCTTTCATTTTCTCAAACCGAGATTCGAATCAGAAGCTTTCTGGACAAGAAGCCACCACCCCCCCCCCCACCACAGCATCATACCCCATCCCCACCACAACATCGTACCACACCCCTCATACACCCTGACTTACCTATAATATATATATAAAAAAATAAAATGAGCCAGGTGATATAAAACCTTACCGAGGACTAGAAAATAAACAGATTTAAATCCTTACCCCTTCTATAACAAAGAGTGAGCATAGCATATAAAGGATCCGCTGATTCTCTGGAGATATTACCAAACTCATTTTCCAATTGTTCCAATAAAACTTCTAATATTTCTATAGCTGCGTCATATTCACCGATATCCACAAGAAACCAACCAAGTTCATTCTTTAGGTGAAACAGTTCCTTATCTTCTGTAACGGTCTTCAGGAACGAAAAAAATAATAGCTAATGCAACTTGTCAAAGCAAAGCTCCACAGAACTAACATTGCAGCAACCAATCCAAAATATTAAAGTGACATTATCAATTTCAGAAAGAAAATAAAGGTAAATAAGTATAATGTCATGTTTATAATTTCCCCTGACTTTTAAAGGGCCATTCTGTAGGATTTAGATAAATAGCTGGTCGTTCTGCTATATTATTTCCAAAATAGATAATGCAAAATGAATATATTGAAAATTCCATTCAACTTACTGTATCAATGGTTGTAGTTTTGATAAGGTGTGTGCATCAAGTGGCTTATTCAGGGAAATAATTTTGGACGAGCATCCCCGAACTACAGGCTATATGGAATCATCGCCATATCTTGTCCTTTCAGAATGGTGGCCCGGTGTTTTAGGCGCTTGTTCACTAACTTAAAGGTCCATTATAGCATATTACATTGCGTATGCCAATCTGCATTATCCCGGTTGGGTCGGGATAGTAGAGCGATAAGCGCTATATAAATATATTTTTTTACCAGGTATGAATAAGATTGGGGAAAAGGCTCAACCCCTCCACACTTAATTTTGCGTAGGCCTACCTAGGTAGATATAAGGAGCCTCAGGCCAGGGTATAATATAATATTTTGACACTATCATAAGCCTTTCTTACACGCACTGCTCCTCCATGGTAATCCTGGTTGTCCTCAATTTTTATCCTCCTATAGCTTTGAGGGTGGGAGATTGGGGGTGGGTCTCTCTTCATCTGTATCCGGCATTGTATAAAAATATTGAGATGAACAAGAAATTGTCATGTCAAGTCGTCATCATCAAGTTTAATTATAAAGTCGACATTAATCAGTCTATGGTAAGATCAACGGGCGTTTAAACAGCCACAAAGCATGTAAGTCACAGCAAGCACCTACCTTAGTGTAATCGTTTAGAAATTTGGTATAGGACTTAGCAGCTATATCATAGCCACCAATATACTGCCAATACTTCATTAACTGTAACTTAGTCTTCTCTTGGTACAACTGTAGAAACATGTCTGCTTGTAGAAGACAATTCTCGAGATCTTTCCGATTACCCAACTCATACACATGAAACGGAAGTTCCTCTGCCTTTCTGGTTATATCATTGCTACGGGGAAAAATATGTTGTATTATTACAAAGAGAATTCCCAAGTACTTTGGTGGTTTTCCCTTCATATTAATTAGTTCATGTTTTATGCAGTCAAAAGGACAGACTTTAAGGATAATATGGACAGGTGATCTGATCAAAAACAAATTTTGAATATACTTATTAATAACATATCTTTACCTGTCGATAACATTTTGTATTAATTTGGGTGCTATAATTGACAACAAAAGAAAACGCTCTTGTTGGTTCAAGCTGGTTCGACTGATAACACAGATGTGGAAATGCTTTGTCTACGCTGATATATGTTTGTTAACCAATCACAGTTGTTGAAGGGATAATTATACAGATTAGTAAGTAGCTTACTGAAATGATAATCAAGGAAATTTTATCTAGTCTGTTATTTCATTGATAATGCGTTATAGTTTGTCTTTACGATTTAAATGGTATTTTTACGAAGCAATCAGTTATTTCTAGAAACCAATGCAAACTGAAATTTAACAAACTAAAGTTCCATGGCACCTTCTAAAAACCAATACAAGTTGAAACAAACGAAAGTTTCACGGTACCTATAGAAACCAATATAAATTGAAACAAACGAAAGCTCCATGGCACCTTTAAGATACAAATTGAAACAAAATAAAGCTCCACGGTACCTTCTTGAAAAGTAATCAGCTAGACGTTGATGCCACCAGCGTTGAACCTCTTCATCACTCAAATACACTTTTCTTACAACTTTACTAGCAGATCTGTGATAGAAATCTAACCGTCCTTCACCTGATGTTCCACATGGTCTTAGAAACGTCTTTAAACCAAGATAAACATAAGCCCACTGAAAATACAGTTAAACGTTGAAATCTTTTATTACACTGTTCAATGATAATAGTGCCATCGATATTACAAATTGCAAGAATAAAATAAAAACCAAGTTCGAACAATCCAAACCATAAGACAGAATTCAAAGTTCTAAAAAAACGTTATAGGCAAAATAGTGTATTCCAGCAAAATAGTTTAATCAGCAATTGGACTGCTCCTCGTGTACAAAATACACGACAAACAGTGGTAACAGGTGTCCGGAAGAGTAAGCTTACCCTGTCTCAGTATTCATTAGGTTCTGTTTAACGGGGCCGTTAGATATATGTTGTTGAAAAAAGCGGTTATTTCCCTGTGTGTGTTCCCATCGTCACAGATCAGTAGGACGCTAAACCCCATATCATTTCAGTTTATTTAGAAGTGGAAGACTCCTAGCAAAATAGTGTATTCAAGCAAAATAGTTTAACCAGCAATTGGACTGCTCCTCGTGTACAAAATACACGACAAACAGTGGTAAGCTTGTTCGGAAGAGTAAGCTTACCCTGTCTCAGTATTCATTAGGTTCTGTTTAACGGGGCCGTTAGATATATGTTGTTGAAAAAAGCGGTTATTTCCCTGTGTGTGTTCCCATCGTCACAGATCAGTAGGACGTTAAACCCCATTTCATTTCAGTTTATTTAGAAGTGGAAGACTCCTAGCATCCTCTCTTTTAGTCGTGTCGTACAATTTGAAGCTCTGCAGTACGTTTTAGAAATAAAAACGTTCAAGTTGAATTAAATGGCAGGAGTATCGGATCATTGCGAATAACAAGTCATTCATATAATTGAACAGTGCAATTCTTAAATGAATAACTGAAACGAAATAAAATGGGGTTTAACGTACTAATACGCTGTACAGTGTGCTATGAGGGATATGTTACCCGGACAGTGGCCCTTCGTCTTACAAACGTGGCTCCCTTAACTAAAAAAAAGAAAGCAGTTTGAGTCAAGGGTTTATGTTAAGGTGTATTGTTTGCATCCCTAAAGCATGTCAGTAAATTATATATATAGATCAAATATCCCACCTCAGCCATACTTATTTTGCCATTAGAACTGTTATCAGTCTTCACAGATTTCTTATACGACACAGGCTTCAGGGCAAGTAACTCTAACAACTCGGATTCCATCAGACCAAATCTAGAGGTTTCTAAGACACAAAGAGTGGCCACAACAAAATCTTCGCCATAGTCTTGACTTATTCTCTCAAATACCTGAAAATTAAAAAAAGGCGCCATTTAAACAGTTTCTGCCTGAAATCTTCATCGTATGTTTTCTTCAATGGAAACATAAGTCTACTTAAGATTTCATGTAAATATGTCTGCACAAAAAATAACAACACTTTTTACATATTATTACAAAGCCGGACATCTTGTCATTCCCTTGTAATTTTTAAGGGAGCATCAAGGGAAATAACTGTACCGAAACCCCATTTTTAATTTAATCTAATCAATAAAAAGGGATGAAATGGGGTTTAACTTCCTACCTTCTAAGCTAATAAGACGGGAGTATACCATACAGTATGCCATACCGTTATCTTAAACGGTCAAGGTTTGTTTTACGTGCACGCCAGTGTGTACATGGGATCTGCGGTTTTCGTCTCATCTGAACGACAAGACACTGGCCGGCCTGCACCCACTGACAAGGAGACAACATGCTGTCCAAATCTCTGGGGAACTTTCTCCACTGTGACACCGACACTGGTACTAACACATGGTTTAATTCTAGGCAGGTTTCCCCCGAGTTCTTCGGTTTCGTCCTGCAGTAATGATCGAAATCATTCGCACGATCTGTGCCAAGGGCCAAATTGGAAACACGCCTCAGGCTTAATTTGCTACCCTTGTAAAATGACGAGAATATTTCAACCATTCAGCCCCACGTTAATTAAGAGCAAAGACGGATTCTGTTGTATATTATTGCATAATATTGTATATAATTGTTTTATATTATCTAATAGTAAGTGCAGGAGGACCTTATTACGCACAAAACAAAAATCTACAAGATAAATCTGTCGACAAGACTGAACATGGACATTAAAAAAAGTAAATATCAAATTAACTGAATGGAACCGGGGGCCAACCGTAAGCGTCCATTGTGCTGTACAACCCCGGGCCTGTTATGGTACAGGCTTCACTAAAAACGAAAAAAAATACAAAAAAGACGTAACAGAAATATTGCGACAACCTTGAGTGGCGATATTCTACTAGTTGACGTCATGCGTTAGGACGTCAAACAATATATTAAATTGTGAAATTTCATCTAAAAAAAACATAATCCATTTTGGTGGAGCAGTTTGGAAGCCAATGTGAGCCCTGTAAACAAGAATCAAACGAATTATAACTTACTATCTTGGTCAATCCAGCTAGATCTTGTGGTAAGGTTTCGATTTTTTTAGTCAATGTACTGAAATCTCCCGAAACTCTCAATTCCTCGCAAGCAACACTTAACCACAATGGTCTTCCAGCATCTTCCTTTTTAACCAGTAGAGACATCTGGAGATAAGAATATATGAAAACTGCTGACCAAATATTGTTTCTCTTCAATAGCTGGTGGGATATTTTATTATTTGAATTGTAAACAGATAAAATCAAAACATTTTATAGCTGCAAACTACGGAAGCTCAAATACGAACTAATTTTGTTTTTTTTCGATTTCCTATTTCTATTTTTAATTTTTAATTTTGTAAAATAATTTTTAATTTTGTGAAATAATTTTTAATTTTAAAATTATAATTTTTAATTTTAATTTTAAACTTATAATTTTTAATTTTAAATTTATAATTTTATAATTTTATATTTTGTATTTTAATTTCTATTTTGTATTTTAATTTCTATTTTGTATTTTAATTTCTATTTTGTATTTTAATTTCTATTTTGTATTTTAATTTCTATTTTGTATTTTAATTTCTATTTTGTATTTTAATTTCTATTTTGTATTTTAATTTCTATTTTGTATTTTAATTTCTATTTTGTAAAATAATTTCTATTTTGTAAAATAATTTCTATTTTGTAAAATAATTTCTATTTTGTAAAATAATTTCTATTTTGTAAAATAATTTCTATTTTGTAAAATAATTTCTATTTTGTAAAATAATTTCTATTTTGTAAAATAATTTCTATTTTGTAAAATAATTTCTATTTTGTAAAATAATTTCTATTTTGTAAAATAATTTCTATTTTGTAAAATAATTTCTATTTTGTAAAATAATTTCTATTTTGTAAAATAATTTCTATTTTGTAAAATAATTTCTATTTTGTAAAATAATTTCTATTTTGTAAAATAATTTCTATTTTGTAAAATAATTTCTATTTTGTAAAATAATTTCTATTTTGTAAAATAATTTCTATTTTGTAAAATAATTTCTATTTTGTAAAATAATTTCTATTTTGTAAAATAATTTCTATTTTGTAAAATAATTTCTATTTTGTAAAATAATTTCTATTTTGTAAAATAATTTCTATTTTGTAAAATAATTTCTATTTTGTAAAATAATTTCTATTTTGTAAAATAATTTCTATTTTGTAAAATAATTTCTATTTTGTAAAATAATTTCTATTTTGTAAAATAATTTCTATTTTGTAAAATAATTTCTATTTTGTAAAATAATTTCTATTTTGTAAAATAATTTCTATTTTGTAAAATAATTTCTATTTTGTAAAATAATTTCTATTTTGTAAAATAATTTCTATTTTGTAAAATAATTTCTATTTTGTAAATAATTTATTATTTTGTAAATTTATTTTTAATTTCAAACTTATAATTTTTAATTTTAAACTTATAATTTTTAATTTTAAACTTATAATTTTTAATTTTAAACTTATAATTTCATATTTTGTATTTTAATTTCTATTTTGTAAAATAATTTCTATTTTGTAAAATAATTTCTATTTTGTAAAATAATTTCTATTTTGTAAAATAATTTATAATTTTGTTTTTCTCGAGTATTATGGCACGATCGTAGTGAACTGTCCTCAGCCACCTGGCATTATACCGTTAAGTGAAACAATGTAACAATCATTGAACTTGCACTGATTTGAACTGACCTCAGCGACCTGTCGGCCATAACCTTCATAATTGACGGCCCAGGTTTAACTTAAATTATCACAAGCGAATTTCAAAGCTAATCTAATGCTTCGATACAATTTCTTATTGCCGACTTCATTTAGATGACAACGATCGTCACCAAAAATTTGATGTGGGCTATTAAAAATGTTTCTGTGTCGCCAAATAAAAAATATTGGTACCCACTTAACCTGAGCTAATTGAAGACGGGCACACGCCACACAGTGTGCTATGAGGGAAATTTTGCCCGGGCAGCGGCGCTACGGCCTACTCTTATATCGAATTCCAACTGCCAAGGTATCTTTTACGTGCACTTCCATGTGTACACGGGACCTCGGTTTTTCGTCCCATCCGAACGACTAGGCAGCTGTCCTTATCAGGCCCTCAGGGGAAATCACGTCGGAAAATCGAGATGAACTTTCTCGGCCAATGCAGGGACCGAACACTCGACCTTCAGGCTAGCGAACCAGCGCCTTATCCACTTAGCCACCGTGATTCCCCATATAAAAGTCAAAATTGCGTTCACTACATTTTTCCGATGTAAATATGATTGATAAGTGTCTCCGCTCTCCGTCTGAGAGAGAGAGCGAGAGAGAGAGAGAGGGGAGGGGGTTAACGTCCACTCGACGCACACATAGGTCATTTTGGGGCTAACATATGGTTTGATTTTATTTCAATAATTTGCTTGCGCGCAGGGGTATTTAGCAGTGGGAGGAAACCGGGGATTCGAAACCACGCCAGTCGACAGAGTGGCAGGCTTTATGATACGGCACAAACGTGCTAACCATGTACAAGTGATTATTGTCTTGTACTCGGTGCCGTTATGTCTTTAGTGCACCGATTGGCATCTTTGTATTAATAATTTCTTGCATATTTTGTATGAAAGGTTTTTGCTAATATTAGGTGATAATTTAAGAATGATGTGATGTGTTGTCTTTGGTTTCTTGAAATTTTGATTATTTAGTGCATATTTTAATATAAAAACTAGGTACCATCCATTTACATTGTGTCTGCAAGCTGGTTGGAAGAACCCATTTTAATACATACATGTACAATATAGACCACCCTATACATAATCGTGCTGTCAACGTAGGTCAGAGGTGATGAAAACTAATGTAGCGTTCCCGGAACTGATAAGGATGTAAAGAAAACATAAATGTAAGATAGGGTGTGTGTATAAGATTTTTTTACAAAATGAAATATTAATCTACAAAATTAAAACTTATTGTACAAAATAGAAAATAAAAAAAACAAAATTAAAATTATTTTTACAAAATTAAAATTATTTTTACAAAATTAAAATTATTTTTACAAAATTAAAATTATTTTTACAAAATTAAAATTATTTTTACAAAATTAAAATTATTTTTACAAAATTAAAATTATTTTTACAAAATTAAAATTATTTTTACAAAATTAAAATTATTTTTACAAAATTAAAATTATTTTTACAAAATTAAAATTATTTTTACAAAATTAAAATTATTTTTACAAAATTAAAATTATTTTTACAAAATTAAAATTATTTTTACAAAATTAAAATTATTTTTACAAAATTAAAATTATTTTTACAAAATTAAAATTATTTTTACAAAATTAAAATTATTTTTACAAAATTAAAATTATTTTTACAAAATTAAAATTATTTTTACAAAATTAAAATTATTTTTACAAAATTAAAATTATTTTTACAAAATTAAAATTATTTTTACAAAATTAAAATTATTTTTACAAAATTAAAATTATTTTTACAAAATTAAAATTATTTTTACAAAATTAAAATTATTTTCACAAAATTAAAATTATTTTCACAAAATTAAAATTATTTTTACAAAATAGAAAATAAAAAAAACAAAATTAAAAATTATTTTATAAAATAGAAAATAAAAAAACAAAATTAGTTCGTATTTGAGCTTCCGTAGCAAACGACATATTGGTTACATGTACACTCTCTTGACACCGATATAAGCAAATAAAATCTCAAATCAAAGAGTTTCGTCACTGGGGAGGAGTGCAGACTACTGGCTGAGCCGTCATGGATAACAAACGGGTTTTAAATGAGCGATTGAATGTTATGCCTAGCCTTGATCATCATTTACTAAAGTTGATACCATGAAAAACATAGCCTCGATTATCATGAATGAAAGCTGAACAGCTAATCGGATCCTAATCCAGTAAATATCGCAGGCTACCAATTATGGTCTGGATAAGTTAATTAATGTCTAATTAATAATTTAGATAATATTTCAGGCCTAAAGACAGACCTGCAATATGAAGATTTAGCTCTTGCATAATGTAAGTTTAGCATACTAACATGTATCCTGATTTCGTGAACTGGAAAAACTGATTTTAATATGTTTACCTGTTCATCGTCTAACTGTTTGTTAAATTCGAGTAAAATCTGTTCAACTATTTCTTGTCGTACATCATTATTTAATGGTTCAACCAATAACTCTTCGGGCTGAATCTTGTGATTCTTTAAAGCTTGTAGACATTTGCCTTCCAATGTACTAACAATAATCTTTAATCCGGGAACCATTTTTCTGGGCAGCCATGCTAATTCAGCAGAGTTTCCTTCAATTATAAAACAGCCATTTTAACTAAATTGTTTAGTCTTTTCGATTGGGGGGAACCTGCCGGCAGATATCCCCTTTGTCAGTTGTGAAGGACGGGGGCATGGAAAGGGGCAGGGTATAGTCGTTCGGATGTGACGAAAAACCGAGGTTCCGTCTATACATTGGCGTGCATGTAAAAGAACCCACGACAGTTGGAATTTGAAATAAAAGTAGGTCATAGTGCCGGTATCCTGGCAATATTTTCCCCATGCCACACTGTATGGTGTATACTCGTCTTCATTAACCCAGTAGGTGCAGAAAAGTAGGACGTTAAACCCCATTTCATTTCATACCTTCTTCCTCCATCTGATTCAGCGCATCAATAAAAACCACTAATTTCTTGAAACCACTGGATTGTGCAGCTTTGGTAGCGGTCTTAAACATAGTAGGGGCAAATCGTAACATCTCTTCAACGTCTTGTGGCATGTTATCCTCACTCGGCATACACCCCCGGTATACTCGTGACAAAATACTGAAAG
This sequence comes from Patella pellucida, assembly GCA_917208275.1. Classification (NCBI taxonomy): domain Eukaryota; kingdom Metazoa; phylum Mollusca; class Gastropoda; family Patellidae; genus Patella; species Patella pellucida. Next base: position 36,179,554 of record OU795044.1, read on the forward strand.
GATTGGTCGAATCTGGTGTGGCCCCAACAAAATGATAAAAAACCTGTTTGGTAAGCGATAAAATAAATATTATTCAGCCTCGTTATGGTAATTATTAAAATCTTAAACATTATTATTACTGACCGTGTCACATTATTAAAATTAGAAAATAAATAAAGCTGAACAATTTATGAATGTTTAATTACTATAACAAAATATGTTAAGTTATGGTGAGTATGCTGGACATCCGCTTGGTCTTATGGTTCATTAAATTGCTAATGACAATTCGGGACAGGATTCATAGGCGGGCCAACGGGATGTGACGAAAATGTTCGAACACAACGCAATTTTAAAGGGTGGCATCTGAGCCCTCTGAAATGAAGGAACCATCAGTACATCAAGAGACAGGTTTTAAATACAAAAATTAAATGATGGGAATCATCACCCAAACTGAATGCCAAGAAGTGGTAAGATCTTACTTTCTTTTTTACCTTATTTTCTTTATTCTGGAGCGCTTCCTTGGCAGAATATGCCATCAAAGAACTCTTTCCTGCGCCAGGATATCCGGCTAACATGAGTAGTTTGTCGTTTTTAGGTTTCTTGCTGATGTAATCTGTAACTGTTTTTACAGCTGCATCTCGTCCTATTAATACCTGAAAATTGGTCATTTTCATATAAGTTACTCCACATTGACATCATTTGAATTTCAAAACTATCGATGAAATTTACAAATTTCCTATTTTCTAGCGCGAAAATATCACTTTTCGTTCGGATGGAACAAAAAAAAATTGCCGTGCATGGAAAATAACCAATAACAGTAGAAGGGGCTGTGTGGGCAAAAGTTCTCTTATACTACACTGTATGGCGTAGAATTACAGAATCACAGAATTATAGACTAACGGTAGAATTACGGAATTATAGAATAACAAAATTATAGAATAACAAAATTATAGAATTAAAGAATTATAGAATTATAGAATTACGGAATTTTAGAATTAAGTAATTATAGAATTACAGAATAACAGAATTATAGAATTACAAATTACAGAGTTATAGAATTACAGAATTACAGAATTACAGAATTATAGAATTATAGAATTACAAAATTATAGAATTATAGAATTATGGCCTGTAGTATTATATAATTACAGAATTATAGAATCATATAATTACAAAATCATATAATTACAAAATCATATAATTACAAAATCATATAATTACAAAATCATATAATTACAAAATCATATAATTACAAAATCATATAATTACAAAATCATATAATTACAAAATCATATAATTACAAAATCATATAATTACAAAATCATAGAATTACAAAATCATAGAATTACAGAATTAATTATAGAATCATAGAATTACAGAATTATAGAAATATATAATTATAGAAATACCCCAGATCTTTGAAGAAGGAAATCTCTTTGTTCTTCTAGTAAAATCTCAGATTCGGTCATCTCTTCGCCCAAAGAATCATTTGGGTATTGCTTCTCAAGCACTCGTTTAAAATGTTCAAGTATATCCTCTCCGAATTTTTCTAATCCGGTTAAGGTAAGCCTGTTCTCTTTCTCTTCCTTCACTTGACAATCGTAATCTTTCACTTGGCAGGGCGGGAAGTTGTTTTTGATTTTGTCTGAACAAAAGAAAAACCAACACAACGTTTATCATAAGGTATACAAATTCTGATCCGAGAATCACACTTTTAAATGGAACAAAAATTTCAGAATTGTGTTATGCACCACCCAAGCCAATGCAGACAGACATATTATGTCATACGCTTACTCAGTGAGTAAGGCATTGACTGGATGTCCCGTGTTCTATCCCTGCGTTGACCGAGAAAGTTAATTTGAATTACCTGACGCGGTTCCCTCAATGGCGTAAGACCTAGGGCTTTACAAGGGACAGCGTATAGCCGTACGGATGGTACAAACAAACAAAGGTCCCGCGTACACACTGGAGTGCACGTAAAAGGATCATTTGCGGTTGGTATTTGATTGATACAAGAGTAGGCCGTGGTAGCGTACTATATGGCGTATGGCCGTCTGCACTAGGACATTAAACCCGTCTTCAATTAGCCCAGGTTAGGTGCTCAAGCGTAGGACGTTAAACCCCATTTCATTCATTCATTCATTACAGTGTACTAATAGGTAAATATCTGCTAAACTTAACTCTTATTTTCCAACTAGCAGAGTCATCATTTAACGTGCTGGTTACTTTTTTATTTGGGCGACGTCTTTTGTGTCTTACCTTTTAGGGTCTGTAGTGAATCGATGGATTCTTGGTTCGTCTCAACAAATGCTTTACGTATGGCCTCATCTTGAATCTTTGGTACAAACTTGGGACTGCGTAACATAAATAAGGCCTTTAAAAGGAAACATAAAAAAATAAGATGCCCTTAGGCCGAACCGGATCCGTTTTTAGTTGTTCGCGAGTCTCGAACAATAAATAGCCCACCCAATTCTTGTATATGATGTTTTCTTCCAATGTCAAAACTTAAAGGGCTAATCCCGATATTTGTTTTGGGAACAAAACTGCTTAATTTTGTGTTAAAATCGCTTAAAATATTCGAGTCAAGGGCCGAGCAACTACTTCAGTATTTATGATACGTTTTCAAACAACTTAAATCTGGAATTTGAGACCGGTGCCCCAAGGTGTATTTTGTGGTATCTGGATTAAACCAAACATTTTTTTATAAAAATAATGTGTAGTTGAAATTTTCCTTTCTCTATCAAGTACGGTACATGGGTTATTCACTGCATAACCCTCTCAAGTAACCGTTATCGGTTATAAGGTCACCCAACGAAACAATTTACCCGAAATCCTAAAAGGGTTAGTGACCGGATAAGCAGTTTTGGCGTTCACGTCCAAACGACTCAATATTTTGAAATACGCCATTCCCCTATATTTTGGCGTTTTATTTTTTATACATTCTCAGACTTTTATTTTTGAGCCCCTGTTTAATTCGGGATTGCCCCTTTAAAAATATTTGCAACTAAAAGCCTCTGAGAAGAGCAACCAAACACTTTAAAACAAAAATAATAGTTATTTCCTTGAACAAATTGGAGACCAAATCGTTAAAAACATATATTAAGCAGCAGGAAGTGACCTCAACAAAAATTTTCAACTAAGGCTTTGTGATTCTGTTAGAGAGACAACTGTTAAAGACGCCACCCCAAACTGACCGGCAGTGAATATTCGTGTGGCCGATACTATCACAGAAAGGGATATCATTGGGGTGTGTTAATAAGCTATAATTATTAATGGTTTTTCGTCTGCAATGAAATAACATGGGGTTTAACGTCCTACTGTACTTTTACAACTGAGCTAATGAAGATGGACATAGGCCGACAGCAGCACTATGGTATACTTTTATATCGAATTCTAACTGCAGAGGGATCTTTTACATATACACAGTTCCTCGGTTTTTCTTCTTACCCGAACGACCCTCCGCTCTACAGCACTTACAATGGAAAACAACGCCGGAAAAACCCGACAAACTTTCTCGGCCAATGCAGGGATCGAACACGTGACCTCCAGGATAGCTAGTCAGCGTCTTAACCACGTATCCAAGGTGTCTCCCCCGCTTAGACGTAAAATGTATATTTGTCGTATTTTTGTAAATAGAAAACAAACGTGGGAGGGGGCTATAAATACAGTTACCTTTTCGATTAGAAATGCAACAAGAAGGCTATTTATATGATTTTATAGCTGTGTGAGACAGAGTTTGTTTACCTTTTCAAGTACACTAATACTACTTTCACTTTTGGTTATTATTATTTTTATGATTTACCAATTACAGGACGAAAGACTTGACAAGGACAGCTAGTCGTTCGGATGGGACGAAAAAACAAGGACCCGTGTGCACGTTGGAGTCATGTGAAAGAACCTTTGCCCGTTGAAATTCAATGTAAGAGCAGACATAGAGTCGCTGTCCAGACAAAATTACCCTTGCAGCACATCGTCTTCATTAACCAAATTCGTGCAAAAAAAAAAATAGTGCGTTAAACCCAATTTCATTTAATTTTCTATTTAGAAAGTTAGTTTTAGGGATTTTTAAAAAAAAAACAAACATGTACACTATTTCGTGGGTCTCCGTTAGAAACATCGTATAACCGATATTTGGCCTAAAACACTTTTTGATATCATTGTTAAGCTCGTATAAGCGCGCTTCTGAATATCAAAACCTCGTTTAAGTACGACAGTTTTAAATATATGAAAATGTCTTATTAAATATCACGTATAAAATAGCATACAATCAAAACATCGTATAATAATATACGAGGTTTTGAATTGCAGATATTATCAACTGTAATCTATAAACCTCGTATAAACCGATATACTAGGTTTTTATACTACATATTTCTGACACGTGACATGTATTCACTATGATACGGGGTCGTGCAGCCTAGTGAGACGTCGACGTATCTCACTTTAGTAGAATTAAGAAAGTTTCGTTGTTTTTGTGACATTCAATATCACACTGTGTAGTTCGGGCATAGAAAAATAAGTAAATTTAATGTGTAATGTCCGTGTATTACTGAATCTGTCACTATAACTAAATGCCATGTGGTCCAGATTTAACACGTGGTCCAGGTTTCACATTTGACAAGCCTTTGAGCCCACAAACACGAACAGTAGCTGACTTTATACGCACTGGTATCAAAAGATTTTGAGTTTATACGCCAATACATACATGTGGATTTTTATCCCAATAAGCACCAGTAAAAATCTCCAAGGCAGTAACAGACATTCCTGGTAACCAGTTATACTTCGTTTTAATATCATCAGGAACTGTTTCATCATCGCAAACGTATCCATAACGTTCTGATAGCATACATAGAAAATATGGGAATTCGTTCTCCTCACGACACCTGCAATACAACAAAGAAATACAAACATCTTGATTACGGATTGCCGGATGCCAGTCAATACCGGATCAACACTGGGTCGCAGTTGGTCACGGGACCCGAGGTTCCCCATATCGGACAGAGAACCGAAGGAGTCCGAAAACATACCTTACTTAATCAGTTGATGTGTTTTTTTATTTATGATTAAGGGGCAGGTCGCATAAATAAATGCATAAGGTGCCGACGCCCCAGGGCCCAACCAGGTTAATACGGCCGTGATCCCAGATGAGCGTCATTTTCAGCGATTTGTTAAAATTTGGGTTAACGTTATTAGAAATAGCAGCATTTCCTTCCATTTTTTAAACAGGTCTTTAATTCATCCTATTCACTTTTCTTTTAATACAATTCTCTCCTGGTCGTTTCCGGAGTACATTTTGGTCAAATTCACTTATTCATAATTTTAATGATTTTTTTTAAATTCAGCATATAATGTGTAGAAAATGCATATCTATATCGTTTTGTAATAGTTTGCAGGCTATTGAAAAAGAAACCGCTCTTGTTGGTGACTAGTAAGACGGCGTGCGCTAATTAAGATTGATCTACTACCGATCAAATTATTAATAATAACCCGAGATAATTGATCGGTTGCCTTTTACAAGCTATGGGCTACAGCCATATATGTTAACGGGGTCATCATAGGAATACACGTAACGAAAAATCACAGCATATTTTATAACAAGAGAAGACCCGATCGCCGTCTCCTAAAAAATATTTGATTCAATTACTCCCGCCCCCGGCCCCGTCCCCGCCCCCTCACCCCTTAGTACATGCATCGACGAGGACACAAAACGCAATGGTCATGTAGTACCGAAGGTTTCGAACAATGGTGTATACTTTGAATGTAGGTGACTTCGGGGTATTGATCATCAGGCAGCAGGTATGGTATACAAGAAAAACTCACCTGTCTATCTCAGACAAGCATGCCATTAACGTCTCTCTGGTATCGGCATCTTTTGGAACGCCCCATCTTAAATCACATTCTATAAGTCGAAGTTTTCGTTCATCACACCATTGACGTAAGACGGGCACTACCGACTTGACCAAATATTCACGTTCACAGTTCATATCTTTAAACGTACTTGATATGAACAATCGGACGGTCTTCCATTGTTTCCTCTGGTAATAGAATACATGTATATGAACTCATTAATCAAAAGTTGACAGTTTCTGACTGAAGTGTACCCATGTTCGTAAATCACGACTGAGCTGTGACTGTTCGGTCACGATAATGCACTTCTTTATGTGGCATTTGGTAATTGAACAGTATCACACTAAACACAACACAATTTATATGGAAAACACAATCACTGGTTTATATACACATAGCAAGTATCTGTTTGTCGTTATTATATGTTAAAGCCCCAATACGATTCTTGTTGTAACTGAATAACATGCCCCAATCTTTATTCTGGTCAACAAATTGTACTATTTTACAATATTCCAATTAATAAATGATCCAAATTTCATCTTAACACACCTAATTTTAAAAATTGGAAAATTTCAAATACACGGTTTGAAAAGCTTTACGTAAGCACTTTCAAATGCAACTTGGATTTAAACATTATTTCGAACCCTCTGGACAAGTAAAATAGGATGTAATAGATAATTTACACAACAGGTAGGACACTTAAACATCTAGCAGTTAGAATAAGGCTATTTTTTTCTGGACCTGTCAAGCCAGCTAGAGTGGTATTGTTCCTTTAACACCCATTAGGTAATCTTATTTGTTATTTACGCGTGAGAGATGTTAAGTTACCAATTGAACTAATCACCCTGTATTTAACACCATGCCTTTTTATGGATTCACCTTTTTTGTCACATATAAATATTGTCTTTTAGTTAACTACTTATTATTTGTGCTTGATAACGACAAGACGATACTTGTTGAAACGTCGTGATATATGTATATAAACCAATGTGCTCAATCGCTAAATGTCACTCAAGGATTACCATACTAAATACTATTTATGGTAACAATGACTGGTTTATTAACATGCAACGTTTTGATAAAGACGAAACGTTGAATGTTAATAAACCAGTAATTGTTATCCATAAATAGTGTTTAGTGTGGTATGATAATGCACTCAACGATTAAAATGATCGGTAATCCGCGTAAGTCGAGGTGTAATGGAATTAGCTATTAAGTGCAGCTTTAGTAATTCTTGTAAATAAACTCGGATGTCGCCAGCAAAACGAAACGACTTGTTCCCACAAGTAGCATAGACGGACAGACAGCTACCTGCCAAAATTTGCCTCTTGTTCATTCGACATAAATTTCGGGACTTACATATGGTTCAATTTCATTTTAATAATTAAGACACAAATTAGGTTATTTCGGAACTAACATACGGTTCAATTTTATTTTAATAATATAATAATCCAATGCAGCAGTAGAAAACCCACGCGGTTGAACAGGCGACCATATTCCTTGTAACGTACAATCGAGGAATCGAAACCATGCCACTTGACTCAATGACAGACCTTATGATCTAATGAAAATAGCACACGCGTTAAGTCATTCGGTCACCGCATCCCCGTCTAGGAAATGAAATGAAATGTGGTTTAACGTCCAACTGTTATGCACCTAACATGGGCTAATGGAAGATGGACATACGGCTGATACGCCATACATTGTGCCATGAGGGAGATTTTGCCAAGGGATCTTTTACGTGCACGCCAATATGTACACGGGACCTTGGTTTTCGTCCCATCCGAACGACTAGACAACTGTCCTTGTCAGACCCTCCGTTCTGCATCACTGATAACGGGAAACCACGCAGGAAAATCGAGATACACTTTCTCGGCCAAAGCAGCGAGCCAGCGCCTTGTCCACTTAGCCACGTGCCCCCCCCCCCCCCCAATCAAGGAATTTACATACTTTTTTGTCAGGAGAAACGACAGGTGCATCATCAGAAATTAACTCATCTACAGCATCCCAGAAATTGCAATCTGGATTATTAACTCTTTTGTCTTGCAAAATTTTCCGGATATCCTTTTGTTCCCATTTTCGAATGATTTGGGTGTCTTTATGGCGCAGTGATGACATGCGGGAGGTGACACCAGGAACTTTAGAAGATTTGGACTTTTGTGATTTCACGACTGCAGTTTTCTGATTTCCGCCATCTTTAAGCTGACCCATTGGTTTCTTTTCTGAAGGTATGTTACCATTAGTATTTGACCCATTCTGCATTGATGCTCCACATCCCATCTTTGGATGGAACCAATAATAATAATAATCAAAATATTGGTATGGATTCTACATGATCTTTTTCTAAAGCGTAAAAAGCCTACAAATGTAAAAAAAGATTTCTGAAAAATGGTGTCCTAGTAATCACCGACAACAAGAATCGACAATGTATTGCAAAATGTGACCGACAGGGAAAAAAAATTCCATTGAATGAAAATTAAGGAAGATATGTAGTGTGTAAGAGCCAATGAATGTCTAAAAACACTCCTTTCGCCTATGGGAATAAACAAGAACACTGATACCAAATAAACCTACCGACAAGAAGAAATACTTATTCAAACATAGTGCCTGGATAAACATTGTACATATTTCAAAATAAAAACTGCTTGGACAATGAAATTAGAATGAATCAATCGGTATAATACCGTTGCAGAGAGAGAGAGAGAGAGAGAGAGAGAGAGAGGCATGTTGAGTTATAACTTACCGTCATTGAGTATGAAATCAAATCCTACGTCGTCGGCGGTGGTGTATAATAAAGATCGGTATTCACAGGTTTCCTATATTGTATTGTATCGTTTAAACCTAATGAATCACCAAATTAATGTCATGCTATCAATATCGATAATATACCGGTACTAATTTTATCTACATGTAAACAAACTTACACTGTGTTTAATGACCTGAATCGACACGAGAATTAGGTTATATATGTGTATAACCCCCAATCGATATAACACCGTCATTCAATACTTGACAACCGATATAAACATAAATATCACGTGATAATACCCTTCAATGAACCGTGTCTGTGAATGACAGACTGGACAGCCTTCGGGTGCGCTTGCATGGTCACGAATATACGACATGCAAGGTATAGTTCACAACACCCGCACGGAAGCTAGTTCGACCATAGTCTTCAAAATCGACCCCGCACTCTTCAATATGAACTGCTACAAAACATTTTACTTCACGAAAGTTGGCTTAACGAAAACTTTGATATGACCATTCTTTGGAGACAAATTCCAGGAACGTTTGCCAAAGTTTTTGACTATGCTAAGAAAGCCGTACTAGGGGATAACGACGATTTTAAGAATGAGCTCACAGTTGAGTTAGTGGCCTTGTTTTCCCCAGACAAAAAAAAGTAAACAAACCCGCAAAAAGTCCAGGGTGTATTTACAGTACATAATTTATATTTACAATGTACATGTGTATCAAACAGATGTATTTTATGAACCAAATCGTTTATTTGTGTCTAATGAGGCAACTTTTGCCCGGGCAGTGGCTCTACGGTCTTCTTTTATATCAAATCTAACTGGCAAGGATTTTTTACATGTGCGCTGGAGTCGGATGGTCTTTTCTATTAAATACATTGCTTAAAGGCAATAAAGCCATGTCCTTCATTATTATGAATACGAAGGTTGCACTGTCTGCGTTGGGGGCGGGGGTTAACGTACTACTGTTACACTCCGGATGGACTATTGAATACGAGCACAGTCAGCACACGCTATGCAGCCACTCGGCAAATCTCGACAGATTCCAGTACCCTATATCTAGACTGTATGACGAATTCCGCCATTTTGGAACTATTTTAAAGGACCCGGATAAACAAAAGAGATTATATCAACAAACTAAAAATAAGATTGTTAGCTCTGAATGGCTGAGCCGTGACATTAGGTTTTGTTCTGAGCGCAGCCCAGGCCTGGAGCCACCCCTACCCTTCTTTTGATATTTGTCATGGGTAGAATTCAAAGTCCTTATTAGTGTCATTAACATCTCATTACCAAGAATAAAACAAATTATCAACAGTTGTATTCAGTATTTTTTATTTGACATCATCGGGGATTCCAGTTTTAAAAACACAGAATCAACCGGTAAAACCTCTGATCCAGTTAAGATATTTACTGTTTCGTGTATAAACGGATGGGGAGCCTACTGGACATCCGCTACTTCCCCATGAGGTGACTCCTACTACGACCATTTCACCATTAACGTTACATACTGCTGGTCCACCACTGTCACCCTGGAAATAAATGAATAGATGTAAGTTTACAGGTACCTTAATAGAGATTTATGCAGTAGGGCCCTTTCGCAATATAATTTACAGATATTCCGGAAACTGCCCTGTCTCTGCTTAAGGAATGTGACACACCATAAACATATTTACGAATCCTCCGAAGCAGTCCACACGTGACCATTGTGAAAACCAAATTAAACTCACATTACAGGCGGAGCTGGAACCAGAACCATCAACACAGATATTTGTAGCTCGAACTCCCAGCAACCCAGTAAAACCAAGAGCACTCTGACATGCGGAATTGGTCATAACTGTAGTAGGGGTTACCTGAAGAGCATTTGGTAATGGTCCTCCATCTGGAAAAAAAGTTATAATGTCAGAGAATTAAATGTTGAATCAAATTATAAAATGAATCATGTCGCATTATCTGAGCCTATTTCCGGAATATGACCAAATACCTTGCTCTTTTCGTAACGTCATGCTTAAAGAGGTCCGGAATTACTAGTAACCACAAAGCTGATTTTTTAAGTAGTTCGAGGCATTTGTCATCTAAGCTTCAACTACAGGGATACTTGCGAACTAAACTTATTAAAACCTTTAAAAAGTTTTATGGCCGTCATATTGATTTGATTGGTAAATATAACATGTCTCTCTCGACTATTACTTTTGACATATTTAATTGACGGGTATACTATATCCCTGATAATATAGGTCTACTACGTTGTTAACACTGTTCATCACGTGTATTTTGCATACCGATAGTTCATTGGCCAATCACGCTATTTTACCGAGATTTCGTTTAATAGATTGGATGCAGCTATGGCGGGTGTGACATGCCAGCAGCGTAAGCTTACTCTTCCGGACACCTGTTACCACTGTTCGAATTTTGTCTAATGGGTTGGATTGTTCGTACTTCATAGAAAATATATTTACTTGCAATTTGAGGGCATTGACAATATATGTTTCCATGATAATTATCATATTGTGTAATCGATTCGGGATTATGGCGATGATTTGTACAATAGCGTGTATTTGAAATGATCCTACTGTAATCATTGTACTTATACCCTAATCAGACCGGGGGGGGGGGGCGTTGCTACGAGACAGACTTGATTCCAGAGCGCGTCGAGATCGTCATAAGCGTGGTAATAGCCTAATTATGGAAACACCAGATATCTTGCTGTGGTCCCAATGGACGCTAAAAATAGCAGAGTCACGGCGTTTGTTTTGAGCATGATTAAAATAAACGTCAATGATCTTCGATCTTGTCTTGCGTTCATGTTTGTCTACAACCATGTGCATTGTAGCAGCAGCGCAGCAAGGACGCTATTCCGGTTTGTCAGTAAATAAACATTAAGGGAATCTTATAGTAATCATTGTACTTACCATAAGTGCGACCCCATCCGGTAATATAACACTCAGAGGTACTACTGTAATCATTAGAATCATTTGGTGGTAAAGTGGCGTATTTAATGCCATCATTTTCATCAATTGGTGATACAAACTCAACCAAACCAATGTCATTAGGAAAGCCAAGGCCGTTTGAATCGTAACTTGGGTGCTGGAAACGAATTTATATCCGTAAAATCATTAAGAGGGCGATATGTCATATGCAGTCAAATTTATATTTGTTTTGAAAGGTCATACAAATTAAGCTCCAGTCTGAAACAAGTTGGTCATAGTGAAACTAAAAGACGTTAAATATTTCTTACATTGTTACGAATGGGAAAATTTACCCATGGGGTAAAACTGAAGAATAAAGTGACCGAACGCCTTGTCCGGGGTCGATTGGCATCTAACCCAATAATCATGCTAGCTTAATAGCAAAGGGTTTCCACTGCTAAACTCATAACCACTAGTCCAATACCCCCCCCCCCCCCTCCACACTACACCACCTTTTAAGTAAATTAGAACACACTTAGACGCAATGAAAGCGGGTCACTGATTTGAATGGAGTGTTGGCGAAACGTAATGCGGCTGAAATGTGATTTTGGGTGTGGCTGTCAGGCACGCCGTCCTTCAGAGTGTAGCCGGCACTGATGAACCAATGTCGACCCATCTCAGTTTCAGCAATACGGGAAGCTGACAGATTTGTCTAGGTTTTGTCACACGTCGTCAAGAGCATGACTGAGTTTTAGTGGACTCTTGAAACGATCTGCAAGTCACATGACGGCAACGTGATGTCATCAAAAAATAGGTGTCGAGCCTAGAATATCTGTACAGAGCTAGTTTGTTTTAAAGCCACATTATATACCATATGTCTGCACCATAAAATCGTAATGATTTTCTTTCGGCCTAATAAAAGGGATCACACTGATTAGCAGTGAATATTCGATAGGCCACTACAATCACTGAAAGGGATGTCAGCGGGCGAATTAATTAGCTAACAATATTAACTATCCTTCTGCAAATTAAATTCTAAAATATTAAAATTCTTACACAGAGTTAGAATGGAAGACTGTCGCATTACCTCTGTTTAATAGATTGGGAAAAAAATAAGTTATGTGTTTACGCGACCAAGACAACATATTTCTGGTGTGTTATCGTCGTGATATGATGTTTTTATTTACATTCAAAATTACAAGATTTAAATGCCTCTCTCAAAACGAAATTAAAATAGTTCCGCGTTTTTGTTGAGTTTCAGTATATACTGACTAATGAGATGTTTATGGTGACCTCGAGTGTAGCCCCTTTATGTTTTGGTTGCAGAATTTGATAGGTTAAGCCAAATAAAAAGCATTCCATTTCAATATATTTCTAGAGGGATTCCGTGGAATGGATAGGGAGTATTTTGGAATGGTGGTTCGGGACTCGCATTGAGCGTCAAGTTCTGGTGTTCTTACTGAATATGACACCAAGTCCTTATATTCCCTTGTACCGGAAATTAATACGTACTACACACACACACACACACACACGCGCGCGTTTTACATGCCGTTTTCGTTTGGGATTGGTACCAATATATAAAGATCCTAGTAGTAAGGGCAGGTAATCAGACTTTATACGTAGCATTAATGACCGAATTTTAGTCGTACCGTGCTTTAAACACAAATAATCAAATTCAGTGGGGTTTCAAGGCATATTGATTGTACCAAGAGGCCTAATGGCGAACATTGATCACATCGCTTAGTGGCGAAGAATACACCGCAGTGTAAATATTCGCGTTATTTGACTGATGAAATGAAACGAAGTTTAACCGGCTACTTTTCTCCACGCAATACGGACGTAAACAATACATGGTGCTTTGAAACAAATTTTACCGGGACAGCGGTGCAACGGCCTACTCTTATTTCGAATTCCAACTCTCATGGGTTCTTCGACGTTTTGTCTTATCCGAACGATTAGAGGCTGTCCTTCTGACAAGAGGAAACCACGCTGGAATATCACGGGAAACTTCCTCGGACACTCCGGCGACCGAACCCTGTTTCACCCGATTAGCTTGCCAGCAACCTACTCACAGAAGTAAAAAGGAAGAATAAAGAAAGCTGAATTGTCTTTTTTGGGGAAAGTTACAGAACTGAAATATTATTATCTCACCTTTATCCATCTTACAAGTTCTCTGGCTTGCTCGAATTGTGAGGGTGATTGGAGGAAATGACCACCGGCAACCACCTGCATAATTTCAGTCCTGTATTGGGTATAAGATACAGATAAATATGCATGGTATCAAATATCAGCAAATATAGAAATACATCTCAACTGACCCGTTGGTCTTTTTGTGTAAAATTGATCATATCAATATTCTTGCTTATGGCTACACCATTGGTAAAATCCATCCAAATGCTCTGCATTTCAAACAAAGCTATGCTATATATGTAGTACTCTATGTTTTTTCTCTCCACGTTGTATTCTCTTCCGCGACTAAGTTACAAATCTTCCTAGTCTCAAATAAGTGTATGGCTGGTATGGGAGACAGTACACCATAATTAAACAAGGTTGTGAATTTAGAATTAATAATCTGTAAACGTAACAATATTTCTTCATGCCTTGTGTATTAATTTGAAAACATTGACGCAACTGCAATATTGTTACATATAACATTCCAACTTCAACAACTGACGAAGATCTGGTGGTTAGCTAGATCTATTTCTTAAGCCCCCCTCCAGATTTTGTCACGGTCAATGAGACGTAAATAAGGTTAGGACACGAGATCGTGCGTTATGGTTTGGGTAATGGTTACGACTAGGTCAAGGGTTAGGTTAGCGCTAGCCCTGTTAACAGCTCGTGACGATACGGATACGTTGCGTCAATGACACCTAAATATCAATTTATAGAGTTTTACTATGTCAAGATTTTCTTTACTTACTCGGGAAAGTCAATACAATGTGCCGCGGTTAGAGCCCAATTTCTGTTAATCATAACAGCACCACAAATATGTGAATAGGCGTTGTCCCTGTATAGTCTAAGAGACACCTGCCACGGGTGACTATGAGGTTCAGCATCTTGACCACCAACAATTCGTTGATTTTGAGCCTCGGCTTTAAGAACAAAGAAGCGAAGTTAAAATGAGATATCACCTAGAGCCATTCAATCAATATATTTTGGGTATCTTTCGTCTTAAGCAATGGGATCTCAAAATAATAATTATCCTTCTTTAACAACAGTTCGGAAAGCGCGTCACAAGAATATAATTGGTATCGTTGCGTAAGGTAACGTGTTTAGCACCAGCCTACATTTGGCTCTGTACAATTTTTACATTTGCTAAGCAGAAGGTTACAGACGGTATTTCGGCAAGAGTCTGAGATACTGTACCTACAGCATTTGCTCAATCACAATGACCTTACCACGAAAGCACCACGTCACATCAGTAAAATACAATTTGGATGTTAACAAACAGACGCTCGTCCACCCAAAGAATAAATCGCAGGAGAACAATTTGTATTACGACATGACATGGTTTCCAGGACGTCTACCATTTATTCGCGCAGTCTACATTCGTATTCAACCCACAAATGCGGTGGCCCTTTGCGAAGTGGTTACAATCCATCCAATATTGCTTCTTATATTAAAGTTCAATATAACAACCTGTTTATGTATACATATGCATCGACACCTCTTCGTATTTGCGGATTTATAAAGATGGTTGAAGTTCGATCTAATAAGTAATAGCGATCTTACCTATGGCAGCCACAAGGAGGAGAGCTAAAACAATCTTCATCATTGACTTCATCTGTGCTACTGATGGTTTTGTTCTCAAGTCACTGATCTTTTATAGTAACGAACCATCAATAAAACTGGTACTCGAAACCATAAAATGGTAAAGGACATTTAATGAGACAAGTAGGTTTTCGAATATATCTAAAGTTTGTAGCGAAATGAAATAAAATGGGGTATACCATCAAACTTTCCTGCACCGACTGGGCTAATGAAGGAAATGTTGCATGGGCAGCAGCGATACTACCTAATCTTACCCCAAATTCCAACTGTGAATGGCTCTTTTAAGTGCACGCCAATGTGTACATGGGACTTTGCTTCATCGGAACATCCATACGTTGAACATAGCCAGCCCCACACCTCCACCCCTCCCCACATGTTGGTGTACGTGAGGCCAAAGAAATCCGTGTTATTTCTGTTGATAATTCTCCATTGCAAAATCAATCATCAATACGAATTACGATCTTAATTAGTAGTTGAAAGTTCCCTTTTGACGCGTTTCGTGTGCTGTAGGACCTGTTGGGTGGTGTGGGGAAGATAACCCAACAGGACACAATTCTATGGTACACAATTAATGTTTATTACTTAGCATATGTTTTCTAGTCTTGATAAAGTATTTGTATTCAACAGAATTGTGCCATGTGTATTTCCAATTCAACTACATGTACTAAATTTCAAAAAAATAAAATGAAATGGGGTTTAACGTCCCACTGTTCTAAATTTCATGTTTGGATTTGAATTTAGGATATTGTGCGCAGTCGGGTGTTGCTGATATGTTGGAAACAGTTGCAGTATCTGAACTGCAAGGGTATCTAATGATTTGAAAATAAATCGAATAATAAAAAGTTGAAATAACCTTGCCAAAAACTAGACATTGAGAAAACACGTATGTCTATGTGTACAACCGTGTTTCATTCTTAATTCCTGAAGATGACGATTAGCATAGATTGGCAGATCTAGAATATTTGCAGGTTTACACAAAATAAGGTACCCAATAAAAACGCCATTTTAAAATTAAAAGTATCTATCGAGATCAGTATGCCAATATATAGTTCATATATCTCAATACAATTGTTTTTTTACTGGATCCTCTATCCCATCGACCCATCCACGACCAGCCTATCGAAGTAAGCCTCGCAATGTATTATTCACAAAACGACCTAGTTTGCCTTGTGTGGATGTTAAACGTCACTGCCCTCTATGCAATTTCCCTTTAATGTAATCGACCATATGGTAGTTCATTGTTAATGTTAAATGACTACAATAAAACAATTAGTTTTCTTAACATAGAGTCTTCAAGTGTTTAAAGGAGGAACTAACAAATGTTTAAATTCCCATGTATCGTTTAGTCATTGAGCTCATGTTCGGGACAATGACTCTTTGCTTCAGGTCACCGAGTTCAGTAATCCTTAAAAGGAAAAGGAAAGTGTGTGTGTGTGTGGGTGGGGGGGATGGTGTGTGTGTGGGGGGGGGGGCTTTGTCGCTCACGCAACTTAGCGCTAAAAAAAACCAAACTCAGTCACGAACTGTGTCCCATTCCACATGCTGGAATGTTACGAAACAACGTCAACCTCTTATGTACTGATTGACAGGGATGGTACGAAACTACGTGACCCTTTCGTGTACCGATTGGCGTGCACATAAAAGAACCCTGGATAATTGGAATTTTATTCAGAGAACATTTCCATCGTGATATGCTGCATGGCGTATGTCAGTATTCATTATTACGGATTGTGGAGAAAAATATGACATTAAGCCTCAATCCATTTCTAGAACACATAATACCACTTTTAGTTTGAAGAATTCCCATAGCTAATATTTTGACTGTTGCTGGTGACATTTGGTCACGAGGTAATCTTAAGTCCAGTCGCCTCCGGCTTCTAAAATCCACAACTCTACCAAATACAGTACAAGAATCTAGGCATGCTTACATTATATATAACAAGTGATACAACTTTTTGTTTTAGGATATCACATTGCCATTAAATTTGTTTTGTACTTTGGGGTATATAATCTAGTACTAAAACATGGATTACGTTTTTTATATCCATCCCCCCATTGATGCGTCTGTCAAAACATCGTACAAAACTCAACATATAAGTATCGCCTAATGGCGCAGGGTTTCCCTAGGTCCAACGGTATCCACCCAGTGTGATAGACACTACAAATAAAATTGTTAGTCCCGAAATGACATAATTGGCGATGACTATTTCTATGTGTTTACTTGAAGTTTCACGATAAAATATAATTTACTCGGCGAGGGAGAGAGAGAGAGAGAGAGAGAGAGAGAGAGAGAGAGAGAGAGGGGTTTAACGTCCACTCAACAAAAACTAGGTCATTTCGGGACTAACACATGGTTTAACTTTCTTTCAATAGTTCGCTTGCGCGTAGAATCTTTAGCAGTGGGAGGAAACCGGAGGACCCGGGGAAAACCCACAAGGTTGGGCAGGCGACCCTACTCCCTGCTACGTACAACCGGGGATTCGAAACCACGCCAGTTGAATATCCATTCAGCCATCCAACCCCCAATTTACTCGGTGAGCATATTCGTGAACAAGACTGGTATATAATACACCCAAACAGATAATAAAATACAAAGAGTCCCTCAAACGAAAGACAAAATTCACCAAATATTAGGTTTACTTTCTAAATGAAAGTATCGTATTACAAAAACAATATATCAGATCTATATTTTTATTATCATAATTATACAGAAGTTTTAATTTAAGATGGGATTAACCAGTGTAACCTCTGATCCAGTTAAGATATTTGCTGTTTCGTGTATAAACGGATGGGTAGCCTACTGGACATCCGCTTCTTCCCCATGAAGTGACACCTACCACGTGCATTTCACCATTAACATTACAAACTGCTGGTCCACCACTGTCACCCTGGAAATAAATGAATACACTTATAACGAAATGCTTTGATCGAATTCACGATTTCATTCTCTCTTTTTGAATGCATGCCACTTAAGGAAAATATGCTGTTACTCAAACTTCCATCAATTGTCGTTCGCGTCTCTCATTGTCTTATAATCTTGTATTGAGTAAACCTAGCAACATCCATAAGCTGCAATGTAAAGTAAGTTACCCGCGGCAACATTTGTATGTCCCAGTTAATTCTTTACGATAAGGGAGGGTGGGCCGTTTTCAATCATGGTAAGTCATGTCGCGTAAATTTGATCATATACTTGTACATAACAAGGAGAGGGGTCGCCTGCCTAACCTGGATTTTTTGCCTGTTCTCCGGTTTCCACTACAGCTGAAACATCCGTATGTTAACAAAAAAAGTGTACCCAATTTTAAACAGCAAATGACATAGTTTGTGTTGACTGGACAATAAACTTACATTACAGGCGGAGCTGGAACCAGAACCATCAACACAGACATTTGTAGCTCGAACTCCCAGAAATCCAGCGATACCGTGAGCACTCTGACATGCGGAATTGGTAATAACGTTAGTAGGGGTTACCTGAAGAGCATTAGGTAATGGTCCACCATCTGGAAAAGAGATAAAAACGAAGACCGGTAATATAGCACTCAGCAAAGGTACTGGTAATAATCGTACCATAATTTCGAACCCACTCAGTAATAAAACTGTCAAAGATACTACAGCAATCACTGCACTTACCAACAGTTCGGTCCATGCCGGTGATAGATATGACATCCATAAGCACTAGTATAATCACAATACTTACAATAAGTTGGACCACACTCACTTATATAATACCAATGGTACTACTGTTGTAATCGTAACTATGATAAGTTCGACCACAGTCAGTTATATAACACTCAACAATCAAATTGATTCTTTTGTAAAGGACCTGATAATTGTTCTTGTAGTGAGATGGGAGTTATCTGCCCGTGCTCTTGTCTGTGATATATCGAAGTTAATAAAAGACGGGCTCTTCCCTTCTGAATCTGAATCTGAATGTATACACTGCAGGACCTTTCGGTATAATTGCAGTGGGAGAGAGATGTGTGTTTATGGGTTTAAAGCACTTGTGATGGTTACTGGCTTGTCTATCTATAATATTTCCACTAACATAATTTTCAAATTTTTGGGGTCTGATTAACCGTTTACCACGAATAGGAGTCAGATAGGAATCAATAGGCATTGCCGGCACCAATCCCTCAGCCACCTTGTAGAAGAATGCCAGTCGTGCCATCTTTCTTCTGTCCTGAAGTAGTGGAAGTTTGAGAGTCGTTAACATATTCGTGACACAACCCTGTTCTCAATAGGCATTGCCGGCACCAATCCCTCAGCCACCTTGTAGCAGAATGCCAGTCGTGCCATCTTTCTTCTGTCTTGAAGTGGTGGAAGTTGGAGAGTCGTTAACATTTTCGTGACACAGCCCTGTTCTCGGGATTTGTAGTCTCCAGATATGAAGCGTGCGGCTGGACTTGTTCCAGATTGTCGATGTCCTTTTGGAGGTATGGGTCCCAGACAACGGAGCTGTATTCTAGGATGGATCGCACTAACGATAGGTAGGCTGTTTTCCTGCAGGTCGGTGGACACTGTTTGAGGTTTCTCTTCAAGAATCCAAGGGTAGATCTTCGTGATATGGGTGCTGAATTTTAGGTTCTCTGTAAATGTGACGCCAAGGTATGGATTTTCTTCAACTTGCTGGAGGATGTGGTTATCTAGTTGATAATAGTGACTGGATTTGTTGTTGATACTCATGATGTAACACTTTTTCGCATTAAACTTCATATCCCATGTCAGCGCCCATTCCTCTAAAGCTTGGAGGTCCGATTGAAGTTGTAGGTGGTCTCGTCTTGGTTTGATTAGTCTTTAAACGAGGCAGTCATCAGCGAATAGACGAACTGTAGATTTCACACAGTCGGGTAGGTCGTTTATGTGGCAGAGGAAGGCTAGGGGGCCAAGCACTGTTCCCTGGGGAACACCAGAGTCAACTGCAACAGGCTCAGATGATTCATCATCTACTACCACTTTCATGGATCTGTTTGTGAGAAAGTCCCGAAGCCAGTTGTTTATGTTGCCATCTATGCCGTACAAGGACATTTTGTGGAGGAGACTCTCATGGGGAACTGTGTCAAATGCTTTAGAGAAGTCTAATATCATGATATCTATTTGTGATTTGTTGTCATGTTGTTGAAGAAGATCGTGGACTGTTGTAATTAACTGGATTTCGCAGGAGTAGCCTGATCTGAAGCCATAATTTAGTGATGTTGGTATGTTGTTGCGTTCAAGGTGGAATAGTATGTATTTACAGATGATATGTTCCAACAGTTTGCAGGTTACACAGGTTAGGGATACTGGGCGATAGTTTTCTGCTAGGTGAGAATCGCCTTTCTTGGAGATTGGTGATATGTTTGCGTTCCTCCAATCAGATGGTAGGTTACCAGTATCTACTGATGTTTGAAATAAGTGTTGTAGGGAGGGTGCAATTGTCTTGGCACAGGTTTTCAAGACGATGTTTGGGATACTATCCGGGCCTATTGCCTTGCTAGTGTTGATGTTGAGGAGTAGTTTTTCAACGCCTTTGGTCGTTATCTTCAAATGTGGTATGGGTGTATTAGCACTCTTTTTTAAGTGGTTGGTCGGTTGTTGTTCCCTTTTGTAAATACAGATTTGAACTGCTCTACGAGTATCTCTGCTTTATCTCTGCTATTGGTAAACAGTTGTGCTTTACTCTTCAAAGGTTGTACTCCAACATTGTCCTGTCTCCTTGACTTTACAAATCTCCAGAATGGTTTAGAGTTATTCTCTTCTAAGCCTTTGTTTATGGTGGTATTTATATGCTCGATCTCAGCCTTTTTAAATTCCCTTTTACATTCACGTTGGGAGGTTTTAAAGTTGGCCCAGTTATCTGTTATCTTTGCATGACTGTAGAGACGAGATTTCCTCTTTATCATTCGTTTCAGTTTGTGGCTGAACCATGGAAGTGACTTTCTCTTTTTGCTTTGTTTTGTACATCACGTTCCTTGGCGTTTTTCTCCACGGTCATTTTATCTCAGTTGATGTTAGGGCAGTTGAAATCTCCAGCAACGATTATATGTATATCTTTGGCATGGTCTGTAAGTTGCATAACTGATTTAATGAGCTTGGAAATACAGTCCATATTTCGATGTGGCATGTAAAAAGAGCAAATGTACAAGCCATTTTGGTTTTTTGTCTTGATCTTTGACCATACAATTTCACAATCTGTACATAACTGAGGCTGTGGATCTGATGTGATGTTGTTGTGTGTAGTAATGAAGACCCCTCCTCCTATTCCGTCTGACCTGTCATTTCTGTTAACTGACGTTATGTCCTGACAGACCTCACTGGACTTTATGGCATTCTTGTCAGGGTCCTTTCCAGGTTTAATACCTTTGAGTCAGGATTCTGTGCCACAGGTGATATCCGGTTTGATGTATTCAACGGCCGAGTGAAATTCTGCTCTGTTTGTTCTCAGTGCACAACAGTTAACCGTCAAGATGCGTAAGTTGGCTGTCTTTGCAGGGCACGATGTTGATTCTTGCTTAGGGTTGGAGGTATGGGCTCCTGATTTTAGTCTGCTTTGTCTGCTGTTGCTTGTTCATGAGTTTTGGGGGCTGCTTGTGTGGATGGGGCTGAAACAGGATGAGTTTACTGATTCGAACGTTGAATCAAGGTTCGACAGTGGCATGAAGTTGTTTTAGGTAGTTAGTTCATAACCGTTGAATGTGAAGCTGTCTATATTAATGCTGTCACATTTACAGCAATGCCAAACTACATTTGATTTGTTCAGGTAGGACATGTTCTTTGAGATGTTCTCGCAGCTCTTATGGTACCAGATACTGCAGTTGTTGCAGCATACCCCCTCTTGGGACCACGTTACTGGTATATCACATGTACTACAGGGGAAAACTGAGGCATTTCTAGGGCCTGGGTTCATTTGGATGTCGCCTGATAATAGGATGAGCAGGAGTATGATGCATGCTCTGTCTCTAGTTCTTACTGAAGTTTCTGATTTGTTCGAGGAAATTTTCTTGATGCTAGCAAAAGTGAAGCCTTTTGGGAGTGTACTTTTGAATAGGATCGAGGTTAGTACGGAGTAGCTCCTTTCATGACTGTAGTGTGACCACACAACGGAACAGCTTGTCTTCATTTATAGGAGGGGTTTGAGGTATAAACTATGACCGTCCATCCACGTGCTGATATTTAGAAGGCATATATCAAGGAAGTGATCCCAACACAACACTATAATCGTACTTACCAACAGTTCGGTCCTAGTCAGTTATATAATACAGGTAGACCACTACTGTTAATATTGTACTTACCATAAGTTCGACCCCATCCGGTAATATAACACTCAGAGGCACTACTGTAATCATTAGAATCATTTGGTGGTAAAGTGGCGTATTTAATGCCATCATTTTCATCAATTGGTGTTACAAGCTCAACCAAACCAATGTCATTAGGAAAGCCAAGGGCGTTTGGATCGTAACTTGGATGCTGGAAACAAATTTGATATCCGTAAAATCATTAAGAGGGCGATATGCCATATGCAGTCAAATTTATATGTGTTTTGAAAGGTCATACGAATTAAGCTCCAGTCTGAAAACAAGCTGGTCATAGTAAAACTAAAATAAGTTAAATATTTCTTACATTATTACGAATGGGAAAAGTTACCCGCTGGATAAAACTGAAGAATCAGGTGACCGAAGGCCTTGTCCGGGGTCGATTGGGATCTAACCCAATAAGCATACTAGCTTAATAGCAAAATATGTCCACTGCTAAACTTATAACCACTAGTCCCCCCCCCAACACTACACCACCTTCCCATTTGATGGAATACTCTCTTAGTACTAGTACTATCTGCATACTATACTGTTTATTTATTTAATTTGTGCTCATCTTTGCAAAAGTATTGTTCTATTAAAACTGCTGTATCGTTCAGATTAAACAAGCAGGAACAACCAAATGATTTTCCGATAATAATGAAGCCCATACTGGCATAGTTGTGGGGTTTATTTAAATATTTAGTAACTCGTCTTGATCCCATTACCTGAATAAGTCGTGCAGCAACGGATGCTCTCTCGAATTGCGAAGGAGTTTGCAAGAAGTGGCCACCAGCTACTACTTGAACCTCGGAAGCAGACCTATAAAAAGAATCAGCACATAGTACATCAAAACTCTTGGCACTAACCCATTTAACCAGACAAACAACAAAACCCCACGCCATTACAAACAAAAGAAAATTAATATATTGTATTTGTTCCTAGAAAATGCTAGTCTAGGTCAACCAGAACCTCATAGTCTTCAACATACGGAGGGTCTGGGATCGTTGTCAATATTTGTCGTAAAGTCCATTGCTCATGCGTAACCGGTAGTTCGGTTTTTTAATGTGGTTGATTATCCAGTCTATTTAGCCAAGCCAAGCCAAGTAAAAGTTGGCCCCTTCTCACAATAAATCCCATAATTCTTGCATTAATTTAAACAAAAATGAATCGTGACGACGAGTTAGGATCAAGTTTAAAAGCATAGATATGCCCCATGAAGAGAGAAAAAAAATACAATAACTAATTCAGAGTTTTTGATATTGGACTGGCATGCAACTAAATTGATTTTTGAAATGTCATTCATAAATTAATTTCATGGGCGTACAATTCCTCGATTTAAGAGGAATTACCTCCCTTAGACGTTGTTTATCTGGCCAATTTTACTCAATTTTACAAGGCATCGTAGAATAGTTGTCTGGATGATAGAGACTAAGAAAACGCTTATGCTTCAAACCTCGCACGTCCAAAAGAGAGAATATAGGGAAAGCTACTCTTAATCAAAATTACAACAATATACCAATTTCGTTAACATATTATTCATTATTTGTATTATTAAATAATTTTAATAACATTAATAAATCAATTTAACTAGGTCACGTAACATGGCGTTTGTCATAGCTTTGACGCCATTATCATTATACAAGCTTCGAAACAAAATGCACACGAAAAATGTCTATAAGTCAACGCGACAACTTTTCCACAGTCATGGAGCCTGTTTCACGAAATTTGAACTAAGATAAAATCCAAATATTAGTAATTTGATTGGGTAATATTAGATTGATTGTAGTGCTTATCCAATCAAAATTGAAGTTTCTACTAAAATTTGGATTTTATCTTAGTATATCAAAACAGAATTATCTATTTCTCCAAACCACTTAGGTGTGGCAATATTGCAGGTGAAAGTTATTAGCAATTTGGTAGGCCCCTATTCACAGATTAACATTGTTTTCTATATTTCATTTTGTTCCTTAAATTATGTGTGTTACAGGGATCACCAACCCTTTCAGAAAGTTGAGACAAATCATGTGGAAAAATATGGTAATAAATTAATAAATTACAATTCAATAGAGCCATTGCTGTATGTGTGGGTGCCTAATATACCTAAATAGATTGTACATTTCTATACTTACCAGTCAATACAGTGTGCCGCGGTTAGAGCCCAATTTCTGTTAATCATAACAGCACCACAAATATGTGAATAGGAATTGTCCCTTTGAAGTCTAAGAGATGCTTGCCACGGGTGACTATGAGGTACAGCATCTTCCCCACCAACGATTCGATGATTTTGTGCTTCTGCTGTAAAAGGATATTAATGTAAAATTACAAGTTACCGACCTGCCCATTGTTTTACAGCACTCAAATAATGCGTGGTATATGTTTTGTAGTTCACATTATCCGCATTATTACTAAAACGTCTATTTTCTGGGGTTTTAACACCGATGCAAATAGTATAATAGGACGGTAAAAAGCATTTTATTTCACATGGCCTGTTTCGGAATAAAAAAAAACGGATAAAAGGCATACATTTTTTTTTTTTATCTTTTTTAATTTCAAATTTCTATTTTTCTCTATGGGAATTTTTAAACTATCAATACGCGCACACTTGTGTTACAATATCCTCCTGATTGGTTTGGTCAGATACGTGCAGCATTGAAATTCATATAATTTTAGCGGCTGTGGTGTCGAGCTCTGGTGTGAGCGTATGTGACATGGAGATAGGGGCGCCTTCTCAACCTCGTGGGTTTTCTCCGGGCACTCCGGTTTCCTCTCACTGCTAAAGACCCCTACGCGCAAGCCAATTATTGAAATAAAAATTAAACCATATGTTTGTCCTGAAATGACATATAATTTGAACACAGCCAAGACACGTGCACGATATAACGCACCATCAAAAAACTGGTATGTAACTAGGCTGCTAAATCTTGATCGCTACGGACCACAGTTAAATATAATCATACCGCACGCTAATTGATATTTAACAAGGCTGTTGAATCTTGGTCGCTACGGACCACAGTTAAATATAATCATACGGCACACCAATTATACCTACTAGTATTTAAATATAGGCGACTAAAAGGATTCACATCAACATTCTGCCACCTATCAGTTTGGTTCGAATTCTGAAATCTAATTGGCAGGGGTCGGGGTTCTGGTGTGGTTTACAGGACGCTGTCCCATGTGCAAGCTAGCGGTGACAGATGGATTTCGACGTAGAACAGGAAATATTTCCATCTGTAAAACCTCTAGACTACTAGTATATCACCCATAGCAACTATTAATGTTTTAAAGAAGACTATTTCCTGTAACTTAACCTACTGTAGAAGTCGTTAGGCCTTGGTACTGAAGTACTATTTACCTCATTAACGACATTACATCGAAATCCACGTACATAAGGAAAGCAGCGGCTGATACTTGGCGATCGTTTGTGTCGATGTGTTAGTCAGATAACATATTAACATATTTCCACGGTTGTTCTTGGGGAAAAAAAACTGAGGGATACGCCGGCGGGTTGTTGGTTTCGAATAACAGCCTGGAAAGACGTTTGTATCTACTACATAGCACACTGTATGACGTATGCCCATCATCATCTAAGGCATAATATGATTTGTCATGTTTTACAAATAGCTATTGATTTCAGTTTTACTCACCCACGGCAGCCACAAGGAGGACAGCTAAAACCACTTTCATTGTTGCTATATGGTCACGTTATTGTCAATTTACTTGTCATGTTCGCATTTATATACGAATAACCAATTCACAAGTGTTGTCTAACCCATACCCATAAATCGTAAAAATTCAAAAAAAATTCTTTGCAGATGGTTTTTCGCAGGAACTCGTGTTAATTGCATACCACTTTAAATCAATTCTGTTGTCATTTTATCAATTTCATTAAAGTTCTGGCTACATACAGTTTGAGATTAGGATGAAGGGATATACCACGCTATTCCATTTTTTTAGACCCAATCTAATCCCCCAACCTCACGGCTAGAGGACGATAACGGATGTTAAAATACATATTTAGTTCGGGAATTGGATTGGCGAATAGTAAGCGCGCGTGCGTTGTATCATAAGGTCTGTCATTGAGTCAGACGGTGTGGTTTAGATTCCCCGGATGTACGTGACAATCCCTGGTTGTTCGTCACAAGGAGTAGGGTCGCCTGTCCAACCTCGTGGGTTTATCCGGGTCCCCCAGCTTCCTCCCCCTACGCACAGGCGAATTATCGAAATAAATTTAAATATAAGTTAGTAGTCCCGAAATGACCTAGTTTGTGTCGAGTGGACGTTAAACCCCATTTCCCCCTGTCTCTCTCTGTACGTGACAAGGAGTAGGGTCGCCTGTCAAGCCTCGTGGGTTTTCACCGATTTCCTCCCACTGCTAAAGACCCCTACGCGCAAGCGAATTATTGAAATAAAATTGAACACTATCTTAGTTCCGAAATGACCTAGTTTGTGTCTCGCTGGTCGAATTATCAAGCCGAAATTCTGAGAATATTTTCCTATCCAGTTCTATCGACCCCCTTGGGTTTCAAACGAATTTTTGACCTCAATTGTGGACATCAAATTGTTTTTAAGGTTGCTGACGTCGTCAAGAGTTAACGGTGGCTTTAAGGCTCTAGACAATTATAGTTTGTTTACGACTACAATCCTCAATACAGGAATTACAATGTCAGTCAGCTAGCTTCGTGTCTGTGCGCAAGCACAGCGAATTGTAGACTGTCAGTGTAAGTTTCGTATGTGTTTGTTTTCTGGGCTTCTATTTGGTTGTTATGTGGTGTTTTCAGACGAAAATGCGTTATAGAATGCTCGACAATTTGTCCCTTTTTATGTGACAAGGCATATGGCTTTAAGAGTGAGTAACTGTTCGTATTTTTTTATGTCTATAATTTATTACTATTAAAAAAAGCAAATTCACATTCAAGTTTCTGCAGACATAACTACATATGGTTTATAGCCATGAATTCTCATATTCATAATAGTTGCATATGTGACAAAGTGATTTATATCCCCTACCAAATTGAACAGTATCATTTAGATACATAGAACTTAATGAACTCTGCTAATTTTGACAATAAATAATTTGGCATATCAACTCTCTATAAACTTCTGCTAAGTCACGATCTTATTAAATAAAATTCATTCAATATGTTCATTACAAGATAAACATGGTCTGTGTACAAGATCCACATGACTTCAAAGGAATAGGCATTGGTCAGTAGGCATGCCGTGACAATTGCATGTATGACCAAGTGCAAGGGTATATATTGGGGAGTTCACTGACAGTTAGTGAGAGAGGTGCCGGGTGAGAACAAAGGCTTGGGCGAGTGTATGGACTCACCCGAGTCCAGCCACTGCCTGGGCAGAAGGGCGGAATGGTGGACTTAATATTGTTATATGTATTCCTGTAGAAGTCTAATGCCGAAGTAGATTAGTTCGTGCTGTCTGTATGTAACTGAAGCTGTTTTAGATACCTGATGTAAATAAACCATTATTTACGAAACCGATATTCTGTTATAACTACAATAGTGTTACACATATAACACCAATGAACCACTTTGGCCACATTATTTCACAAAGACCAATCGTCATGTAGAGCTTTTGAATCTAATGCAAACTCACTAAATGGAATATCAGTTCAATATTTACAAAGATACAGGAATTGAAACTATGTCAAGGTTCGGCGTCCACTGTAGACGATATATGGGGTGTGGTCAAAACTGTCCAACGCCATCTATAATTTTCACTGGAATCTGTGGATGGGTCTCTTTATAATCCTGCAGAATCCAAAGTTGAAGAATAACAACCGTTGATTTTTTTACTTTTGTTATTTCATAATTTTTAAATAATCAATTTGGGTACATTTTAGCGCATAGTAAGCCGTTTAAATAATGGATATTTACCGAAAAATACATATGACGATCAGCAGCTTTAAAGGAGCTGTGCGTGACAGTGGTAAAAGAAGGCGTTCGTGATAAGCGTAGAAAAGTTTTGGGGTGTCAAAACAAAACAAAACGTTACAGTGTACAGTGGTAAAAGGCGTTCATCTAGCCTCAGGCTTAATTTGCTACCCTTGTAAAATGACGAGATTATTATTATTATTATTATTATTATTATAATATAATAATAATAATAATAATTATCCCGATGGGGCAGTTTGGGGTGTCCCGATAAAACCAGAGGTGACAGTAATAACAAAAAGCGCTCGTATAACACAGACGTGACAGTAATAACAGAAGGCGTGCATATAACGCAGTGGGACAGTTTTGGGTGGCAC
The DNA here is from genome assembly GCA_917208275.1 of Patella pellucida. Taxonomy (NCBI): domain Eukaryota; kingdom Metazoa; phylum Mollusca; class Gastropoda; family Patellidae; genus Patella; species Patella pellucida. The sequence continues at coordinate 36,208,352 of OU795044.1, forward strand.
AACAAACACAGACGTGACAGTGATAACATAAGGCGCTCGTATAGAGCAGTGGGACAGTTTGGGGTATAATATCAAACACGAACTTGCTAAAAAATAACACAAGGCGTTCGTATAACGCAGTGGGACCGTTTGGGATGTCACAACAAACACAGAAGTGACAATAATAACATAAGCCTTTCGTATAGCGCGGTGGGACAGTTTGGGGTATCATAACAAACACAGACGTGACAGTAATAACAGAAGGCGTTCGTATAAAGCAGTGGGGCCGTTTTAGCTGTCACAACAAACATAGACGTGCCAATAATAACAGAAGGCGTTCGTATAACGCGGTGGGACAGTTTGGGTGTCACAACAAACACAGACGTTAGGTAATAACACAAGGCGTTCGTATACCGCGGTGGGACAGTTTGAGGTATAATAACAAACACGGACGTGACAAAAATAACATAAGGCGTTCGTATAACGCAGTGGGACGGTTTGGGTATCATAGCAAACATAGACGTGACAGTAATAACAGAAGGCGTTCGTATAACGCGTCGGGACAGTTTGGGTGTCACAACAATGCCCCGGGATTTTCCAGCGTATTTCCCCTTTGTCAGGGGGCAGCGTGTAGGGCAAAGCAAGGAAAGTATCTAGTTGTTGTGATGGGATAAGAACCGAGGTCCGGTGTATAAATTGCCGTGTGCGTAAAATAATCCTTGACAGTTGGAATTCCACTGTCCGGGCAAAATTTCCCCCATAGCACACCGTATGACGTATGCCCGTATTAATTATCAAAGTCGGTATAAGTCGCTACAACCCATTTCATTTCACAAAACAAACGGTGATTTGCAAAAAACACCTTTTATTGCATAATCGGCTTTTATAATTAAACATGAACTGGAAACAATTACATAAATTTTATAGTTCAGTTGAAGCTATACTGTTTAAAATACTGTATAAAATATTTAAAGAGGGATTATCACTTTTATCATTATCATATTTAAAATAAGCCAAGAGTGTCCGAAATATTTTATTCTGAAGTCTTGAATATTTGAGAATTTTAGTAAGAAAACTCACAAGAGTCTCGATTGTCAAGACCCATTGCCACGATAATAAAACAAGTCTCGATTTTCAATTTTTCGATCTACAATCTCCTTGAGTAGTGTCCATGTTATTGTTTAACGACAATATGGTGGGAATTGTCAAGTCCATTCAATATCTAAGCCAAGGGTTGTCCTAGTAAGTTGATTATGAGCTTAGCATGTAAATAAATGTCTAAATAATAATTAAATAATATAATATGAATACAGTGAAAAAGCAGACCTAAATCTTCTAGTATACTGCCGCTTTAAAATAATTAAAAAGTTTTTAATTTTGATATACACAATGCATATTTATATTTGATATACATGTATATTTAATTTATTTGTATGTGATATGCATAAATGTTTAATTTATTTATATCTGATATACTACATGTATGTTTAATTTATTCATACTATAAATACACGGATGTTTAAGTTATTCAAAATTGATATACATGTATGAGTAATTTATCTATATCTGATATACGTACATATGTAATTTATTAATATTTGATACACTAGGTTTAAATTATTTTATTTGTTTAATTTACGTCGATCACATGCATTATAAAATATAAAAAATACATAATTACAAAAATAGTATTATATGTTTTAAAGAAAACTATCATTATTTACATCTTATAAGATATATTTACATTTAAGTAAAAAGTAGTATATTATAACAAAGCAAATTTAAAAACCGTCTTGGTTTTATTAAAACATGAATACGTGATATTAAACATTTATAGAGTGTACGTTGCTTGTAAAATGGAAATAAATAAATAATCTGTTTTATGTTTCTTGTCCATATCAATTCCATAAAAGGTGGATAATCAAATTCAAATACAAATAAATGAGTAGTTAGTTTATAGACCCTTGTGGTTTAGTGGATATTTATAAACCGTGATGAACAAGAGGCATCAAAGTTATTATGTTATAAACATGGATATTGGATATGTATTAATATACATGCATATGTGTAATTTATCTGTATCTCGTATACATGTATATTTAATTTATTTGATACACATGTAAATTTAATTTATTCATATATGATATACATTTATATTTAATTTATTCGTATTTGATATACATGTATGTTTAGATCAGTTATATTTGATAAACATGGATATTTATTTTAGTTATATTTGATAAACATGCATGTTTAATTTAGTTATATTTGATACACATGCATGTTTAATTTAGTTATATTTCATACACATGGATATTTAATTTATTCATATTTGATACACACATATGTTTAATTTAGTTATTTTTGATACGCATGGATATTTAATTTATTTATATTTGATACACACATGATATGTTTAATTTAGTTATTTTTGATACGCATGGATATTTTATTTAGTTGATACACATATATGTTGAATTTAATTATATTTGATACACATATTTAATTTAGTTATATGTAATACACACATATGTTTAATTCAGTTATATTTAATACACTTTGTTATTCCATTTAGTTATATTTGATACACACATATATTTAATTAATGTATTTAAATTTGATACTCAAGCATAACTACAATATTGCCTACTTTATTTTTCATGTTTGTCTCGCGATTGTTAGCAGAGTTATAAAATAAAAAATGAAAATACTGGTTTATATTTCAATTGATATGCATCCCACCGCGCATTGATACAAACCACAACAAAAACGTGGATCTACTTATATGTTATTTCTATAAATCAGTCGTAAATACCCATAGCACACCAAGGGCCGTATTTTCTGTAGGATGCTTAAACCTCTAGATATTCATAATGTATCAATGAGTTTAATATTTAGAAAAAGTATCTGTAGTTGACATTCATATGGAATGAATTTAAAATGTTATATTCAACATTTCAAACGTTAAATACACTAGGAATGTTATTTATGAATTTTGATTAGGCTTTCTAGAACTCGTTCTCTTGTAATATCCACTTTCTCTCTTCCACTTCTGTAGAGCAGCTTTCTTTTCCCTCTTAAAGAATCCACACTGTAATATAGAAGCGTTATATAGCTATACCACAGTGACGTAGTATAATCTTTCTAGAACACCCGATACCATGTCTGATTTGAAGAGTTCAAACTCCTTGTTATACTTGGTATTAGAATATTTCATTGAATGATGATAGTGTCGTACTTTTAACAGTACGAGCTGTTCCCACCCACTCAAATCTCCTCATTGGTGCATTCTAGTCGTTTTGATGGGACAAAAAACCCGATGGTCCGTGAACACGTTCGCGTGTTCGTATAAGGACTCTTGATATTTCGAATTTAATTGCTGCACGGGCATAATTTCCACTACAACTTTTTTTGTGCCGTATGCCTGTCTTCATTAGCATGGTCGCTATAGCAAATTATGTCATTATTCATTCATTCATATCTTACCTTTCTAAGAATAATGGCCAATAATACAAGTAGAAACAAAGCTACTATAACACTACCGATTGGTATCCATATATTAACACCAGAGCCACTAACTTTGTGCCGTATGCCTGTCTTCATTAGCATGGTCGCTATAGCAAATTATGTCATTATTCATTCATTCATATCTTACCTTTCTAAGAATAATGGCCAATAATACAAGTAGAAACAAAGCTACTATAACACTACCGATTGGTATCCATATATTAACACCAGAGCCACTAACTTCTTTAAATATCGGGGTCGATACCTGAATAAGCAGGGTCACTTTTTTTAAATATTGATACATTGTAAATATCCATATAAATTAAATGAATGAATATATAAACCATTTTTCAAAGAAAATTAGTATCCAATTAAAATAGTAGGGATATAATTTCTATGTGGCAATCTCAAGCAATTCCATTGTGGGGGGATGTCAATCAATTTCTATGTGGCAATCTCAAGTAATTTATATGTGAGGGAGATGCCAAGTAGTTTCTATGTGAGGGGGATACCAAGTAGTTTCTATGTGTGTGTGTGTGTGCGGGGGGGGGGGTATATCCAGTAGTTTCTATGTGAGGGGGATACGAAATAGTTTCTATGTGAGAGGGATGCCCAGTAGTTTCTCTGCGAGGGAGACACCAAGAAGTTTATACGTGAGGGAGATTCTAAGTAGTTTCTATGCGAGGGAGTCACCAAGTAGTTTATACGTGAGGGAGATTCCAAGTAGTTTCTATGTGAGGGAGACACCAAGTAGTTTTTACGTGAGGGAGATTCCAAGTAGTTTCTATGTGAGGAAAATGTCACGTAGTTTCTTTGTGGGGGAGATAACAATTAGTTTATACGTGAGGGAAATATCAAGTAGTTTCTTTGTGTGGGGGAGATACCAATTAATTTCTGTTGGTGATGGTATCAATTAGTACATGTTACGCTATTTTTTCTGTCGGCATAATTGGTGAACAATGTTAGGACAACAAAAAACCCAACGAATCTACAATCTATGTGGGGGAGATATCAAGTAATTTGTATGTGGCGATATCAGGTACATTGTAATTTAATATACCAATCCTAACAAACTATCGCGCCATTTTTTTCTATCTGCATTATCTCGCTTGGGGCACAAAGTTAGGACAACAGAAAAAACCCAACGAATCTACAACGTTATATTTACGTCGTGTGTAATACCCCCGTCAGACCGGGATGGCAACCTTACTTCGTTGCTACGGCGATTGAAAATGAGTTTAGAGCGCATTAAGATCGCCATATGCGTGATGGAAGCGTCAGCTATCGTGCTGTGGTCTCCATGGTCGCCAATGATCGCCGAGTGTGCGATCTAATACCCCTGTCAGACTGTGGTGGCGTCTTTACTGCGACGCTGCGGGACGGAAAATGGCCACAGAGCCCGTCAAGATCGTTATAAGCGCGGTAAAATTGTGGTTGAAACGCCAGATGCCGTGCTGTGGTCTCCATGATCGTGAATGATCGCCTAGTCACCGCCAGATCGTGTGGCGTCCTTACTGCGCTGCAGCGATCGTACGGCGATCAGAAAATGCACAAACGTGATCACAACGTACGGAAATGTCCCAAAATATCACAAACTTGAAAAAAAAAAATAATTGTGTTTTCACGTCTTTCCATGGGCAGGTCGCAGAACCTTGGCGTTTGTTTTGAACATGCGATCATTTGCAACCATCGAGACCACAGCGCGATATCTGGCGATTCCATCACGTTTTACCACGCTTTACCACGCTTATGGCGATCTTGACGGGCTCTGGGGCCTTATTCCGTCGCTGTAGCAGCGCAGTAAGGACGCCACCCCGGTCTGACGGGGTAAAAAACGCGACTTCTTTCAAGTTTGTATATTTTTTGGACATTTTCTCGCGTTGTGTTTACGTTTACCGGCGACCTTGTAAATTATCTAGTCGTAGCAGCGCAGTAAGGACGCCGCTTGGTCTGACGGGGGCTTTAGTCAGGAAAGCACTGGCAAAAGAAATACTAAAATCAAAGCTCTTTGGTTATAACTATTTACCATTCCTTCTTTATCATCATTCCAAGGTAGGAATAGCAAATGACTGGGCTGGAGAACTGTTGCCTTGGTCATATACTTCATTACATCATGATCCTGTAATAAATGGAATTATTTATAACACCACCTTACCTTAGTTCAAAATCCAAGATACATGTATAAGAAAGGACTTACACAATACATTGTGCTATTAGGGACAGTTTGCTAAGACAGAATTGCATTCCAACTGCTAATGGTTCTTTTAGGTACATAGCAACGTGGTGTACATGGGACCTCTGTTTTTCGTCGCATCCGAAAGACTTTGCCAGGCCTTCTGTCCCCCAGTCTTACACAACTGAAAAGGGGAAATCCGACTGGAAAGGGGAACGACTTTTTTTGCCACGACTTCGGTCCACCAGTCCTGCTCTACTGAAAAGGAGAAACCCGACTGGAATGAGGAGAAGTCAAGACCTGTTTGTTGCCAGGTCCGTAGTTCCGCAGTCTTGCCCCTTTGAAAAGGGGGAGCCAGGATGGAAAATCCAAGGGACCTCTCTCACAGGGATAAAGCTCGGACCTCAGTGACCGAGTGCCTTACAGGGTGGTCCACGGTGGCACCTCTCCCATGTATCCATATGCTTAAAATTGTTAGATTACCTTGAACGGTAGATCTTTAATATTCATGACAATAGTAAGATTGACAATGATGCTTTCTCTAGGTTGAAGTGATCCAGGGAGCTTACATAACATCACATCACAATAATAATTGTTACAATCCTAGAAATAAACAACAGATGCAAACAACAATAACAATATCCAGAATATTAAAGCCCCAATATGCTAGAATAAAGTTAAATATGATGTCTAAAAATCTTGGTGCAAACAATTTTCAAATCATTACATATGCAGGCTAAATACTTCATTGTAAACATTTTGGTGCAATAATTAGGAGAATCCGCGAATTCTAAATTAGGGTACGGTGATGTAAAGTGTACATTGAATGAAGTAAATAAATAAGGATGGGATCTTTATGAAAGGTATACTGACTCAAAGAAAGGGAACTCTTTGAGATATAAAAATTAACTAATTAAAGTTAAAAATAATACGAATAAAGAAGATATGCCAAATGAAGCAGATACACGGAGATGATGTTGGAATTGTTGTGATCTATCTAATTTGTGCTTTAGTTTTTGTAGCTATTTGGGAAGCTAATTATAGCAGCAGTAGGGGATCAGGAAGTGGAAGCAGACTGCTTGTCTACCAAATAACATACCAAATGGTGGGCATTGTCTTCCATATCCTTTTTTTCATCGGGCGTTTGTCGTCGTCTACGGCTTGGGGCCACATCTGGAATATTGGGATATTTCCCAGTGGTCGTTGTTGTTACAGTCGTGGATTCGGTACTTGTTGGGGTGGGGACTATTTCAGCTTGAACGCTTGTACCAGAGGTCGTCGTGGTACTCATTGTGCTGCTTGTCGTTGAGGGTCGTGTGTTCCCACCCTGAGATGCTTGATATGGTAAACTACAATACATTTCTTCTCCACTTTCAGTTATAACCTAAAATAGATGCTTTACCTTGATAAACTTCATATTATATTTCGGTCTAGTCAATCTATGACTTGGGTCATGACTCCTAGGCAGCCTAGAAATTATTGTTCACCAAGTTTGATCGGTAAATGTAACATGTCTCTCTCGACTATTATTCTAGACATATTTAATTGACGGGTATACTATCTACCTGATTATATATGTGTACTACATCGTTAACACTGTTCATCACGTGCATTTTGCATACCGATAGTTCATTGGTCTATCACGCTATTTTACCGAGTTTTCGCTTAATAGATTGGATGCAGCTATGGCGGGTGTGGCGCGCCAGGCAGGGTAAGCTTACTCTTCCTAGGACACCTGTTACCACTGTTCGTCGTGTATTTTGTACACGGTGAACAGTCCATATGCTGATTACACTAATTTGCGTTTTTACACATTTTTGCCTATACCGTTTTTAGGACTTCGAATTTTGTCTAATGGTTTGGATTGTTCGTACTTGGTTTTATTTTATTTTTACTTTATCTCAACTGGTATGTTCTGAGCATACCTTAAACTAAGTTTAAGGGTCACGATTAAATCCAAGATGGCGTCTGTAAAATAAAAGGTGAATACAGTTATGCGAATCATGTAATAAATCAAATGAATCAAATACGTACTTTAGCAATGGCCGATTCTACAAGCTTTTCACCTGTTTGGTACAGATAAGGTAACTGGATTGATACATTAGTGGCTGGCAGAAAACTAGGGCCATTATTTATCATCAAAAATTTATGGTTGATTGTTAGATTCTGTAAGCTGGGATTTTCTTCGGTGTTGACAGATAACTCCGGCGGGTAGGATTTCCTTCACAGAAATAAAAAAAGCACATGAATGTAGTGTGTCATATATCGCTTTCGGAAACCATTTCAAACGACAATATTGTGACGGTTCAATCTCTAATAGTATTTACAAAGTTATGAAAAATGGAACTACTCCGACTTGGTTAATGGTGGCGGTCGAGTGTAACAAAAAGCTATAACAGTTTAGCCTATAACAGATTGATTTCTCGAAAGTTTTCAACTACGTGCTTCATAAATAATGGTACGTGGCGCAGGGCGAGAGAGCATTGGCAGTATGTTAAAGATACATTGGCAGTCAATCGAACGTGAGCATGTATCATAAGACACATTGAGGGGGAGCCAACATTGCCTACAATATCACCCCTAGACCCTAGTGGAAGTGGACGTTAGGCTCCAGAAACGACGACGGGAGCAATCAAACCTGGGAAAATATCTTGAAGATGGATTGAGGCAGAGTAATCAAACATGTGAACGTATCTTTAAGACAGGTGGGGGTCAATCAAACATGGTAACATATCTTTAAGACAAATTGAGGGGGCGGGGCAAAGAGCAATCAAACGCAGGAATGTATCTATAAGATTTATGGGGAGGGGAGGGGGCAATTAAACGGCTACTAAATAAATCAATGTTGTTTGGATATATTTACATACTTTTCCTAAAATAAAGAAATCCACTATAGTATGAGGCCATATTCTTGTTACTTGTAGGGGGTTTGTGGGTTAGCTGGTCATATTGGCGATGTACAGCGAATATACACGCAGCACATATACATACAAAAAAACACAAGTGATCTAAAACAATAGCGTATTTGTTTTTTTTTCATTTTAGACAACGCATTCAACGGAAATATATCAATGTGCTTCTTGACCTTGACCTTGACTTACCCACTTATGTCAGGGGACGCCACGATCCACACATCTGATGAAAAATGTGCTGCGTTATTCGCCATGTTACTTTCTGCACTGGCTGTTTGGGCTTGAATAGAAACGTTAACCTTTGCATTATTCAATGACAATGCATCTCCTTCCAGGAGCACAGAGAAGTTAACAGCCTGGTTGCTGCCGATTGGAGGAAAAACGGTGCATGTCAGTTTGTAATTCTGATCGTCGTCAGAGTTACCAGCGCATCCTATCGGCCATCTTTGAGGTGATTTAACTGTTCTGTAGAACAGGTTTTCATTCCAGTAGAAATTCACTTTACTTCCAAAGGAATTTTCTCCATAATTTTCTAAACGGACATCGAGATTAATATTTTCTGTTTGGTTGATAGTTATAAATACTTCCCCTTCGGCAAAGCCAAATTCCCCTTTGATACCCAAATTTGCTTCACATATATTATCTTCGCCACAACTAAGTTGGAATCGTGTCTGAAAATAAACAGAAAACATGAAATGCCAGTCAACAACGCAATTCAAGAACTATCAATAAATGTGACGACGATAAATCCAAAAGCCTTAGTTAATCTTATTTTTTTTTGGTTAAAATTATTATTCCCTTATCACAGTCGTTGTAGAAAAGTAGAACATTAAACCCTATTTCATTTCAGGTATTCATTAATACAGTATGACGGTAAACCTCATTACGCGCTTCAGTACCTTCGCTACGAAACGCGTTCTGTTTTCGAAAGAGTGATTTTGAACTTTCTTTTTAGCTATTTCGAGGAAAGAAACGATAATTAACATTAAAGTCAGTGTGGAAATTGTTGGTGATCTCAATGCGCAAACTCTTAAACTATGGGCTTACATTGATACGATTCGTTTCAAAGCTCCTTTAAACATGATTGGGTCATATTTAGAAAGCTACCTATTCAAATCTTTAAATAGAATATAAGGCCGGGTTTAATAATACATACATCTTTGGTTAAAACATTCGGCCGTGTTTGGTTGATGATTGGTTTTATTTCACCAGGATCAAAACTAGATTCATTTAATTTAAATTGAGCTTCAACTCTCACGGCTGTGAAAGGATCTTGTAGTCGCTCTTCCTTAAAAAGAAGTTTTACCTTAAAATTACAATTTCATATTTTTAAGTTATATCTTTAAAATGTATTAAAATAAAATCCCTAAAAAAATGGTATCAAGAAACAGTCCTACCTTGTTAAGAATAATCCTATTAATCCTATAATTCACTTTTGCCAGCTGAGAAATTCCAACGTTTGAAGATAGCTATTCCATGGAAGTGAATAGGTAAACAATGGAGGTAATTGTGTCATTATTTCCTGTGTCAATGATTGATAAGGGTGGGAAATAATGCCCATGATCGTATAATAGTGAGTTCATAACCTAAGTTTTGAATTTCTTAGAACATATGAAATTATCGATTTGAATATATAATGTTGCCACTGGAGCGATTTGCCCCCTAATGTAACTACTGTTACTTTGGTGGTCTGTGGGTTATTAAAGCTCTAAAATGCCAGAGTAAAGATTGAAAAAAAGAAAAACAGCCAACACCTTTAGCCCAAAGTTATTCAAATTGATTGTTTCTATTGCGCTCAAAGGGCGTATGTGAGGAAATCGGTCCAAAAGTACATATTAATGTAACATGAACATATATTATAAACGTAAACAGTCCAAATTGAACGAAAGTCGTTTATATCTGCTTAGTCCATTCTACATTTTTTTTAAAAATTGTTAGTCGTTTGTGAAACAGCCATTGATAATTATTTACTCCCCCATTGACTTGAAGGGTAAATTATTTTGTCAAATGGCGCCCCAAACCATATATTCCCTGTATTGGCTGATTGACTTCTTCGGGATTTCCTAACGTCAGTGGTCCACCATTCGCAAATTTTTGCAGAAAAGTAGAACGCTAAACCACATTTATCTAATTTCGCGACAGTCGTTTACATCTGCTTAGTCCATTCTCCACTTTTTTTTAAAAATTGTTTTTTTGTCGTTTGTGAAACGGCCATTACTCATTATTTACACCCACGTTGTCTTAAAGGGTACCTTTTTTGTCAAATGGCCCCAAACCATAGAATTCCTGTATTGGCTGATTGACTTCTTTGGATTTCCTAACGTCAGTGGTCCACCATTCGCCAATTTTTGCAGAAAAGTAGAACGCTAAACCCCATTTATCTAATTTCACTTCGCTTTAACATCCGAAGCAATGATAATTAATCAATTCTTACCATGAGAGTTATTAATTCAAATCTTTTACAGTTGTTTTTGCCACGTTCAACTACTACTTTATCCGATATCTGATTTAAAAAACCATCTTCAGTGTGTATTTTAACTCTTCTTAGACTGGGTCTTTTTAAAATATCCACACTTATATTAAAATTCATCTCTGTAACATACATTTATATATTACTCATAACTAGAGGGGGCTGGATTGTTGCTTAGATCATTGGGTCAAAAAGCAGGGGTGAGGGTTGAAATACGACAAGAAATGGCAATAAAGGACTATGCATTAATAACTAAAAAAAAATTAAGATCACTGAATAAAGAGCTGTTTGGTCTTCCATAAAACTCTCTGTCAATATCATTATAGGAGGAAGATAATTTATATAAGATGCCTGGCTTGTTTTTGTATCTAAACCTTAATTTGTTTAAACGCTCAATACCACTCTTGTTGTAACTGAATAATATGTCCCAATCTTTATTCTGGTCAACAAATTGTACTATTTTACAATATTCCAAGTAATTGGTGATACAAATGTCATTTTAGCACACCTAATTTTAGAATTTAGAAAAATTCAACTAAATGATTTGAAAAGCCTAACTAAACCTTTTCAAATGTGACTTTTTTCGGACCCTCTAGACAAGTAAAATAGGATGTAATGAATAATTTACCCAACAGGTAGGACACTTAAAAACATCTAGTACTTAGAATAAGGCTATTATTTTGTTCGTGGGCTGTAAAGCCAGGAAGGGTGTTATTGTCCCTTTAAACTGTATAACATCAGTGCTGTTTAAATCAAGCGAAGATAATTGGATTTTAAACTAAATGTTATGTTTAAAGATGAATGACCTTATTAAATAAAATATACCTAAATTGAAAGATCTGTGAAAAAAAAGATTACCTATTTGTCTCGGGGCCGATTTCTGAGAATAATTAAAACATAATGTAAGCCCTATGCAGCTTTCAGCGTCATCTTTAGCCGGGCAATTTGTTCTATTGAGATTTATCAGTTCCGAGTCAAAGTTTAAATCTGCAACCAGGCCAATGATTGGTCGAGTTCTCAACAGAACTGCCTTGTCAGAATTGGTACAGCCAATAGCCATATCTAAAACAAAATATACAAAACCTATTAAGAATTACACTGATAGCACTGATATATGCAGTTTTTCAGTACAGCAGCCAATTGGCCGGACTAATAAAGGCAGGAATAGCAAAACAGAGGACTGAGATTGAAAATTTGTCCTGGAAGCGGTAACAGACCCTTCCCTTTTTTTAAATTTTAACTATAAGGGTTATATTATGCGCACACCAATACGTACATTGGTATTCACATCCAAACAAATAGGAGGTATTGCTTTACAGGCCTTTGGTCCTGCACCATTGACAAGGGGGGGGGGCACTGAAAAATCACTAGGAACTTTCTCGGCCAACTCCGAAAGCGAACCTGTAACATCTGACTCACTGAGCCACCACGACGCTTTAAAATCAATAAATTATTTTAATAGCATTAAATGTTGTAATATAATGACAATTTACAACAGCTATTGTTGTACATATAATTTTGGTCTGTGAAAATAAAAAAAAGTTCACAAACAATTCTAAACAAAACATTCGTTTATATGTTTTTTTTTAAATAACAAAAACGCCGTACCTGGATAATCGTTGTCGTCCACGTCTAATGGTTTAGATATATGAGATCCAAATCCAGTTATATTTTCAGACACCATGTCACCAGTTATACGTTGAGAGTATTCAACTATTTGTCCATTTGTAGAACCATGATAAATATATACAGCTCCGACTCCGTTTTCGTCCTTTGCTCCAACGGCAATATCTACAGGAATGGGAGAAGAGAAACATTTGGGCCAGTAGTTATAAACTATCTATAAAGCCCCCAAATTATTATCTGATAAGAAACGTGAATGTTCGGAGTTTGTTCTTTAGTTTTAAAATACAGATGTGACGTCATCCTTTGATGTTGGCGTACCATTATCTCAAATAATGTACGGGCAACTTGCCAATAGTACATTATTTCAATATTACTACTGGCATGATGTTTTTCACTGCAAACGCACGTGCGGAGTGTGACCGAGTGTCTGAATTTTAAGAAGTTTAATGCTCTCGCGCTTAAGACATTGCGTAATATATTGAAACAACACTCGGCTATCGCCTCGTGCAGTATCAATATATTACTTAATGTCTCGCGCTCGACCATTAAACTACACATAATATGACACTTTAATTACAATGCGATGTAGATTTCTAGCCTTAAAGGTTGCTCAGTAGTTGCAATATGCTACTTCAGATATAACTCCCAGTCCTAAGGTTTGGTTGAGTGGTCGTACACCCCCCCCCCCCCGGCTCTCTCCCGGATGTCTTTTAGTATTGCTATTGGGTATATAGGTGCGATACACAGTTCAAATCTACATATACTTGTTTTTTCTAGGCATGAGTGTGAATGTGTGTAAAATAAATTCTGGTATTCAATTTCAATCTTACATTGTCAAATAATTTATTTTAAGGAAATGGAGTCTACTCCTCTTTTACTTACCATCGATGCCATCACCATTCACATCACCAAGATTACTTATTGAAGATCCGAATCTGGAAAAGGCTGTATTGGAACCGGATAGCATGATAGGTATATTTTGGAAATACGTCTGGAATGTCAAACAAAGTGAAATACATTATTCGTTATTTCAGTGTTTTTACAGAAAGATTCCCGGAAAATAACGCAACTACTTATTTATCGAATTTGTTTGAATAAGGAAATGAAAGTCTTGGATAAAAAATCCGATTCCTTACTGACAAGTGGGCTGTTTTGATCTCATGAGCGCGAATATACCAGCTATGTATTATAACGTTATGCTTGTTTAATGTTTGCATTACGTTTTATTGATGTTATTGGGGCAAAAGAGGAAATAAAAAGGATCAATTATACGTGTTTAAGGTTCCGATCAACCGACTCTATTTTCTTTGGCCAAGTAGCTGTAAACACAATTTATGTTTGTATTTCAATCGTCTAAAATTTGACCCCCCCCCAGGATACTTTTCAGCCCCCCCCCCTGTTCCCTTTTCTAATTTTCTAAAATTAAATATATGTTTATTGGCCTGTTGGATCATCGTGTTCTTAATACACACATATAGATTATATTATAGCAGTACTTTGTCTTGAAGTTCTTTGTTTTGACTAATAAAAATCCAAACACGTCCTTCGTCCTTTGGGAAGCTTGATTCTTCAATGTCAGGGTCAACTTCGGTATAAAACGGAGCACCAACAAGTAAATCGTCCCAACCATCACCATTAACATCAGCTGAACACAGAACATACCCGAAATACGATCCCATCGAATTCTGTAAACACAAAAACAGACCTAAAAAAAGACCCTTTGAAGTCTGTACACACCAAACAAAGCGGCAGTAAGACCCCTATTGAAACATGCAAACACAAAAACAGACCTAAAAAAATACCCTTTGAAGTCTGTACACACCAAACAGAGCGGCAGTAAGACCCCTATTGAAACATGCAAACACAAAATGGATCCGAAATAAGACCCCAATTTGCATTGAAGCCAGTAAAGACACAACATAACCTTTAGCCAATATCGACATTTCAAAAATCTTTATATGACCTTGGTTTCTATAACATGTTTACTGTTAGAATTCTAGACAATTAAAACAGATTGCCAATAAGACACAAAAATATATATTATTACTGCAGAATTTGAAGCTTTGAAAATATATTTGATAACAATAAGATGATTCTTATTGAAACCAGATATCCCATAATGTGTTCATCAGTCGCTATATGCTGCTCAGAGATTAGTTCTGAATCAATTGAGCTAATTGAAGACGGACATAGGCTACTCTTATTTCGAATTCCAACTGTAATGGGATATCTAATGTTGCATGGTATACATAGTACTTCGATTGTTTGAAACAAAATTTTCCTCCCTGCTCCATTTATAACAGGAAACCGGATTGGACAATCCCAGGGAAGTTTCTCGGCTACTATGGTGATCGAACCCCGGACATTCTGTTAAGTAAATGGGTGCTTTACTTCCTGTGCTACAGCGACCCGTGTGTAGCATGAGCGGAACACAGTTACATGGTTGATAATCAGAAGGAAAAAATTGAATTTCAATTGTTAATTAACATAGAGTTGTCTCCCTTACTTTATCCGGACAAGTGAGTTCCAATAACTGAATGACTTCGTTCCCAGCAATTCTTTCAAACAACATAACCTGAAAAATAAAAATACTTAGTCCATTTGGTCAGTGCCGTACTGGGCCCACATGTCATCCTGTCCTTGACAGATGGACCTTAACTCATTAAAAAGTGGGCCAAAGCCTATGCAGAAAATAGAAAAAAGAGAAAGAAAAAAAAAAGGAGAGGGAGAGGAATGAAAATAGAGATGGAAGAAATGACAGGTCAGGACAGGACACAGGATAGGAGAAAGAAATCTCAAATTTATCTAATGATAGCACTCTTAAGTCATTCTTTTATCTAACTGTTACAGGAAATCAAAAATTTTCCTTCTTCTACTTTGCTCTGAACTGCTTGGAATATGGGTTTGCAGTTGTCAATTTTTAACATTTCCTGGGGGGGGAGGTCAACCACCCCAGACCCCCAACCACCCCCGGACGCTAGCGCACCTTCGTTTCGTTGAAAAATTAAATTAGTGGAATCCCTTTATTTCAATAAATATATCATATCGACAGTGTAGATTTATTCAAATCTAATGTTATTTCGATTACGAATATAGGAGACACTCACTCTATGTGCGATTACATTAAAGCTTGTGCTTCCATTCTTTGTCGAACCCCCCCACCCATTTCATTCATCAATCGCTCGTGCTACCATGCGATATAACAACCTTACTTATGCCTCTCACAGATATTTATAATATCCGTAAGTGTAAGTGACGTCTTACATGGAGGGTGATTTTGCACATCGGGTATTAGATTACTCATTACATGGGGTGTCAGATTGCCCAATACATTGAGTGTATCCTTTCATTAAAAAGAAATGATATTACTTACTCGGCCCATATGATTAAATCTTGGTGCCCCAGCAGCAAAACATATCCTTTTGCTAGAACAAAAATGGCCTCCCACAACAGCATAACCTAATTAATGAAAGTTTTGATTTAACATAAATGACTGACAAGCACTATCGAATTAAAGATATCAAACCGGATGAGGTGGTCGTACTTCAACTAACAATTTTTGACGCTTTATGATTTATTGCTGATATTTTAGAATTATTTAAAAATCTACCTGGTATTTATTCAATCTGCTACTTTCGAGATTTCGGTAAAGTACGATTTTAGCAACACTAAATAAATAAATGAAATTAAATGGGGTTGAACATCCTACTGCTCGCTCCTACTGGGATAATGAAAACAGACATATACGCCATACAGTGTGCTATGAGAGGAATTTTGACTACGGCATACTCTTACATGTATATCGAATTCTTACTGCCAGGTGATATTTTAGATGCACGCTAATGTGTATAAGGGACCTCTGCTGTTTGTCCCACCCTAGCAACTATACAGCTCTCCCTGTCGGACCCTCCCTCCTGCACCACTGAAAATAGAAACAACGCCTGAAAATTCGGATGGACTTTCTCAGCCAACAACAGGAGCGAATTCGCCACCTCCAGGCTAGCGAGCCAGCGTCTTACTAAGTTAGCCAATGGGACTTAACAATAAAAAAGAGGAAAAAGATGTCCGTAGGAACAGGAATATTTTCCCGGTATATCTCCACAACTAACCAAATACTACCTCATTATTTTGAAAAACCGAAAGAGTACTTTAATGGCATCAATATTAATGAAAACGTGATTTGATGACAACGTGAAAATACTGTTCGACAAATGTAATAGTCGGTGTCTTACCACGTCTCTCATCAAACGTTCATGATTTACTTAAGCACTATGACTACCGATCCGTTACCTTATCTGGGTGGTCGAGCCACGGTGTGTTAGTGATTAGGGCGCTGAATCACTAAAACAGGCCGCCTTGGGTTCGATCCAGGTGTTTTTCACTTTGGTATCCGCTTCTCAGTGATACAGGAAGGGGGACGGGCGGGGGTCTGACAACAGATGTACCCCTAGAAGTTAAAATTCAACAGTACTCTATGGGCAAAATATCCTCATTTATTCGCCTTAAAGTAGACCGTTATACCCTGTTTAAGTTCCAATTCTAATGATATAGTCAGCAAGCATAGTAAGGCCTGCTGTTTCCGTTTACAACCGACAACAATAAAAAATCAACCTCCGTAATAAAGATAACAACCATCACTATCCTGGCATAATAAATTCGCGCCTTTAGGGAGAAATTTAAACAGCCTATCTACTTACCTAGATTATCGTTCATGTTTTGGTTTTGTCTTGGAATATCAACTAGTGAATCTTCGTAGTTACCTCCCTCTATTACAGCAAATCCACCTGCAATTCAAGTCCGAACTATTAATTCCGATTAACATGTTCAGCATTCAAACAGGGAAACTTTTGCATGTTAGGCCCGTTTGTTGATTTCCTCAAGTTCTCCAGTTCGTGCTAAACCATTACAGTCGCCCATTCTGCATCACAAACATTGAGGAAAGAAAGATATGTACATTTAATGGCGCTGAGATTTGCAAGTTCATGTTGTGAATGAGACTGACGTCAGTTTACTCTCAATAATACCGGTGGTTTTGTGGTTTATCCGCCCGAAAAAACATTATGAACAGCGGATTATGATCAGACTTTTAGATATAAGATTTGAAATACTTACCTCTCCAGGTGTTCAGACCTGGAGCACCGAGTACGTATCTTTCTGACTGAAAATAAACATATATAAATATATATTTAAATTGTGAATTATTAAATCTGTTAATTTGCATTTCTCGGAAATATATTAAATATCTTCACTTCTAAAATGTATCCAATTTGATTAAAAGGACCTTAATCAGAATAGCAATGGTGGTTAATATTTAAGTTTGGATTTAACCGGATTATCAAAAGGTCAAAGAACCAACATTAGATTTTAGTGGAAAGTTTGACCACACCCCATATATCGTCAACAGTTGTTTATCTTTCAGTTTGGATTCAACCGGATTATAAAAAAAGGCCCACCAATAGATTTTAGTGAATATTATAGCTGAAGTTGGCTAGTGTTAACCACATCGCCTGTAGTGGACGTCGAATGTTGACATATTTTGAATTTCATATACCTTTGTAAATATTGAACGGAATTTAACCATTAACATTGAATTCGGTGGAATTAAACATATAGATGGAGTTTAATCCCAAATGAAGATCGTTTCGTGACTTTTCGAAATCAATTTAGTCAATTAGCAAATAGTTTATAGCCAATGAACTTTTGTATATAGTTTTGTATAAGCTATGAGCACATTTTGTGAATTTGGCGCTGTATACATGGACATATTGTTATTTTTTGCAAATAATGACTTGAGGTGAACAATTTTTAGAATAATATTTCGAGATCCAAGTATGGACTATCTAAATCATTAGACAAAATTCGAAGTCCTAAAAAAACTCCATAGGCAAAATAGTGTAATCAGTCAAAATATTGTAATCAGCATATGGACTATTCATCGTGTACAAAATACACCACAAACAGTGGTAACAGGTGTCCGGAAGAGTAAGCTTACCCTGCCTGGCGGCACAACCGCCATAGCTGCGAACAACATTCTAATGGAAATTAAAAGCCGGAAAGAAACGATTTTATGTTAGTCATTTATAATGCAAAAAATATCAACACAGTAAAAACCAAACACGTGAGGCTCTGTTATCCACTATTCAAGAATTTTAAAAATTTTACATTTAAATTTCAAATAAAACATCCCCGATCTAGTGCTCATGTGGACTGTTGTTTCCCTTACCTCCAGAGTGTCACATGAAAATCCTGATTCAGCCATACCCTGTATGTATCCAAGCTTCCTATCCGCATATTTCCCTTCATCTTCCGCTGGCAAAGAGCTGTTGACTCTGGATCTAAAGTCGGTATTGGTAATAATACATCGCCCGGTAACGAAGGCTTGGGATGGAAATCTTAAGTCCTTAAATCTTGGTGCACACATCTGCGATATATTTGGGTAAAAAGGTAAAGCTTTCGTTTCATTTCGATCGACATTTGAACGTTTTCAATGTCATATAACGACATTCCAACCTGTAAACGGTGGCTTGGTGGGTAAGACATTATCTAACTTACCTGGAGGTCTCGTGAACAATCCTTGCGTTGTCCGAGAAAGTTCATCGGATTTCCAGCGTGATTCTACTTTGTTAGTGGTGCAGGGCGGAAGCCTTGGTAAAGGCCAATGTATAGTCTTGCGGCTTAGACAAAAAAAAAACAACGGGTCCCGTGTCCCGTGGGCACCATTGGCCTCATAGCACACTGTATGGCGTATACATCGTCTTCATTTCCCAGTCAGAGCAGAACAGTAGGATGCTGAACCGCGTGTCATTTCATTTCCAAACATTAAACAATTTAGAGCAGTGAATACCCTGGACCACTTCCATCCCTAAACTATTCGTTTATTACAGTTGCTCATATGACTGACGAATCGTTAATTGATCCTAATGCCTGGCCTTAAAAAAAAATAATATTTATAAATGCGGCCGTGATTATCCGTTTGGAAACACGTGATACGGATCTTCAAATCGATATCTCAATTAGTAAGATCCACCTTAATCACGAGACCGGGCTTCATCTTATCAATTGTTTTATTTGTGTTATCATTTAAACCGAATATTGAGTTACCGGTACCCAGTTGATAGTTTGATACTTCATATATAAAAAAGATATATACCTACCAAAATCTTGGAATTGGATATCTGATTCACGCAGCTTCCAAATCCTTCCATGGTAATAGGATATACAGGTGGGTGAGTTGAATCTGTCCTCCCTATCCAATAAGATTTAGATACAATTTATACCTTGATCATTTTCTGGGGTTTTATCGTTATTTTTCATAATTGTTCGACAAAAAGCCTTTGCATGTATGTGAAACTAAAACCGTTACTTGTAGACAAGTTGCACGGGGATTTTCTTCGTCCATTGACGGGTCGTGAAGTTCTGGTGACAGTTGTATTTGGACGGACTATCTGATATTCATGGCATACTAAAAGATCCGGAGTCGAGGTGGGTTTGGGGAGTATATGAAATGAAATGAAATGGGGTTTATCGTCGCCCTGTTCTGCTCGCATTGGCCTAATGAAGACCGACATACGTCATAAAGTGTACTACCGGGGACAATTGGACAGAACAGCGACACTTATATCGAAACCAAACTACCATGGGTTAATTTACCCGCACGGCAATGTGCTCACGCGACCTCGGTTTAACAAACATCCCACCCGAAGACTATACGTTGTCCCATGCCAGGCCATCTGCTCTGCATAACTGACAAGATGGGGGAAAATCCCGATGAACTTCCTCGGCCAACGCTGGGATCGAACACGGAACCGCCCGATCAGCGAGCCAATGCATTACTCATTTGTCAAAGCAGCTATATAAACCTCTAACTCAATATTTTGCGTACAATTCGAAATGAAATTATTGGAACATGGTAAGTAAGGCGGCATACAGCCGTAGACACAGAATAGTCATAGCCACATTGAATGACTCAAACCTGATAAAGAAAAACACAGCTATGAACTGATCAGGAGATAGAAATATTCAATTTGGATCACGTGTTTTTTTCCGAGTTTTCTTAGTGTATCGCGGACACTGGTTGAAAATCAGTGATCTAAGACATTATCGACATTTAAAAATCACTACACAAGATGTGTGTTCTATGGTTTCGGATGCCATTTGTAATGAACCAAGAAAAACATACCGTGCAATGCAGAAGTAATTAGTAATGGCTGATTAAAAAACGACAAAATAATTACTATTAAACGTTGGCTGTACTTACCAGCACCTGGATTATAAAATCTTGAACATTTCCCCTCGTCACGTGTATCACATATATACACACTACCTGTTCTATTAACACCACTTCCGGTATCATCATTCGGTGCCCCTACTAATAATCTGAAACAATAAGGGTTGGGTTTGGAAGTGGGGAGTGGAGGTGGGTAGGTTGAACTGTTATCTGTATGGACGACAGTTTTTCATATTTATTTTAGATACAACGGTAAGCTATATGCGTACTCCTCACTGTTTGGGAAATGTTACGCCATATTATCTAACGAGAAGTGGTATCAGGTATTCGAGAAAATGTAAGCAAAACCTGCCTGGAACAATAGCCAGGATCCGGAGAGTCACCAGCCTCGTTAACTTTGTTAGTGGGAAATAAAATGAAATTGGTTTTAACGTCTACGGAGCTAATAAAGGCCCCTACGGAGCTAATAAAGGCGCGCATACACCATACAGTGTCCTAAGAGAGGACTTGCGGACAGCGGTGCTACAATCTACTCTTATATCGAATTATAAATGTCATGGGATCTTTTACGTAAAAATTCCCGATGAGCTGTCTCGGCCAACGTAGGGATGGAACACAAGAATTCAAGGTAAGCCAATTTCTTATTCACTGTGCTACCATTGTTCACGTCTTATCGGTGGGGAAGGGCTCCTGGTTTGAATGGGAGGAAAAGGCCAGAACATTTAGGGTCCCTAGGGTTTAGCGTTTGAGTAAGTCATTTTGAGAGTAGCACATGTTCGCAAGCTGTGTTCGTAAATTGGAGAATGCACAAAATCCTCATTAATTAATTAATTAGCTAGATAATTCTGTATTTACACCATATGGTCACTGACTGGCTTATGATAGAGGTGACACGCCCATTTTAGGTATGTAAGATGATGATGAAAGGGGTGGTTGAGCATCGTGCGATGCTATTATCCCCACCCCTTTCATAATCCTAATCCACATTATAAGAGATCTTCAATATTAATATTAATATCGGTATTGACATTTGCATTGTAATTGACATTGGCATTAATATTAGTATTAGTCTCGGTATTAGAATTAGCATCGGTATCGGTATTGATATTGGCATTGGCATTGATATTAGTATTAACTGGTACTGGTATTGGTAGTGATATTATCATTAGTATTATATTACTTTTAGTATAATTATTAGAATTATATTCAGATTATATTGGTATTAGTATTATATTAGTATTAAATTGGTATTAGTATTAGTATTATTGGGTACTGGTACTGGTATTGGTATTGGTATGATCATTATCATTAGAATTATAAACATATTGGTATAAGTATTAGTATTAATGTGACTATTAGTATCGGTACTGGTGGTATTGTTATTATAATTAATATTTTTATTAGTGTTATATTAGTATTAGTATTAATGTTAGTATTAGTATAATCAGATCCCTTTTAACACTTACCTAATACCATCTTGGTTTCTTGTTAGAACTGTTGTATATCCAAAATAACTTGTTTTTGGTCCACTAAATATTATGGCTTGTTCCGTGTCAATATTATACGATAAAACATTCCAAATAAACAGGGATGGTATACACACAATTATAAAACTTAAAGTGGTGAATAGTTTGACACCCATAATGGTCGTATTCTATTCTATTTGCAGTTAAATAGTTGAATTAAGTAAACATAAACTTTTAGAAATAAATATTGACTATTCACCAACGTTGGATATCTTCAGTTATTATTCTACATCATCCGGTGTTATATCTTCCTACATATGAAATACAGTGTTAAACGAAGCTAGCAGTATATGTCATGTGACCTCCTTATTTCCTAGGCGTGCTGGAGTTACATGCCGCATGCGTAATTGAGACTTGATAATCGTAAGTATAGTCGTAACATCTGTCTTCAAAGTGGCTGTTAGTCGAATAATTAAAGATTGAAATAAAGATTTACGTAAACCTAATTGAGACAATGTTTGTAGTAAGCTTGCCTTTTCATGAACAACACCTGGTATCATTTATTATCTCATTTTGCAAGTCGATTTGTTGTCTGCCACAATCTTGTCTAATTCAGCAATATTCTTTGTATATAGGCTCCTGGTTAGGTTCGGTTCATGTAAGACAGTTCTTGTCTCGGCCCTTTAATCTCGAAACGCGCCAGATTTTTCTCGACGTTTTCATTTTCATCGAGGTTACAGTATAGTTTTTATGTTAAGCTACATTCATCTTGAGGTTTGTTCGTATTGAAAGAGAGGGAGAAATGTGGGTTTAACGTCCACTCGAAACAATCTAGGACATTTCGGGACTAATATATGGTTTAATTTTATTTTAATAATTTATTCGTTTGTGCGTAGGGGGCTTGCGCGTATGGGTCTTTCGCAGTGGGAGAACAACGGATGACCCGGAGAAACCCACGAAGCTGGACAGGCGACCCTACTCCTTGTCACGTAGAACCGGGGATTCGAAACCACGTCAGTTGACCCAATGACAGGCTTTATAATACTGCGCGCGCGTGCTAACAAATCGGCCCCCCAACTGCCCTTTCTTGTTGAAACTACTACCGAGATACTTACTAGCTTTTTATCCTGTGAATGACTTATATAGATGACTGTAAAAGAAAAGGGGTTTGGAGTCGATGTAATGCAATCAATTTATTCCGGGAAGAACATTTGCTAAATTTGAATACATTGTCTTACTTGTGCACATGATCTTTTGTTTGAGCTGACCAGACAATTGTTCGACTCCCACAAATGCTAAAATCGTGAGACTAAACCCACGATTCCATAGGTTAAAATACTTTTAAACAATAACAGCTCAAAGCCCTTTTATTAAATAATATATTTCCAGCTTAACATAAGTTGTTTTTTATTATAATTATATTATCTCATTGATCTGTGTGTTTTCTATTTTTGTTTGTAAAAGCCACCCATACCCAATTGTTGTGTTCATTTCAAGCATCTTTAAACTTTTCATTTTAAAAAGTGACTGGATGATGGAATCTGCAGTGTAATGGTTGATCTGTTTATTTCCTTTCCGTTATTATGATCTGCTTGTTTGGTATGTGTGTATACGTCACTGTGAACCATACAGAGACTGACATATAATATTAACAGCAGGATATGCAATGCAATAATATTCGCACCATTTTGTGTTAACTAACTTGATTCCCACGCCAAGTATATAATATTAATCCTAGTGGTGTCTGTTTAAGATAGATAAGATGGTTTATAATAACAGTTTATTCGCTGCGACTGAGATGGATAACATCGATGCGAAAGTCAAGCTCACTATGCTTACTTTTTTCCTTCTGCAAATTAAATTCTATAACATTTTTGTTAAGTATTAGAAAAAGAAATAAAGCTGCTTGAAGTATATCTGGAAAATTATAATTCCTATATAGTGTAAATTGGTACATAAAGTAGTATGTGTAGTAAAAGGTATCAATTCTGTATATTTAGATTATGATACTTCATCAGAAATATCGTATCGAAAGAAACGTAAATAAGAATGGCCATAGTAGATCACCCTGTGGCACACCGACGTATGTTTAAGCTTTTATTAGACAATTTGAAGTTATTTTTCGCATAATAATGACTATGGAATTTATATCGAATTAATTTATACTCGGTTAAAAAAAAAATCATGAAATGACACACGCTCAAGATTTCATTTTACAATGTAATGAAATCAATGAATGTACAATCTTAGAATGTGCTATTGTTGGACAGTAATTGTGTTAAATAATAATGATACAAATGTATCAGACATCTATATTCCCGTCATCAATAATTGACATATTTAAGCAAAACCTTCCTCAATTGACTTACTCACAACCCATTCAACTGACCAAACGGAAATGTGTCATTGTACGCTTGTATTTGTCTTAAAAAATAATAATGATGCAATAGCCCAGTGGGAACGAAACAGTCTTACATCGCCCTCCCCAAGAACGTGAATTTGTCATAACTTTTTTTGTGGCGGATGAACCCTGGAATCTTTCATTACCAAACCAAAATAACAAATAGGCCTACGAACAGTGTTATTTCGACGAAATCTGTAACTAGGTGTAATACAATGACGATATGGAAAAATTGACTACCTACAATCAAGGAGGATGAATTAATATAAGCCCCGGCTTGTTTTCAGATCCCAGATTTATATATATATTATATTTATATTATGAAAATATTTACTGAATAAATATTGTGAGAAAAAAAGGAGAATGATATCATGAAGATCAATTACAGTTCGTTAGAGAGCCTTCAGAACGGGACATTCATGTCGATATAAACCTGAAAATCTATCCTGGCGATCAAAATCATGGGGGGGAGTAGAGACCTATTATTCGTCCCCTTCCGATTCTAAGGAGGACGGGGGGGGGGGGCACTCCCGTCCCCCTAAATCCACGCCCATGCCCCTACTCTGATATATATATTTTTTTAGCCATATTACTATATATTTCTTGGTAGACAATGGGCTGCTATAAAGTGACAA
Organism: Patella pellucida; assembly: GCA_917208275.1. Classification (NCBI taxonomy): domain Eukaryota; kingdom Metazoa; phylum Mollusca; class Gastropoda; family Patellidae; genus Patella; species Patella pellucida. The sequence continues at coordinate 36,233,748 of OU795044.1, forward strand.
GAAGGGCATTCATTCAATATTAATCTTGACATAGAAATACATGCATACAAATATACAAATAAGTTTCGACGAGTAAAATTATTGGTGTTTAATTTATTTAATTTACAACTATAAATAACTTTGTTTATTTCTTGATTTTCAATGATTGGTGTTTACTATTTTCAAATGTTTCACTGTTTAATAATTAAATTAATTTTGGTAAATGAACGAAGTTAACTTTAACATTCATAATGACAATAGCTCGTGACATTGAACGACCAGCATACTATGATACATACCATGGAGAACAATGGTGTATGTTATGGCTAATAATTAACTCTATTATAACGACTGATTTAATTACAAGGAACACAGTTGAAAATTACACGTTAATACTTGATAATATAGTTACTTGTATAATGGGCATGATGTTGACCTCTTTTAACCAGCATGTATATAATGTATCGCATTATTGATAATTATTGATGTATAATATACACTATATTCATTCATACTTTCACTCACATACACACAAGGTATGGCTCGTTTTTGTACGATTGAATTAAATGAACTATTTTGAAATATATTTTTCTATATTATTTCGATATAGCCGATTTATGAACTTTTACACTTTCATCCACATACGCAGAAGGGATGGCTCGTTTTTGTACGATTGAATTAAATGAACTATTTTGAAACATATTTTTCTATATTATTTCGATATAGCCGATTTATGAACGTTGTTAATATAATTCTGTCTGTTTCAAAAAGATCACATTAAATGATTTATAGATGCAGGATGCAATACTAAATGGACATAATCGGTAAAGTGAGAGATCCGTTAGATTCGCCAGAACAGTGTTTGTGTAGCATATTTAATAATTAAAGGGCGTTCCGGTATTACACTGCACATTCTTATCCTTCTAAAGCAGCCGTATGCAAACAGGAAAGCATAGAATCCCACACTGGATAAACGGAGCTATGAGTGAGTAGTCCGGTTCTTTGTGTTGAAGAATAGTCATGACGCTCCCAGCGGAAATATTTATCGGCTGCGTATGATAAGAAATGAATGTTCTGACATAATTGTTAAGGATTATTCGATTATCAAGTTTGTGTTGCTGCAAAGGACGTGTTACGAACGTCTGGATATAGATGTCATTACTGGCAGTTAATTTGGGTGTAAATATATAGAAAATGGAGATATCAAGGAAGTGACATAAATCTGATTCTGTGTATGTTTAAAGTATCGTGTATCGAATAGACACCAGTATGGTTAAGCACAAGATGTTAAATAGATCTTTATGTATATTTATATGTATGTATGGTAAGTAATTTTGTTATATAGTGGGAACTACGTGTATTTCATTTTATTTGATATACTAAAGTTTATACAATAACTGTAGGCTACTTATTTTACGAAATACGATTTACTGATCATAATCCATATATAATATTTGGTGCAAGGTCATCGAAGCAAAAAGAATTGTTATATCAAATTTTAATGAATAATACATTTTTTAAACCCCATTTCTCTCTCTCCCTCTATAAGTTATCTACATCAGACAGTGCATTTAAACATATATTTTTTATATTTATATCAATATAGGGTTTATTTACAACGGAAACAGAATATGAAACAACTACATAAATACACCAGGAACATAGACAATGACATTAACTCAGTACAAGAATATATTACAATCATTCACCCCATCCGCCACGTCAGCGGCTGAACTCGGATCAGTCCATACTCTCGTATCCCCTCCTCTCTGCTCGTCCTTCAAGTCTCCAGTTATATAGCGTGGTTATATAGTATCCAACCCCTACCCTCCCTTATGATGAAAAAGAACTCCCGCTGTCTCTTATGATGAAAAGACACCCCTCCCAAATGATACCCCCCCCCCCTATGATGAAAATTACAACCCCCTTCCTCCCTTGTGATGAAAATACAACCACACCCTCCCTAATGATGGGAATACAAAACTTTCCTCCCTTTATACATTTGCCCCCTTTAAACAACTCTCGGGTTGTCGGACGATATTACCAAACTGATAGCACCGCAAATGTCAGGAATTAAGATAGTCTGGAATAATTTAAGATACTTATACGTATGCCTCTTTGTGTGTAATTCAATAGTTTATAAAACCAGATGTTTAGTGGAAATAATTACACATTCGCCATTTCTATCTGTACACTAGTTTATATCTACATTCAAAATTCTTATAGTTCTATACATGGCTATAAATGTCATACACACTGATACCATAAATTCACTTCTCTGGTGGGGGTTGGATGGCCGAATGGTTAACATGTCTGTCATTGAGTCAGCTGTGCGTGACAAGGAGTAGGGTCGCCTTTTTTGGGCCCTCGGTTTCCTCCCACTGCGAACGGCCCCTACATCCAGGCGAAATATGGAAATAAAATTGTAATATATGTTCGTCGCGAAATGGGCTGCTTTGTGTCGAGCGGATGTTGCACTTCATGCAGTCATAATGTGGATCCACAAGTCCATGTAGTTCAGTCATGTACACGTGGAATGAAATGGAGTTTAACATGCGACTGTTCTGCTCCAACTGGGCAAAAGCCCTGCTACGAGAAACATGATGCCTGGGCAGCAACGCTACGACCCACCCACTCTTATATCGAATTCAATTTGCCAAGCATTCTTTTACGTACACGCCAATGTGCACATGTTGCCAGTAGTTGCCACGGTTTTTGATCCCACCCGAAAGACGCTGGTTCTTGCCAATCCTCCTGTCCTGCATCAAACATGAAAATGCCGATGAACTTTCGAGGCCAACACTGGGATCGAACACTGTACCTCCGGGTTAGCGAGCTAAGTCTTACCCACTGAGGGGGTGTGGAGGGGTGGGGGTGGCCTAGTTGTCTAGAGTGCCGCGTTTTAACCTCTAGCTGGCCGGTCACCTCTGGCTTACGGCTGTGGTTTCGAGCCCTAGTGTGAGCGTATGTGACATGGAGATTGGGGCTCCTTCTCAACCTCGTGGGTTTCCTCTGGACACTCTCCGGTTTCCTCCCACTGCTAAAGACCCCTACGCGCAAGCGAATTATTGAAATTAAAAAAATGAAAACCATAAGTTAGTCCCAAAATAACCTAGTTTGTGTCGAGTGGACGTTAAACTCCATTTCTCTCTCTCTTACCCACTGAGCCACCGCGGCCCCAACAAATCCACGTACTTTAGTCATAATACACACCGACGCTTTAAGTCCACGTAGTCAATTTATAATCAAGACCCAAATGCATAATAATCGGACCTGTTATTCAGACCTTTAACGATTTGACTGTGTATTACGATATAAATGATTCAATTAACACAGTTTTGTAATTAACCCAATTCCAGTAGATGTCTCTTTGTCCCTTTACATGTATGTGTATGACTGTTATCCATACATAGTAGTAGTCATGTAAACTCCCGCACTTAGAAATGCCATCGGGTGATCTACAAAACCTTGGTTAATCACAGAAAGAAAATTATATTATCGATACGTGAGTGCAACAATAATGTAAACTTTCAAAATTAGAAGTGGCATTGGGTCTTCTACAAAATATTGCTTTTGGGTCCAATCTTGATTAATCATGGACAAGGACAGTCTACTAGTCGTTCGGATGGGACGAAAAATTGAGGTACGTAAAAGATCTCTTGGCAGTTGGAATTCAATATAAGAGTAGACCCCCATAATACACTGTATGGCGTATATTCGTGTTCATGATCCCAGTCGGAGCAGAAAAGTATGACGTTAAATCCCAATTCACTTAATTTCTGATTAATCATGCCCTTGTCATTAACCCAATCGGAGCAGAACAGTAGGACGTTAAACCCCATTTCATTTCTGATCAATCATGGATAGAAAATTATGCTATGTGTAGCTAGGGCCACTGGATGTTAAACAGTTCAAGTTAACACATTTTAATAATCAAAATATATGTGAACACTATTCAAATGATTGTTAATTTATTCTGATTATATTGAACAAATCCGGGTGTGTTTTTGATATATGACCCTATTACATGCACACTATCCCAAGCTTAAGGATACATTCAGACAGACGGTCAATAAGATATATTCGTCCATAATTTATCATAATCGATCTATCGGAGAGAGAGAAAGAAAGAAGGAAGAAAGAGTGAGAGCGCGCGCCCCCGAGAGAGAGAGAGAGAGAGGACAAGAGAGAGAGAGGGAGAGAGAGAGACTTGTCTTTGTGCAAGGCGACAATCTTCGATAAATTCCGTTAATGTCCAACATGTCCCTACAGTTCGTTATATTTTCTATTTTATTGTCTTTTTGCTAGTCGACATTATTCTATATTATATTCCAGTAATTTCAGACATGTTTCTACAGTAGCTTTATCGTTGTCCGAATATTGTACTCAGTGGTCGCTGTGTTTCATGTACCAATGTACTAATGTACTCTGTACCCATTCGCAAGCCGGTGTTGACCTTATATCAATCGACATTCATATCATATTTAAAAATATAATTACAAAGACGGTTATATATATAAGTAAAAATTCCATATTAGGTTAAATATAAGCTCTTGACGTGTGTTATGTCAAATCTTAATATACACTAGAAGACCAACACTTAGTTGTATTTCCGTAGCGACATCTGTATCCTTATTCACCATTTAAATATTATCTTACAATCAAAGAAACGGTTTCCATAGGAATGTGTTGTTTAGTTATCTAATAGGCCACTTAGCGACATGGTCGGATTCGGGAATTTGGAAAAGGAGGTCGGGGTTGAAATATTCCATTTGCAGCCAATTTTCAGAGAAAAATCACTGCAAAGTAAACTAAAAAAAAAAATGAAATTTGAAACAGTTGTTGAGATTCCTATTTCCGTTTCAAATATTTGCGTAATGCACAGTGCAGTTTTGATTTCTTATCAATATTATTACCGGCAAAGTCCTACATTAATTGTATTATATGTACCTATTCAGACCTATTTACACTAAAAATAAGATACTTTTAAAACCAGATATACGTCAAACGACTTTATTTTATTTTTTCTGCACAATTAAAAAAACTTGTTTAGTATTTATTTCAAAAAGAAAAAGGGTAATATTGAAGGCTGACATCCAGTGATATTGGCGACCAATGGAATATTTTGAGATTTGTTAAAAGTCTGGATTTACCAGAAACGTATCGCCGATGTCATCCAGTGATATTTGCGACCAATAGAATATTTATAGCTTTGTTAAAAATCTGGATTTACCAGAAAGGCCCCCCTCCCACCACCACCACTACCAACACTATGCTCAATAAGAACACACCAATTTGATTCTTCTGTTGTTTGGAACCACCTGTAACAGTTTTCCGACTTAGTTTTGCAGTTCAAAAGGCTTTAGTCCTTAATGATTTTTTTTTGGGGGGGGGGGGAATGCCCGAATTGTTAGCACATGCGCGCTGTATCAAGAGATCTGTCATTGAGTTGGCTTGCATGGTTTCGATTCCTCGGTTGTTCGCTTGTCCAACCTCGTGGGTTTTCTACGGGTCCATCGGTTTCCCTATACTGCTAAAGACCCCCTATGCGCAAGCGAATTATTGAAATAAAATGAACCATGTCTTAGTTCCGAAATGACCTAGTTTGTGTCGAATGGACGTTAAACCCCGATACTCTGCTGACAATACAATGATATTTAGTTTCGACAAATATTTGCTTTAATGTTGGTGTGAAAATTACGTTCGTTTTTGAAAATGCTCACCATTACTTTTATGTTCGCCATTACTTGCTCTCCCTTTTATGGAAGATATGCCTGTAACTTTAATACTCCTCGAATAAATCCCTTGTTTTGTGTTTCTAACGAAATGAGGGGTTTGATGGCCGAAGTGTTAGCGCATGCGCGTTGTATCATAGGGTATGTCATTGTGTCAACTGGGGTGAGGTTTTTATTCTCCGGAGTAGAGTCGCCTGTCCGACCTCGTGGGATGTCTCCGAGACCCCCGGTATCTCCCCTCTGCAAAAGACAAATACGCGCAAGTGAATTATTGAAATAAAATTGAACCATACGTTGTCCCGAAATGACAAAGTTCGTGTCCCGAGGACGTTACCCCCCTCCCCCCCCCCTCTCCCTATCTCCCCCTGTCTCTAACGAAATGAAAAGTTTGCCTTGTTTTGCAGCTTGTATGTCGGTTGGTGAGGCAGCTGTATGTGAGGGACAAACATGTGGCGAATGTTTAGCGTCATCAAGTGAATGTGGATGGTGTTCCGACGAGGTAAGAAAGAGTATTAATTTTGTATATCGGCTATTGTCTCTGAAGTTTGATGTTGACTGGTGCACGTTGATAACTGTGCAATTTAGCTTATGTCCTTTAAAATAAGAAAATTATTTTGCCTAATTCTTAACCCCGACTGGCTTTGGAAGTTGCGTTGCATGACCAGGATCAGTGTCTTGTCGTTCGGATCTTTTGTATACACGAGGTGCTGTATCCGCATCGTATTGAAATACAGGACACGTGACAATATGAGTCAATTACGAGCGGTAACTTTTTTTTCAGGGTAGATCTTAAGGTCTGTCATTGAGTCAAGTGACGTGGTTTCGAATCTCTTGGGTGCTAACCGGGTCCTTCTGTTTCCCACAGCCACTGCTAAACACCCAGACAATTGAACTATGTGTTAGTCCAAAATGACCTAGTTTGTGTCAAGTGGACGTTAAACCACATTCCTCTCTCTATCTCGTTCTTCCAGGAGTTATATACAGCTAGTGATGAGTCGAGGTGTGATAGTGTAACATCACTGGAAGTAAATGGATGTGATAGAGCTAATATATCAGAACCTGTCAGCACCGTAACATCTTCAATGGTAAGTATCATGATTCATATAGTGTCTTTCGATGTCATAGTGGTATTTCCCGTTCAATTAACACAAGGCATTTTGTTCATGAGTTAGCTTTTATTAGTGGAAATAAGGCTGAGGGCCTGGCTTGAATCGCGGGGCTCCTAACACCGCTAGATGGATTATCGTGAAACTTTAATCTGGAATTTGAATTTTGTGTCTTTTTAACATGAACCGCAGAGCCCTCTAAACCGTGGCGCCCTAAGCTTGACCTTGCTTCCATGTATTGAAATAAAAATATATTTGATATAACTACGTCAGAGTACATATTGATGAAGGGAGTTAACTCTATACCCGTGACCAAATAATACGATCTCAGATCACCAGTGATTTCCCCAATGGCTTTAATGTTAATTCTCGTACCTTGGAACGCTTTCTACAACCGATGGAGCAACATGTGGCAATCTCTTGTCCAAAAGCACGTACGAGGTTCATCAAAAAATTCCTGAGATACACAAGCTGGAATTAGAGACACTTAAAAAGGCACTTTTTTGGCCTACATTTCAACCTAACCAATCCCTTAACTCTTGTATCCTTCCGCCTCAAAATCAAAAATATTAACAAAAACCTTACAGAAAATGTATATTCACATCCTTTTCATCAATTCTACACCACAGGGTGAATAAAGAGCGCCATGCAAAGGGGGGGGGGGGGCTAAAAATAGCTTTGGCCCTTGTTTCGTATTGTAATCAAAATGGTTATTTTATGTTGATAGAATAAAGATTTATCGGACGGTGATAGTGACGGGAGGGATGCTGTCCAACTACGACCACAAAGACTTACAATAAAATCAACACCAAGTAAGTTCTTTCTGTGATCATTTGAAACATTATTCGTCGTTTCCCGATGGGTGGGATGATATTGTAAGATTAGGCCTGGGGATAAATATATTATTGATAAAAGGATTTATAGGTCCACCTACCACACAAGCGAATTGGAATCCTGGCGCCGTCGCTCCCTCCACCCCACCCCACTCCCATCCCCTTCTTATAGCAGAACAAAATACGAGTTCGAATTTTCAAATGTATTTTTAAGTGGATAAGACACTGGCTCACTAATCTGGAGGTCGCTGGTTCGATCCCTACATTGGCCTAGAAAGTTCATCGGGATATTCCGACGTCGTTTCATTGTCAGTGGTGCAGAATATAGGGATTGTCAAGAATAGTTGTCTAGTCGTTCGAATGGGACGAAAAACCAAAGTCCCGTGTATTAATTGGCGTGCACGTAAAATTTAAAAAAAGAGTATACCAAAGTTCCAATGTCCGGGAAACATGTCGCTCATAGCACGCTGTGTGGCGTATGCCCGTCTTTATAAAACCATATTGTTGGCCTAAATCGTTGACATGTATAATATGTACTGTCACTTTGTCTTTTATCTCTCCAGATAACAAGAAAACAATAGAAATGACATTCCGAGCTGCCAGAAATTATCCTGTAGATCTATATTTTTTATTTGACCTTTCAAACACCATGAAGGAACATAAAGCTAAACTAGGGACCTTGGGTGGTCTTTTAGGTAAGTGATTTAATCTCCTTTGACTCGTGAATCTTGACTGAGCTTTAAATAGGAGATAAGTTTTAGTTTTGAATTAAATTTCGATGTATTTAGAATGTTCGTTCGTTCGGATTAACACAGATGGTTGTTAGAAAAGTGCAGAAGATATAAATTTGGGATAAAACAGGACACTTCTATTTCGATGCGTAGAATGTTTGTTTTTTATGGGTTTAACGCCCGTGATGATTTAAATTGGAAGTCAAAAACTTCAATTTTAATGTTAATTTTTAATCCCGATATGTGTAGAATGTGTGTTTGCGAGTTTAACTTGGGTCGTCATCAAGGGCAATATAGCACACAAATGTAGATTTTGATGATTTCCTACATATTGGTAATGGACGGAAAAAAATCACCCGGCAGTTGGAAATTGAAGTTATATAGATGGAAATGTAGAAGTGTGAGGAATGAAATGGGGTTTGACATCCCACTGTTCTGCTCCTAACTGAGCTAATGAAGACAGACATACGCCATACAGTGTGCTACGCTGGAAATTTTGCCCGGGCTGAAACACTATGGTCTTCTCTTATATCATATCGAATGCAAACTGCCAAGGGATCTTTCACGTACACGTCAATGTGTACACAGGATCTCGGTTTTCATCCCTTCGGAACGACTAGACAGCTACCCTTTCAGTAATAAATACCATAGGAAATTAATCTTTAAACTATTTAATATATTGTACACGACACATCACCCGGATGTCCTAGAAAACTATATAGAATACTGAAGATGCTGTCCAAGAAATGGCAAGATAGAATATTGACTGTCTGATTAGCAGAGTGACTGTCCTAGAAACGGCATAAACCCTGGATGGCACAATGAATGATGTTGGTAATTCATATCACACTAAATGAAGGAAATTATATATGTTAAAGAACTCTACCCGTCAACAGTGTGGGTGTATTTAATTTGGATCCCTGTCAGTAGCACAAACAATACCCTCCTGTAGCTTGAATAAAATGCATCAAAGGAATATATCTTCAAGGGCTAAATTCACAATATATTATTTTACAGCTCAGAAAATGGGAGAGATATCGAAGAATTATAAATTTGGTTTTGGATATTTCCAGGATAAAGTTATACTACCTTTTAGTTATATGATTCCATCAAAGTAAGTAATAATATATAACTACCCCACTCTACCTGCATTCCAATCAAATATCACAATATACCCTCTTATATATACATTCTAGATGCATCCAATTTCTGCAAACATCTATTTTATAAATCCTGGACACCGTAATGTGTGGAGACCAGTGCACGCGTTACTGTTCAGATTCAAAATGACCATCATGACGTAGTTAAGTGGACCCAGCCCCCTCAACCAGGTCTTAAATCAATCTGTTTCACAGAGAATTACGAAATCCTTCTACTATCTCAGAAAAGATGAGTATCTTTCACATGCGAGCATTGTTTGCATAGAGCAGAGCAGATAAGGGAGATAATCACAGTTTAAAAGAGAGATATTGTGTTCCACAGTCGCCTCAAATTATAAAAGACAATTAAAGATCCCATGGCAAAATTTCCCTCATAACACACTGTATGGCGCATGTCCGTCTTTATTAGCCCAACCGGAGCAGAACAGTAGGACGTTAAATCCAATTTCATTTCATTCCCACCCCATATAACAGAAACAAGAAAAAATTGCAGGCCATGTTAAAATCATGTTGCAAACTGAAATAAAACTTAACTGCATTCAAATTCCCATCCCTTACTAAAAAAGAAAAGTAAGCTGAGCTAATACAATTAATTTGTAATTTCTAAACATCCATAATAAAAGGTCGGAACATAAAGGAAAATTTGTCAAATTTTGTATTTCTTATTCTATTGAGATACACAAAGAAACCTTCGACCCCCAACTCTACACATGCACATAAGAGAACAATTGGCGGTTGAAATTCGACGAGCAGTGTGTGAAAAGCTCCTGTTTGAGGTCAGTTGCAATAAGTTGCAACAAAAGTTTTTTGTTAGTCTCGATAAGCTAATGTGTATTTGTGAATTGTAGGTTACAGAGCCCGTGCCCAAATTGTGCTCCACCGTTTGGTTATAGGCATAGGTTATCATTGACTAATAATATAGAGGAATTTAAGGTAAATGGTTTATTTATGTCTGGGGGATCATGGTGGCTAAGTGGGTAGGACACTGGTTTGCTAGCTTGTAGGTCGGGTGTTCGATCCCTGCATTGACCAAGGAAGTTCATCAAGATTTTCTGACGGGGTTTTCCCTTGGCAGTGGTACAGGATGGAGGGTCATTTGGATGAGACGAAAAACCGCGGTCCCGTGTACACATTGGCGTGCACGTAAACGATCTATTGACAGTTTGAATTCGATATAAGAGTAGGCCGTAGAGCCCTGCCCGGGCAAAATTTCCCTCTTAGCACACTGCATGGCGTATGCCCGTCTTTCTTAGCCCAGTTGAGGAGCAAATCAGTTGGACGTTAAACCGCATTTCATTTCAGATTTATACCTGTGAAGGTTTGTAAGTTTCTGCTTATTTCTCACACTCTCCCTTTATTTGTTGAAGTCACGTGTCCAACTATCTTCAAATAAAATGTTTTCGGGTCACTTGGCAAGGCGAATGTCCATTTTTATTAGTCGAGTCGGTGTAGTAAAGTAGGACCTTAAGCCTCAACTCATTCTATTTCTAATACTCTCCGTAAAGTATAAAGATACATTATGGGAGATTAGATAAAGAGTTGGTAGTTCTCGTTATACTAGTTAAAAGCTAAATAATGTAAAGGGAATTTGCAGAAAATTTCAGTCAAATCAATTCACTCTGAACCGAGATTTTAGAGATTGGATTTTCGGCTTAGCTCGATCATCATTACTAAAGTCAGTGCGGTAGTCTCGATTATCTACTTTTATGATTTTACCACGAATTAAAGCTGAGCAGTAGATCGGATCCTAATCCACTAAATGTCGAAAGCTAGCGATGACACCGAGAGTTGATTATGGTCTTGCCATGTTCATAAATGTCTAACTAACAATATATATAACATGTTAGGCCTAAAGAACGATTTGGAATAGGCAGATTTAGCTCTTGCGTAATATATGTTTAAGATCTGATCATATATTTGTGATGATTCTTACCTATAATTTATGTCTTTACTTTAATTTCAGAATGCTGTAACCGGTGCCAATGTGACAGGAAATATTGATAACCCAGAAGGGGGTTTTGATGCCATCATGCAGGCTGTAGCTTGTGAGGTAACGTTATATTTTGATCTAAAGTATTTAGATTCCCAAATGAATTAATGTTCGCGATGACAGTGACTATATTCTAGCTAGAAAATCAGTAATGGGTCAGTTTATCCTAGGAAGACCGCCAGTATGATTTGCCTCGGAAATGACCATTATTATGTTTATATCCATCATCCCAAGTTTAGACCAACGATATTATGGACACTGATGAGATTGAAAAGCTTGGAGAAGAGATAATGTAATTGTCGGTGATATTTTATTAGATCAGGATTGGCGAGATGGGGTTTTACGCCCACTCGTTGCAAAGTGGGTCATTTAATGACTTACATATATAGTACTATTCTATTTCAAAAATTTTCTTTTGATTAGGGGTCTTGAGGAGTGGGAGGTCCGGAGGAAAACCCTCGAGGTTGGACAGGAGACCCTATACTTTATGTCACGTATCGGACACCTCGCAGTTTTAACGGAGGCCAGTTCTCTTGTTCATGTTTTCAATAATGGTTGTGAACTCTTTCTTTCAGACTCAAATTGGATGGCGAAAACAAGCTCGTAGATTGATTATTTATTCATCTGATAGTACGTTCCATTATGCAGGCGATGGAAAGGTAAAATGATAAAGAGAAATACATGGGGTTTAGCGTCCACGCGACACAGTGTCTTTTCGGGACTAACATATGGTTGAATTTAATTTAAATAATTTGCTTGAGATAACCCAAGAGGTTGTTTAGGCGACCCTACTCCTTGTCACGTACAAGCTGGGAATCGAAACCACGCCACCTGACCCAATGGCAGACCTGATTATCTAACTTTCAGCCGTTAAACCATTCGTCTACCCAGCCCAACCATATTAGGAGGCCACTATTCAAACCCCCACACTCCCGACTACAGCAAGACGTTGCAAGTGTGTTTTATACACAATTGGGCAGGGCTGAGTATGATCACAGCTGTTAAACACGTATTGTGTAAGAAAGGTTTATAAAAGTTAAAAAAAAAAACATACACCTTGGCCGGAAACATTTTAGATCTTAAGTTAAGTGGTGATACGCGCTCGATAACAGTTGGGGGGGGGGCGAACCGGAAAAATTCGGACAAGTTGTTAAACAACTCCAAAGATGTCCAGTTGTTTTGTAACCGAAATTCCACTCCATGCCGACCTGAATTCTTACCATCCAATCTGACTTTGCAGTTACATCGACAGATAATAATCGATGCCTGAAAAATGTCACACAACGCAGTGTGACCTAAGGCTAAATGTTTTAATCCATAGTCAATTCAGTAAAAATTCGGGGTATTCAACAATCTGATTAAAACACAGATCCAATTTCGTTTCGATTTGTATAGTTCAAAATTTCGTTATTACTTGTCTTTACTACTCTTGGATCTAGAAGATTTGTTATTTAACTCGTGTTCAGCATGAAATGAGGTATTCAATTAAAAGATAAGTAGAATTAGGGTTTTTTTCATATTTCGGGCACTTTATTTTGCCAACTAAATGAAATTAATTTTTTCAGTTTAACCGTCTGCCCGAATAGTCCCCCCTCCCCTCATGGCTCGTACGCCTTTAATTACGGGCGTTCCAGGCAAATGAAAATCGAGATATATATCCTGCCCAACTGCAGACACGAAATGAACTGAAATTAAATGGGGTTTAAGGTTCTACTGTTCTGCTCTGAACTGGGCTAATGAAGACGGGTATTCGCCATACAGTGTGCTAGGACGGAAATTTTGCACTACGACCTACTTTTATATCGAACTCCAACTATCAAGGGATCTTTTACGTGTACGCCAATGTGAACACGTGACCATCGGAACGACTAGACAGCGGCCCTTGTCAGGACCTCTATCCTACATCACTGACAAGGGAGAACCACGCGGGAAATTCTGGATGAACTTTCTTGCCAATGCAGGGATCGAACACCCAACCTTTTCTTTAGACTTATTATGAAAAATTATTCGAAAACTAATTAAGGAAATCACAGATTGTTTGGCGGCATCATGTTTTAAAAACTCAAATATAGTTTCGAAAGTTGGTTGCTTTCACTATATAAAGCTTGTGCCATCTTGTGAATTTTTTTCTTCTTTCTTGGTAGGAAATGTAACAAAAAACATCCTATATGACACCTCTAGTTTTTTTGTGAAATAGACGACCAGAAATATTGAAGTAACAAACCGCAGTTTTTTTAAAATATAAGTTCATTTGTTTACACTATGTTACAGTTAGCAGGAATCGTTCTACCTAATGATGGGAAATGTCATTTAGATGAAATGGGGAAAAACCCAGAGGAATTGAATCAGGTACGTCATTGCCCTTTAAGTTGAGTATCGTTTTATATAGTGTTGTAACCCTCATCACGGGAAGAGTATCCTGGTCTAAATATTAAATGGAATAAACTTTTCTGATACTCATCATATTAAACTACATGATATGTTTTATGAGATTAACAAGGATACGTTCTATTTTCAATGAGATCAACAAACATACGTTCTTTTTTCAATAGAATTAACAAACATACGTTCTATTTTCAATAGGATTAACAAACATACGTTTTATTTTAAAGGAATCAACAAACATTTTATGTTTTGATGGTTAACAATGACTCCTTCTATATTTTGATGGTTAACAAAGACTCATAATATATTTTGATGATTAACAGGGAGCCATTTTTTATTTTGATGATTAACAAAAGACTTATTCTAAGCTTTGATGGTGAACAAACTTCCGTTCTATGTTTTAATGATCAACAAACGAGCTTTTTTTAAAATTTTATAATGAGATTAACAAACATGCATTCTATATTTTAATCTTTAGGATTATCCATCAATTGGACAGATATCACAAAAAGTAAAAGAGAAGAATGTCAATATAATATTCGCCATTTTAGCGAAAGTTGAAGAAGATTATAACCGGCTGACTAAACAAGTTCCCAATTCAGTAGTCGGTGTACTTGAAGGAAATTCAGAAAATATTGTTACGATTGTAAAAGAAAACTATGAGGTATATTCTTAGCTTATTTTAGTGATAATTGTTTCGATTAATTTGACCGGACTTTTAAATGTTTTGTTTACCTTTGTGTAATGTTTACATTGTAATACAGAAACGGTCAAAAATAGATAGTATAGATTACCCCTGTCGGGTATATTATAATGTTTTGAAATATGTTTTAACTGTATTTACTATGGTCAGTGTATGCAATTGTAGGAAGGAAATATATCCCGGGGGTGGAGAGGGTTGCGGTGCTTTCTTCTTTTAAACGTATTTAATTCAGTCGACAATGAGAAACTGTATTCACTATGGTCAACCTATGCTTTCTTTATGTAAACGTAATTAATTAAGCAGATATTTGCTATGAACAAAACATATCTTCTTTACAGTGTTGTATTCTTAGAAATGAAGACGGGCATACGCCATACAGTGTACTATGAGATAAATTTTGCCCGGGCAGCGGCACTAAGCCCTACTCTTATATCGATTTCCAACTGCCAAGGGATTTTTTTTACGTGTACGTCAATGTATATACGGGACCTCGATTTTTAGTCCATCCGAAGGACAAGATAGCTGTCCTTGTCAGGTCATCCGTCATGTACCATCGAAAAGGGGAAACTACGTTGGAAATCCTGGATGAACTTTCTAGGCCAATACAGGGTTCGAACACACGCGACCTCCAGGCTAGCGAGCCAACGTCTTATCCACTTAGCCCAAATGGCTCCGTCTTTCTAGAAAAAATATTTTGTATATGGATGCAGGTGTAAAGAAGTTCCTCACCGGATATAATTTACTCTTTGCAGGCTATTATCTCTGAGGTGAGATTTAAAGTTAACAGTCCAGATGGTATTATAGTTCAATTGTACTCTGATTGCAATAAGTAAGTAATACGAGTACACTTTAAGTTTAAAGTAGGGGTTGTGACGAATGGTCTAAAGTGTGCGCTTTATATCATAAGGGATTTCAAGTGGCTGGGTTTAGATTTCTAATTTGTACGTGACAAGTAGTAAAGTCGCATGTTATATATTTTGTTTTCATATTTCAGTGGAACCCGACAAAAGACGACTAGATGTGGCGGTTTAAGTATCGGAAAGGAAGTAAGTATACGGCTAGACTTTGTTTCGTATTTAGATTTAAGTGATAACCAGACAGGAGATATTCCAAACATACCATATTATGTATATATTTGCCTACTATTCACATACCTGTACGATTTTCTTGATAACGACTAGAGTATCCTCGTCGAGAGCATCTTCAGCAATTATGTATCCATACAACTGTACCCTTTGTTCATGTTCAATTACTAAATGTAAATCAAAAAAGACATACCAATTTAAACCAGGATATACCTGATCATACCAGTATAATCCTGGGTGTATCCACTATAATCCTGGATAAACCGAACCAACTATACTCGTATAATCCTAGATAAACCCGAACATACCACTATAATGTTTGACACAACCAAAAGTGCTTTCACCAAAAAAGTTTGTTCCAGTGATACTTAATTATAGATTAGAATATGTATTTAGAGTACACAAGGGTTTCGGATGGGTTCCGAGGCGTAGTGGTTATCAGTTTGGCATTTTGCCGCTTTTCAACCACATTACTGAATTATTCAAAAGTCTGATTACGAAAATTGTTCATGTTTGAGAAGTGTGCAATCAGCCGTAATCGTAAGTTAATACAAATCAGTTGGTGGAATTTGGTATTGAGGCAGTCACGCTAGATAAACAAACGTATCAACTAAAAAGTTGTGTTTATACGCGTACACAGTTTATACAATGCTTTATGTGGAATATTGTCGGAATCTACCACTTCACTATATATATATTTTTTCCCAATGCTTGGTGGATGCCAAGTTTACACGTAACTCCAAAAGACGTACGGAAATCCGTCTAAGATAATTATTTGTCAAGACCAATTTTCGTTTGAGTCGAAACCGAGACGATTTGGTCAAGCGTGCTCAAGAACTAGAACGTGATTGCTCTGGACACAGGAAATCCGAGGATACACGAGATCGAAGGAAGCGGTTGATCGGAGAACACGGTTAATGGGAGGACGGACAGTTAGAGGACTTAAATGGATAAATTACAGAATCTCCTAAGATTATCGCTTGTATATTTTTCTTTATTTCTATTCAACAGGTAGCATTTGATGTTGAAATTCTTGCTACCGAGTGTCCGAAAAACCGGGAGGATTGGAACAAAACAATAACCATACAAGCAGACGGAATGCCGGATAGTCTGACCATTAATTTTCAGATAGAATGCGAATGCGGATGTGAAAAATCTGGGCAAGGCGTGAGTAGATGCTAATTATATACGTCTGTCTTGTTTTGAAAGACAAAACATCCTAGCCTGGAATATTTGGGATAATGAGTAAAGAACAGGGCGATCAACGTGTAATCTAAGATTACGTTATCCTCACCATCCTCATTACGAAAGAGTAAAGTTTATGTTATTTTATTATAGACAGAAGACATCTGCCTCGAGATTGGTTTTGTTTCATTACCGGAAGTAGAAATCGGTTTTGAAATTTGTTTTGATTTATTACCAGAAGTGGACATGAATGATGTCTCAGATGTTTGTGTTGTTTTATTACAGGAAGCAGACAGCAGTAAATGTAATGATGTCGGTACATATCAATGTGGGATCTGTAGTTGTAGTGAAGGATTCTATGGTGACATTTGTGAATGTAGTGAATATGATATATTAGGAGAGACACAAAAAAGAGCTTGTCAAAGGTATGAGTCCCTAAATAGAAAACTGTTATAAAAATACTCTTCTCCGATCCAACCCTCCATGTTAATACGAGACTTGTTGGACATGCCCCTCACCCTGAAATTTAATTGGTACACAGTCTAAACATTCGGTTATCATGCAAGGTTGGTAATGGGGGACAGGTTTTTAGGCTAGTCCGTGCAATCGAAATACCTCGATAAATTGGTTTTTTTTAAGTGTTGGGTATACCAAGACGAAGAGGTTATTTAATCTAACATTTAAGCCTGATTATTTCGCGTATGATAAAACCATTCCATGGCAATTCACTAAAATGGGTGGAATAATTCGATAAAATGTCATTTTTGTTTGCAATTACTTAATTAGGTATCGACTATATATGGACGGCACATAGGCTAATTCATTTTTATAACCCAGTAATCACGCCACTGTACTAGGTAAGCAAATTCATGAAATAGAGTTAAACGTTCTCCTTTTTGGCACCAACCCGGTGACTGATGCCGTGCAATGTGACTACTAACTGTTAATCTCAGAGAAACTATAGGATACTGAACAAAACGTGTATTTTCTTTTATAGTGAAAATACAACAATATTATGTTTGGGACGAGGAACATGTAACTGTGGTCTATGTGATTGCAATCCGGGATATACTGGGCGCTATTGTGAGTGTGATACTAATGCCTGTGGGAGAGTGAATGGAGAGGTTTGTGGAGGTAAAATATTCATAATTTAATTTAATAATATAATTTTAAATACCTGTTATTATCGAAGACGATAGATCGAAAAAGGGCAAGAACAAATGACGTCATATGTGGATTGTTGTTTGGGGTAAGGTTTAGCACTACACGAGTTGGGCTTGGCGTTTACATCTCGAGACCTTGGTGAAACCTGCAGAAGTAATCCTTATCCTAATCCTAACGCACAATCCACATGAAGTCATGTGTGCTAGACCGTCTCCGATGTATCACACAATTTCATTAAAACCAGATGTCAACGTAATTTCAAACACGGGAGAGTAACTCTAATGATATTACATGGTTGTATTTTATCTATCACTATGCCAAATGTTGTTATCAAGGAGAAGTGGTATTGTGCTTGGTGTATCCTGTGCATGTATATGATACACCAATGATTGTTGTCCCATGGAACTGTGTTCGTTGTGTTATTCTTCCAATCGCGTAATTATGTCACTAAAGGGTTACATACAAGCGTAGAGCGAACCGATGATGAGTCACACTTAACTTATCGCCATCACTAAAATTAGACCACGAACTACATCATCCATATGTCAAAACTCTAACCGTTCACTGTCATATCTCACGCTGTGGCTGCTTATTGTAGCCGATGACAATATGTGTAGACTAGCTGTTAACGTTGTATCTTTTAGGACCACTAAGAGGTAAATGTGGCTGTGAAACGTGTGTTTGTCTAGATGGATACACTGGACCTAAGTGTGACTGTCCAACCAGTCAAGATACATGTCTGTCCGACGACGGGGTAAGTACAGGCGCGGATCCAGGGGGGGGGGGGGGTAGACTGGTGTTGTAGTTCACATATGTGCTCTTTAATAGATAATATAAACATGATTTTCGCATTGTCTCCGCCCAAAAAAGGCGACGAAGATTCTGGGGACTACACTCTAATGCATGCGGCACTCTGATGATTACCCTTTGCTTGAATGTATGCCCCCCCCCCTCTACAAAATCCTGGTTCCAGGCCTGAAGTAATATATTAATTATACATTTAACAACAAAATGCGTTCGAGGAATTTACCAATACCTCAAAGAACATAACTAGGCTATAGAACATGAATTGAGATGTCGAATTCAGTCATTAGATACTTGTCCATGGCCAATCAGACTGCTAACTATTGTTATGCTTGATTTATGGTTGCTTCACTTGATAATCAGGTACAGAACAATCATCTCTGTTTCAATGGTCTTTCGGGACTATTAACTTGTTGATAAATATACTAAAAATAACAAATGTACATCGCTGGGACGTCTATCAACATGAACTCAGGCTCTACAGAGTACCACGGACACTTTGTTTCAAATATCTGTCTCGGGTAATCCAAATTGCTCGTATTTAAATATATGGTTTTCTTAACAACGGTTGCACAGTTTTAAACCGGGTTCGGGGGAGCTAAGTATTTATAAAGTTGACGCTACACCGAACTTGCTGCCCAATACGGTAGCATTTTAGAAAATCACCGCATGGACAAATTAAAGTAGTATAGATATGCTTGTCCTTGGCTGGTTTGAGTCAAATCAGGAGTTATACAATATCCGAAACATTGCATGTGTATCGATACCAATGGCACACCATGGGCATTCCCTAAGGAATAGGGAGCATTGGGGCATAGGTGGTCATGAGAAAAGGTTTGAATTTTGACATTGGATCTGGTTTATACCCGAGACTAAACTATAGAGAATACTAAGAGCATTGCACCTTCACAGCGGGTCATGTTTTTTTCATAGGCCCCGCTATATGCCCTGGTTCACACCAATTCATATTAACTGCCCACTACTCGGTATATTTTACATATTTACAGGAACTATGTGGAGGAAAGGGAACTTGTAAATGTGGTCAATGTATTTGTGAAAGTGGCTATATTGGTACAAAGTGTGAGACATGCCCAGTAAGATGATTTATTTATTAATTCTAAGATATCATCCAACAGCAGCACTGTTAAAATCTCTTTACATGCATGCTTTAGTACCTGTATAGTACATCTGCGTCAAATTTTAGAAGAATTCTCCAGATTGGTTCATTTTTGTTATATTATAATATTTACTAAAGATACATTACGGGGGATTAGATAACGAGTTATTAGTTCTCATTATAATAGTTAAAAACTATATAATGTAAAGGAAATTTGCTGAAAATTTCCGTCAAATTGATCCACACTCAACCGAAAATTTGGCGATTGAATTTTCGGCCTAGCCTCGATCATCATTACTAAAATCAGTACGATAAAAACACATAGTCCCGATTATCCATTTTATGATTAAATCATAAATGAAAGTTGAGCAGCAAATCGGGCCCTAATCCAGTAAATATCGCATGCTAGCAATGACGTCGGGAGTTGATTATGGTCTGGATACGTTAATTACCGTATATAATGTCTTATTAATAATTTCTGACTTTCTGCACTTAAACTAGTATCCATTCAAAAATATGATATATTGAGAACATATAACATATCCGTGACTACGACAATCGATGTTTTTTCACAGATAAGAGAGAGAGATTTACTTACCATGAAAAAACGATCAAATTTGGAAAATACTAAACTATGCTACCATGATTACAGACGGGTTGAGGGGGGGGGGGTAGGCAATGTTAAAATACGGATCGTGATACGATATTGTAGATATCATGTTACACATCAGTAAAAAGCACATTCATGTATACTCTTTCTTGTCTTTGTGGGTTGGTTGGTATTAACGTCCACTCGATACAAAATATGTTATTTCGGGAATAATAGATAATATAGACTCTGTGTATTTTACATGCCCTGGGGAATGTCTTGATTATAGGAAATGTCTCGATGATAGAGACTCTGTATATTTTGTATAATTGTAGACGTGTCCTGGAGAATGTCTGGATAATAGAGACTGTGTAGAATGTAAGGTATTTAAACAGGGATCGCTGTCGCCAGAACAATGTGATTTACAGTGTACTAATCTACAAATAGTGGAAACAATAAGTAAGTGATAACATTATTATATTCCATACAAACAATCAGTAAGTGAGAACAGTATTATATTCCATACAAACAATCAGTAAGCGAGAACAGTATTATATTCCATACAAACAATCAGTAAGCGACAATAGTATTAGATTCCATACAAACAATCAGTAAGGAGAACCGTATTAGATTCCATACAAACAATCAGTAAGGAGAACAGTATTAGATTCCACACAAACAATAATTAAGTGAAAACAGTATTAAACTCGATATAATATAGGTAACTGAGAACAGTATTAGATTCCACACAAACAATAATTAAGTGGAAACAGTATTAAACTCGATAAAAACAATAGGTAACTGAGAACAGTATTAGATTCCGCACAAACAATAATTAAGTGAAAACAATATTAAACTCACTATAAAAAATAAGTAAGTGAAAACAGTATTATACTCGATAAAGTAACAAGAAGTAAACCACAATAAGACATCCACCCATGGCAATATTTCGTTTGATACACTGTTGGTGGGTACGGTTTTAAATCTCGTTTTAATTGTTAGGCGTCAATTGTTAAAGGGTTTCCTAATATATGGGATTTACACCCAGTGAACACACATTTTTTTTTGATATTTATAAATAACTTACCCTAAAAGTAATTACTCTGTATTGTAATTGTATTATATTGTATTCTAAAATTGTATTTGTGGTGTAATTGTAGATGACAAGAATGGCACATGTGAAATTAAAGATATCGACGGGTGTAAAATGGTTTTTAAGATCAATTATCAAGCAAACGGCAACCACACAATTGTTGCCCAGAAATACAAAGGTGGGATATTGATAATGTAATATGTACTCAAAAATACCGACCTTAAAATTACAAGGTACACTGGATACTCTAGCGTCTGATGAAATGGTTTTAATATCTTGTTTTAACAACAATGAAAATGTGATTCTAGCCATTCTAAAAATAATACCACTTTCGAATGTGAAAACCAAATCAGGAACAAGATCTGATTTTTGATACTAATCCATTATTTTAAAGATCTGATTTGTTAAAATACATATGTTGAAGGAGCACATTAGCACAAGCAAACTTGACATGTACATTCTTCTTCTTCTTCTTCTTCTTCGAGAGAGAGACATGAGTACTTGGTTATATATAGAGAAAGAAACGGAGTTTGACGTCAACATGAAACAAAAACATGGTTCAATCTTATTTCGTTAATTCGCTTGCGCGCAGGGGTCATCTCCTTCTCACGTATAAGCGAATATGGAAACCACGCCACCTGACTTAATCTTCGAAATTGTACTTGATTTTTGTTCGCTTTCAGTTTGCCCACAAGATGTTGATATATTGCCTATTGTAGCTGGGGTAATGGGTGGTATTGTTGCTATAGGCATATTTCTCTTGGTACTCTGGAAAATTCTAACATCACTTTATGACGGTGTGGAATATTCACGATTTCAGCGAGAGGTTGACCAAGTCCGCTGGGCACAGGTAATATACTACACAATCATTCACTTGGCTGTCGCTCGATAATTACCAGTGACGAACAAGGAGATCCCTTGGTCTAACTTTGGATTATATTTACATTGTGTTATTTTTGTATAAACTAAGGCACAACTAAACCAGTAGACAAATAATTGAATCTCTACATTAGCTAACCAAATGTCAAGGGTTATGACTCAATCCATGTATGAAATAATTTATTTAACGTCCGCTTCTACCGAAATGATGTCGCTGACACTGACAATAGATTCGATCTGATAAACGTTTTCATTTAGTTCCAAATAATTGGATATTTCGTCATGTTCCTCGTAAAATGACGAATCTGCTATTTTTACGTTGTGAGAAAAATGCGTTTGAAATTTGCACTCTGTTTTTATCTATGCCATCAAATAAAAACATTAATTTGTGATTTAATATTTCATACATATATAACAGGGCAAGGAAAGTCATTTACATAAATGTTGTTATTTGATGCCCACAGAGACAACAGAGGGCAAATTTCAAATTCGTCGGATCGCCAGAAACGTGACGAATTTTGTTCTTTTGACTGGCCAATCGAATTGATTAGTGTGATTAACAACAGCTTCAAAAAAATGTGTAGGAAAGGGGCGTCAGATTTGTTACATCTATATATATCGAAAAAAATCCCTAGTCATGTTACCCAAAGGTTCCCCAGAACAAATGTGGTTTCCAAAACATAGGTGTACTTTCAACCTCTTTGTAAAAAAAAACCTTACTTACTAGTAGTTTTCTCTTCATTTTATTTTACAGGAATCGAACCCAATTTATAAAGGAGCCACTTCAACTTACAAAAATCCTCTATGTGATGATATGTCGTCGCTAGATAGTAAATAGATCAAAATGAACAGCAACCACAGGAGTATTATGTTCAGTATTTTATAAACGACAAGTGATGCGATATGAAGCGTTATTTATATCTGTAGGTTATGTTAATATTACACAACTAGTTTATTACAACAGTCAAAATACTGTCTCAAATCGTAAATAAATATGTACTGCTTCCCGATTGTAAAAGAGGGGATTGGACGGCATTTTGGCCTCTAAAAAACGCGAATGACTTATTATTGACTGAAATTTATTTATTTTATAGTCTGTACATGGAAACTAAGTTTCGAATATATTAGTGATACTGTATTTCAGTGACGGACTGGCCAGGTTCTCAGCTTGCCCAATGACAAGTGGGCCCCTGGGGAAAATGGGCCCCCTTAAACATTAGACAATATATTTTAAAATATAAATTATCAAAAAATATATAAATATTAGAAAATATTAATGATAGATATTTATTGGTGGATGAGTCCACTTTGTTTGCTGGTAACCAATATTTTCAGACCGCCAGTGCTGTATTTTGATTAACCGGTAATAAACAAATCCTAGTTGTTAACCAATGAAATAACAGTATTATATTTAGAAAAATATCATTTAAGTTTCCATGAATAAGATGCTTTAATAGTTGTAATTAAATACATTTTTGAGATTTAGTTTTGAAATTGAGGCTTGATATGAAAACGAATTACCCGTTTGACATGCCAAAGGTTATGCAATCTCGGTTCTTGTATATATTTTGAAGATGCATTATCATTATTTCGTTTTTAATTTTATAGCAATCATTCTGTTTTTATTTTAACTGGTAGAAGTTACTCTATCTCAATCGGTCCAAAAATGGCTCCAAAAACTGAGAAGACATTTCATCGATCGCCATTTTTTTGTGGGTGAACATAAATGATAGGCATGTTTAAAATCGGATTGAATCCGAGTCAGGGCTCTGTTTCTCGAAGTCTTAACTTTAGATAAAATCCAAATTTTAGTGGATATTTCAATTTTGATTGGCTAAGCACTAAACCAATCTTATATTATCCAATCAAATTACTAAAATTTGGATTTTATCTTAGTTTATATTTCGTGAAATAGGCCCCAGTGGGTTAACTAGAGTTAGTATTTTTATCATGTTTTCTTAATCAAATGTTAAATAATCAATCTGATCCCGAGTACACCAAGCATTCTCAGACTTAAGTTAAGAATTTACTTAACTTTCAATCACTGTTTCTGATAAATATCTTTGATTCAGAAACAGAAAACTTTGCCCATAGGTTTTTTATTGATGTTTTTGATATATTAAAACAACAAAAGTTTTGTAAAGGGCTATATTCTAGTTAAAATAAGGCGAACAATTTTAAGACAACTCTTAACTTGAGTCTGGGAATGCTTTGTGAAATCGATACCAGAGAAGAATATTAGTATAGATTAAGCTGTGTTTTATTTGATAATTTAGTGAAAACTACAAATGGCGCATCATTACTTGAATCTGAATGTTTATTATTTCTAACGAGCGAAAGGGTACATGAAAAAATGTTATTAAATCGGTGTTGACATACCTTTTATCTTTTATCGTTTACCGCACATACATGTATATCCGAAAACTGTAAATCTGCACTTCTTTGTTCCGCGAAGTTACGGTAAACGATAGGAGAAAATTGGTATACCAGTAGTACTCGCTCATTCCAATCTATATTGTCTCAACTAACTGTAGACTTATAAATAAATTGTGCTTAATTTGTTTACAGTGTCAAAGGTCACACGGAAAGTTATACGATTGGTTGAGTGTATAAGTGACCGTGCTTAAGAAATCTGCAAGGGTAAAATAGTGCAACTAAATAACGTTTTATATTTTAACTACTTTCGGCGTTGCTTGAAATACTTTTTGTTGAACAGAAACTAATGTTACTACCTTATTAGTTTAGATCGTTCCAGTATATTCCAAATCGTCCCCCCTTCGATCGAATGTTGATCATGAAGAAATAGCTCAAATTGTTTATGCCGTGGAAAAAGTTTGGTTTCGTGTAGCTAGTCAACTACAACCCGTTGCGCAAATAGTGAAAGCGAATATCCAGAGCCCCAGCTACGGTATTCACAATTCAAATATCTATCATTTACACAAATATTCTACGAATCCTAGGCAGTTCTGCGTGACCGAGACTATCACAATTCACGCTGTTTCGTCCAGGGCCCGGTTCCTAGAAAATTCTTAAAGTAAGCACAAAGTCGTACTTCCCCTTTACTTACGTAAGAATCTAAAAATACTGTTCCTAGAAAATTCTCAAGACACATACAAACTAACTGAATAATTGTGAGAGCGCCTGATCTTAAAGTGGCCCGTGTGTTTGTAGTATATTGTTTACTAATTGGCAAATAAATGAATTGGTTTCAGGGTAGGCCTATAAGGCCCTAGATGCGGAATTTTCTATAGCATTCTTAATTTCTTTTGAGGAAGGATTTTCTCTGTCTTGTAATTGTCTCTTTGGTATCAAAAGGTGTCGAAAATGCCGTCGAATAAGTCTACGGTCAGCCATCTTTTTGAAGCAGAAACAGACTTAAGTTTGGTAAGCAAGCCCTATACCTTGCTTGGGACTTGTGCTTAGATTGGCTATGTTTGAGAACGAAGTGGTGCTTAAGTTTTTTCTTGTAACGCATAATAACGTTCTTGTGCTTACAATGAAATCTACTCAAATCTAAGCACAAGGCCGCTCTTAAGAATTTTCTGGGAACACAAAATAAGGTAAGTTTACTTAAATGCAAAGTCGACTAAAATCTAAGCACAAGAACGTGCTTAAGAATTTTCTAGGAATCGGGCCCTGATCAATAAGCATTGTAGTCAAAACGTTTACAATTTGTATTTGGACACTGGATAGGCGAGAGTTAAATGTCACCAACCATGGCAAGGAGAGGACTCTTAATTGTCGAATTGTGATTATAGAAATATTGGGTATTACATAAACACTGGATTAGTGCATGGATGGTTAAGGCCAGTGAATTTTACGACTGATTAAATAAAAGTTGAAATGTAAATATTTTGAATTAAGATAGATGTACATATGACCAATAATTATATAATTTTATTTATTCCATAATTATATTGTAAATAATGAATTAATTAATTACACGCGCAGATCCATGTATAGTCTTCGGGATGAGATGTCATTTACAGAGCGAAACGATGATAGAAAATCATTTTTGTAAACATTTGTAAAAGTTATTTACATCGCATCGTCTATCATCAGTTATGGACCCGGAGTTGGCTGGCAAGGCTAATCCGGGCGACAGAAGTGAGAGGGGGACTGGTTTGTGTTTTTCAAAGCTTTGCGCTGTGCCGCTTCTGCCTGGCTAGGTGCGTTCGGCTGACTTCTCTTTTCGCTCATCTGTAGATGGTTTAGCGCCACAAAGGGCGGTCCGCAGCCGCCTGTTCTTACGTCTCTGAGTTGATGGCAAACACTTTAAGAGGAATAGACGACGAATAACTAGCAGGAACAAGATCGCTACACTTCTCAATTAAATATTTCAAATAAAAGAAAAGAGACATTGAATTATCTTTACATACATGGGTTTGGAAATAGGCGTCCGACCTATCAAACGCTCCCCCACAGTTCGGCTCCGGTTTTGTGTTGTCTAATTCTTTTTTTTTTTTTCATAGAATGTAAAGTAATTTTCATTTTGAAATTGTAATTCATTCTAGAGAGAGAGAGAGCGTGCATGTTTTATATATAGCTTATAACTAACACCAGATAGTTTTTATAAACCTTTGCCTGTACCTAAATATATAGACATTTCATTGTTAAAGTAGCTTAATCATAATTTATGATTTCTTTATTATAAGTGACTATTGTTGTTAAAATTCCATTATTTTTTAAGAAAACCATAATAAAGAGTAATAATACATTGTGTCTTTTATTTTACATCCGACAAGGACACCGTGCCTAGAGGTTCGGTTAGAACGGAAAATGACAGTTTTAACTCTTTAATGTGCATTATGTATGATATTTATCCGTTTTTGCTATAATAGTAAAAAAATCAATAATTAAAAAATCAGTAAGTATCGATTACCTATTTTATCGGTAAATCCTGAAATATCGGTGTTCAAATCTATTTAAAGTCGGAGCCATCTGATGACCCAGAGAGAGAAAGAGAGAGAGACAGAGAGAGATGGGGTTTAATTTCCACTCGACACAAACTAGGTAATTTCAGGAGTAAAACATGGTTCAATTTTATGTTAATATTTCGCTTTAGCAGTGGGGGGACTGAGGAGAAAACCCATGAGGTTTTGACAGGTGACCCTACTGCTTGTCACTTACAACCGGGTAATCGAAACCACGCCAGTTGACTCAATGACAGATGACCTTATGATACAATGCGCCCGTGCTACACACACAAACAAGAAGTAGTGAATCCATAAAGTATTCAGAAAGATTACTGATGGGGAATGTGAAATGATTAGGACGAAGATCTTATCGTACATGCTTTCTGATTCATGTTTCATTATCTAGAAGATTACTGATGGGGAAAGTGAAATGTGAAATGCTCAGGACAAAGATCTTATCGTACATGTTTTCTGATTCATGTTTCATTATTTAGAAGACAATTTAGAACTTTTTCCAATCGCGAGAAAATATCCCGGCCACCATCTGGAACGCACCTGAGATCTTATTTACTTATGGTCATATCTGCATACGACTATCCATATCAAGAACTCGAATATCGATAGTTTCCCTTAGTCGCCGACGATTATCGGCTATATCGATATTTTTTCGACATCCCTAGCAAGAAGGGGGAATCACGTGGCTAGGTGGGTAATACGCTTGCCCGGAGGTGTTCGATCCCGTGGGTGGGACAATTATTTTAAGATATACCTTTATTGATGAACGGTCTCGGAGTTCTAAATTATCACCCGTTTTGTTCGTCTGCTAACTGACTCGTGAAAGTTTCGATGAACAAAATGAGTAACTGTCTATCGAAATTGTCCCTAGAAGGTCAATACCTCAAAGAGTTGTATAATACTAATCCAGCATGAGTGCGTGCCATAAGCACATAATAATAATAATAATAATTTAATAATAATTTATTTATAGAGCGCCTATAATCCAATACTTAGATTGCTCTATGGCGCTATTACATTATTGTAAAAGTATAAAATATAAAACATCTCAATAATAAGAACATTGCACAATTAGAATAAAATATGGTATACAATAATAAAAAGTAAACTCTGAAAAAGCTTAAGCATTTAACAATTAAAATGGCTTTTAAAAAGTTGGGTCTTTAACTTTTTCTTAAAAACAGGCAGGGAA
The DNA here is from genome assembly GCA_917208275.1 of Patella pellucida. Classification (NCBI taxonomy): domain Eukaryota; kingdom Metazoa; phylum Mollusca; class Gastropoda; family Patellidae; genus Patella; species Patella pellucida. The sequence continues at coordinate 36,262,409 of OU795044.1, forward strand.
GGGGAATCTTTAATTTCAGAAGGTAACTTATTCCATAGTTTAAAAGCAGCAAAACTATAAGACCTTTCCCCAAATGAGGATTTTGCATGATAGGGCATTAGCAAGTTTTTGTTTTGTGATCTAAGTGTGCGTGTAGGAATATATGGGGTCACTAGTTGTTTGAGGTAGTCAGGTGAGTCTTCAATATTAATGACAGCATATGTTAGAGAGAGTATTTTAAATTCAATTCTGCTAGTAACTGGCAGCCAATGCAGTTGGTGTAAAATAGGGGTGATATGTTCACATAGTTTAGTTCTAGTAATGACTCGAGCGGCTTTGTTTTGAATTTTTTGTAATCTATTTAGCTGAAGAGAAGGCAAGTTAAACAATAAAGAATCACAATAATCAAGGCGGGAGGTTACAAGTGAGTTGACAAGCATTTTAGAAGTATCAGTATCAATAAAGTTTCTTATGCGACCTATATTATATAGTTGAAAATTGGCGGATTTACACATATTCGACACATGTTCTTTACATTCGATTAACCAGGTTTCGGTGTCCCTGTTTCGCGCGTTTTCAGTGGCACAGCTCGAGCAGAACAGTAGAACGATAAATGCCATTTCATTTCATTGAATTTCATCTTTGATGCAGTTAGTGAGAGTAGTATTTTTGCTCTAGACATTTTTTTTTTATTGTGAACCAATTCTCTGGATTAAAAACAATGTATTATTATCAACTCGTCTACCCAATTTGATTAAAACACAGATACTATATCGTTTCGTTTTTATAATTCAAAATTAAACTTTTCTTGTCTTTACTACAATATAATCTTGACGAGTTGTTATTATTGCCGTATTCTGAATGGTGTGATTCGGCTAGTGTGTCCACAGCTTTACGCCTGACCATTTCCAGTCTATTGTCATTTGAGGCCTGATGAAATAATTAAAGTATACCCGTATATGTAGAAACTGTTAAAACGTCTGGACATACCGAGTCTCATCGCAAGAGTAAATGCATGTTCCTGAAGCAACGGTATACTAGTTGCATAACTATTATCCGTTGCTTACGCAGCACCATATTCTCGTCACTTATGAGTAATAACCTCCATTTGCGGAACCTACGTCACTATTCGATTTTTCTAATTAGCTACCTCGTAACATACGGAGTAGCGGTAGTGATTTAAAAATGGCGACCTCTATAGATTCTATATTTTCACTAATTAAAAACAAGTTTACAATTGAATGTTTAAGCGAAAACCAGAAACAGTCAATACAGGCAGTTCTTGACAAGAAAGATGTTTTCATTTGTACAAAAACTGGAAGCGGTAAATCGCTTTCTTATGAATTCGCCCGGTTATAGTGTCAGATCCAGTTTGTGTGCTCATCATCGCACCTCTCAATTCTATCATCGACGAACAGAAGAAAAAAATTGGAAGGTTTCGGCTTTCGATGCGCAGTGATCCACAGTGGACAGGAAGATATCGACGTAAAAGCAGTAAAGTTACAAGCCCAGAAATAGCTGTAGGAGATACCAAACTTCGAAAACAGCTCTATACTACAGAATTTGAAGAAACCCTAAAGTTAATTGTTGTGGATGAAGCTCCCACGATTTTGCAGTGGTAAGAGTTGATTAATAATTTAATTAGCAATTTGAGGTGAAAAACATTCTAATTGAACTGATTTTCATATTTTGTTAGACACCGGTAGTTTATTTTTCGGAATAAAAACAAATAGTATACATGCATAGTGGTAAAAATTGCGGAGGATAACACAACACGTTTAAAAACATATTTCAATTATTGTCGTTAATTTTCCCGCAGATGGGAGGGTGTGATGCAACAGTTGATCAATAGTAGCCTTGTGATATATGTAGAAGTCTGTCCCTGAAAGCCATCACAAACATGTTAAGCTAGTGTTTGAACCCCCTGTCGATACCATGTCCTTGAATAGTCAGGGAAGCTATGTTTATGAGGGGACAACTATGGCCGCATTAACATATTATGGGGCCTGGGGCAGAATTTAATCGTGGGGCCCCCTACCCCCACCAACATCTGACTGTGTACTACCAAACTTAAGGCGGTAGCCTACATGTCATCCGTACGGTCGATGGCGCCTCTCTCCCTGTGACTAAGTGACACTAATATATTCATTTTATTTTCATTTTTTAGAAAAACATGCGAAATGATTTAGGTAAAATTGATAAAAACAATAGTAATTACATATTGTTGAACAAACAGTTTTTTTAGTCTTCATTTTAAAAAAATTGTTATCGCAGGGATGAGAGCCATAAAGGAAACGACCCATTCCGTGAATACTTCTCAAGGATAGGAGAGTTGAGGTCAGTCTTTCTGAATGTACCTGTCATAGCATTGACGGCAAACGCATCACATTTAAAAAGAAAACGAATAATTAAGAGTCTTTGTTTTAATGACTTGTCTAACCATTTTGGATTCTCCACTGCAAAAATTTCAAATATATCAAAAGCACAGGATTATTTTACTCCCCTTTTAAATGATGTTGAAACACAGAAAGACTATCCGAGAACACTAATTTGGTACATTGATTAATGACTGTGCAAGGTATATATTTATTTCCTTGAACGGTGATGTCGTCAGAGTACTTTATTCAATATGTATCACAGCGAATCAAAAGATTATGTAAAGGTATCAATAAGAGATGATATGAATTTAGAAAAAGGCAATATTCGTGTGTTGATCTGCACGAATGTTGCTGGAATGGGAGTGAATTTCCGAGGTGTCCAGCAAATCATTCATTATGGACTACCTCGTGATATGGATACTTTTGTCCAACAGATGGGTAGAGCTGGTCGAGATGATACATTGTCACATAAATTATTTTAATGAAAATGATAGGCAGTCACTTTAAAAAATTTGAGCCGTTTGTATTAAATTTATGCAAAAATACTAAACAATGCAGACACAAGTTACTGTGCGATTGCCTACTCATGTAAACATGAACAGATTATCCCAAAACACAATTGTAGTTGTGACAGTGTAGATTGTCGTGTAAAACATCCGTTACTAAGAGACAGCGGCAAGTTGGATGATAAAGAAGAATTAAGACATCAGGGCCGTATTCCTAGAAAAGTCTTAAGCACGTTCTTGTGCTTAGATTGTAGTCGACTTTGCATTTAAAGGGGCTAAATCGCTAACATTTTGGACCTAGAAATTGTCAAAAGTGGGTCTCAACGCATATAATACTGTAATATGAATGTATATAAACTGATTTACATTCAATGGTTTCCTTTGTTACCAAATTTCAAATCAGTTACGTTTGGCGAAATAAGCCATGTAGTCTTAATCTTGTGCAAATATCTATAGCGCCTGGTTAGTCCAGTCAATATACGCCGTATGGTATGTTGCAATATGTCTAGCCTCGCTCCGCAAGTCTCTTATTAAAACTGGAGCTAAAGCACACTATGGTACACGACTCGTGTACCAATGTTAAAAAAATTATTTTATCTAAAACATCGGATATCAGAAGCTTATCTTTTCCCGATAAGTTTACATCATCAATATTGATTTAAAGTGGCCAAAAATTTGTGTTTTCGATGTTAAAGATTTAAGAGGATTTTGAGTTACGGACTTAGGTCCTTTAAGTAAACTTACCTTATTTTGTGTTCCCAGAAAATTCTTAAGAATGGTCTTGTGCTTAGATTTTAAGTAGACTTCATTGTAAGCACAAGAACGTTATTATGCGTTCCAAGAAAAAACTTAAGCACAACTTCGTTCTTAAACATAGCCAATCTAAGCACAAGTCCCAGGCAAGGTATAGGGCTTGCTTCAAAAAGATGGCTGACCGTAGAGTTATTCGACGGCAATTCCGACACCTTTTGATACCAAAGAGACAATTACAAGACAGAACATCCTTCTCCAAAAGAAATTAAGAGGCTTGCCTGCGTGGAAGCAAATTAAGACGCTTGCCTGTGTTGGAAGCAAAGTAGGTGGTCTTGCCTGTGTGGAAGCCAATCAATGTTCTTAGCTGTTAATAAATTATGTGGTGGGATGAATTGTGTTATGGGGTGAAGTGAAGTGTGTTATGGCGAAGTGAAGTGTGTTATGGGAAGAAGTGGGTTAGGGGCTAAGTGAAGTGTGCTATGGGGCAAAGTGAAGTGTGTTGTGGGTCGACTTAGTATTGAATGTTAATAAAGTTAGTATTGTTGTCATTGTCTTAGTTTTGATATTCGTAAACGGATTCCGGAACGGAAGCACTGTGCCTACAATACTTACATCTATAGACAAGGCGGTAATTCAGAGGAAAGTATACTATTCGTTGAATTATCGGCCTTTGCCACAAGAGGGAAGTGTCTCACCTGTTACTTTGTCTGAACACTGGAGGACAGTATATGTAAAGGGCACGAGTAGTCATATCAGGTCGCCCGCCTGCCTCTCAAGTAGAATGCAGTGGGTTAAAGTCTTGTTTAAGAATTATCATAACCCCTCTTTCCAGGTAGCCTACATGACATTTAGAAAGATAATGCCAAATAGGGGGTGGGCTGTGTCATTTGTCAGTAGTGTAGCCCTCACAAATAAGGTAAAAAAAATAAAAATATATATATATATTGTTTTGCCTATATAACTCCTCGCAGTGGAAGCACTGTGCCTACAATACTTACATCTATAGGCAAGACGGTAATTCAGAGGAAAGTATACTATTTTGCCATATTACACTACTTTGCCTATACCGTTTTGTTAGGGCTCCGAATTTTGTCTGATTGTTTGAATTGTTGGTACTTGGTTTATTTTTTTTTATTTAAGTGAAAGTGAAGGTGAAGAAGTGAATTGAACACGTTAAAGCACAAATCAATATTATAAACCAAATGTTAGTATCATCAAGAGTTGTTTTTATGTTCACAAGGAATAGTGAAGAGAATTACAGTTATAAAACATTACACACTTATGGTCACATTAAGTCCCTCACATTTACATTTACACAGAACGATTTAGTAGACAGCTCCTAGGATTAATGTGTCATATGCGTGTGGTAGATATACTCCAATGTCACGATTGAGTTTAGGCTGGTTCCTTCTGATATGAATAGCTTCAAGAATTTTCCTGGTTTTCTTCTGGTGTTGATTTACAGCTAGTGTTCCCGTCTTCAATTAGCTCAGGTTAAGTGCATAACAGTAGGACGTTAAACCCCATTTCATTCATTCATTCGCGTCGAGTCCCAATTCACACGATGTCATGAATCGTAAAGAGAAATGAACGTCCAATTTGCCGGATAAATCATGATAGTTGTTCAAAGGAAGGGTATCCCCGACCTTAGTTGATCTAAAAATAGTACCGATGTTGTTGCGAACGTTATAGTCACGTTTTTTTTCCCTTATCCGCCATTTCAAAAGTGCTCGCATTTACAATAGATATTTAGGTCAGCGTGCTTTGTGCCTGCAGCCTCGTTTTGGTTTATTTCCGGTACACAGGGAAATTTCTCCCATCTCGAATAACCAGTCTTCTTTTTGACACCGGCCTTTACAGAAAAATGGCCAGATTCGTTTTCCTTAGTTTTGTGGAACGGAGATATCATATTATTAATAATAAAATACACAGAAAGGACCAAAAAGATCTACTCATTACTAATTCAAGATATGTTATCCAAATATATACAAATCGCGTTACATATTGCAGGAATACGTCAATATTCCAATGGACCATTGTTATACCAACAAAAACGATGGTCAAAATCAAGGTTCTACTCAACCGATTTTAACAAACTTGGTGTCAAATTGAAGTTTTAACATCGAACATCATAACTACGGGGCAATTTAAAATTATAAGAAAGAGATTTTACTTCAGACCAGTTTACATAATGACCTATAATTTTTTGGACTTCCATGAATTTTGGACTTATTTTTTGCACCGCGAAAAAAAAACTCCCGGAGTTTGGTAGAGAATTAGCTTAGCTATTTGTATACCAAAAATGATTTAATTCTGGCCAGGCAAAGCTGAGAATGGTATAGATTTATGAAGAAAATTTACCATTTTTAAGTTGTTTTTAAAATTTAATATCTTTAAAATAACAAGAGATATTTGTCCAAACTATGTCTTGAATCACAGCTTCAGGTGTCTATATGAAGGTCATAACACATTAACGAGGAAAAAAACTTAAAAAAATAAAATTAATTGCAAAGTTACCATAGGTTAGACATGGCAACGCCCTTAATAATACGCATAGTCTCCGCTAGAAATTTTGCAGATGTTGTTTAAATAGCTCCAGCAAGATATATATACGACAAGCACAATTTGTCACTCTCGCATAATTTTAGGATCCTAAGGCCTGGAGAAGGTGTGTGTTTCTCGAAATTAGACCTAACAACAATTAGCGAAACCAGTTTTTTTCTCGTACACTCTTCTCTGTTATGGTGTTCCCATGGGGATTGTTTACCTTGATGACAACATAGTGTCTGGCCGAACGTATCGCGAAGCTCGCGCCCACTTAATCACTGTCTTGAGCCGTCTACACGAAGCTGGCCTAAAAGTAAACTATAAGGAATGTAAATTTCTACAGCCTACATGTGAAGGATTAGGTCATAAACTGGAAAAAGGTGGCATTTACCCAACACATAAAAACGTCCCCGCTATTCAAAATGCACCATTGCCTACATTGGTGACTGATTTACCTCGGATTGATAAACCACTACCACAATTTTTTGGATAACTTAAGCTCGATACTTGCACCACTGTACAAGTCACTACGTAACGACGAACCTTGGCATTGGGGGAAAGAACAAAACGCTTTCGACAGGTCAAAGAAGCTTTTGCAGTCTTCAGGTGTTCTTCTACACTACAACCATGACTTACCAATGATACTTAGTTGTGATGCCTCCAAATGAATCCGATAAACCAGTTGAATATGCATCTAGATCACTCGCGCCTGCCGAAAAAAAACTATGCCCATATTCACCGAAAGGCTCTAGTTATCATTTAATGATTAACAAATTTCACAAACACACTATTTTGCTTATACCGTTTTTTAGGACTTCGAATTTTGTTTATTTAATTATACAAACTGACCATAAGCCACTGCTTTCTGAAAGAAGATGGTCTGGTTTCCCCAAAAAACACTGCAAGGATACAGCGCTGGGATTTGGCACTGTCGAACTACCAATACAAGTTGCGCTATAAACGTGGTGAAAGTAATGCTAATGCAGATGGATAAAGCAGACTTCCCTTACCTACACAAGTTGCTCAGGTAACTTTGAATAATACACCTATCCTATCTTAAGTTCGTCAAGCCACAGTGACCGGAGACAACATTGCTAATACACCCGAATTCAGCCCATACAACAACAGACGTAGCACGAACTGAGTGTAGAACAAGGAATGGTGACATGGGAAACTCGTGCCGTCATCCCACCACAGGCCCGTGATCGCTTACTTAACGAGCTACATGAATGTCATCCACAATGGTCCGCATGAACGGGCTTGCCCGCAGTTGCATCTCGTGGCCCGGTTAAATCGAGAAAAGGGGTGAAAGAATGTGAAATACACGCAACCACATCCTCACTCGCACCCATACATCCATGGGAGTGGCCAGGACAACCATGGCACCGTATTCACATTGACTACTCTGGTCCCTTGAAGGGCGAATGATACTCGTCATTGCAGATGTTCACAGCAGGTACATTGGTGCCCATGTGTATCGTCTTCGACAACAGGACATCACGCTAACAAAGTTACGCCTATACAGCAGGTGATTTATGGACATTGAACCACATTTCCTTCTCTCCTTCTACGTTTGAAAATCACAGGCATATATACATTAACCTTCACTTTACTTACGCCATAAAAACTTACAACTTGGTCTTCGTCTTCACTAAAATATGACAACAAAAATAATTCCCTCAGACTCTGGTTCGTTCAATTTCATCAATGATGACTTTTAATCAGTTCCTCAACTTATCCGTCTTTTTCACAGACAGCATATATGTGAAGATTTTGTGACCTTTATTTCTACCAATTAATAATTATGTCATTTCACTAATAGGCACTCAAGCGATTCTATCAAAATAGTTTGAAAGGCCCTCAAAGGTTTTTGGTTCAGGATATTCTTTAACAATATCATAAACTAAAGCACAATCACGAGTCATTTTCATTGATACACTACTGGCTATGCGATTTTCTAACTGGATTAACATACTTTCAATTTCAAAACCACTGCTTTCATTTGAAAATGGGTCTTTAAAAACTTGATACTCTCGGACAATGGATTTAGAAACTTGCTTCATAACTGAGCGTTTTGGTTTTCCAAGTTTATCTATAATTTGATGACAGATTATTCTCACCATTTCCCGGTGATCTGCTGGATCTGACCTCCGACCAGCTTGACATGATTTTAATAACTTTTTTGGTAATTTGTTCTAAGGAATGAGATCATTCAAGGAAGAATCACTGGCTTCAATGGTGATAATACTAGATCTGGGAGAACCACCTATGAAAGCCAATGTATGGAACTCCATAACTCAATGACTTGTGACTTATACTTTCCTTTGCTCCTCAAATTAAAGTTGTGAAAGTCGAAAAACCCGATGTCTGAAAATATTGTCATCACGTGCAAGTATTAGTACAATTATCTAGAATAGTGTTGACATAAACCGGTGCCTTTACGTAACACTTACCTAAAAATGGTAATTGTCCCGCCTTAATAGCTGGTGCCTTATACGTCTATATATTATTATTAAGTGGGTTTCGATGTACTTCAGACAATCATTCAGAACTGAAGGGGATCACAAGACCTCTAGCCTCCTCGGTTTCAGGCTAGGGCATCAGACAATCATTCGAAGCTGAAAGGGAATATATCAATAGCCTCCCCGGCTAGGGGTTCAGACATTCATTCAGAGCTGAAGGGGACCACAAGACCTATAGCCCCCTCGCCTAGAGTGGACATAATAGGTTTTAGTTGTGGTTAACATCTAAATATCTATAGAACTATAGCTGTCTCGAAGTTGTAAAATATATATTATTGTAACCTATAAAGCTATCTTCACGACAGTGTCACCCAGACGATTTGGCCGTCCGAACTCAAGAGTGTCACATACTGCTTTTTGGAGTCCGTAACCAGGATAGTCACAATTCGCATCCATACCGTAACCAGGATAGTCACAATTCGCATCCATACTGTCACATACTACTTTAGTTGCCGTGACACAGGATAGTGCAACATTGTTTATTTAGTTGCCGTGACACATATAATGAATGAATAAAATGTTGGTTAATGGCACGTGAGCTCCAACCGGGCCATATTGCGCCAAACATATGATGATATGAGACAATCTAGAAATAAATATTCACATTATCTATATATACATAAATAAAAACAAATATCACAGAAAATATCAAATAAAACTAAATATAAACTTTATGTATATATATTTAAAACATGAGAAATACAATTAGATATATACAATTTAAAATTTTCGATAAAAATTTGTCTCTTTTAAAAAATTTAGCGCTTTACTATATAGACCCGGTTGGGCAAACAACTGTTGAAGTGACTGGCAACGGTAATGTCGTATCTTGTATCTTCGAGATGCTTGCACTCAATCAAAATGTGCTTCACTGTCAAAGGAACATGACAGTGTTCACATTCTGGCTGAGGCTCTCGCTTCAAAATGAAAATATGAGTTTAAAAAGTATGACCAATGCGAGAGCGACACAAAACAACTTCATCCCTCCTGTTGGTTCTATAGGAGCTTGGCCAGTCTCCTAAGAGAGGCTTGATGTGATGAAGTTTATTTCTGTCTGCAAGATCCCAAGACCGTTGCCAGCGGTCAAATATAAATTTATTTATGGATGATCTAAAATCCGTAAATGGATTTAAAAATTCCGATATGGGAATATCTAAGGCAGACTTGGCAGCCGAGTCTGCTCGATCATTCCCTTTGATATCCATATGACTGGGGAGCCAGCAAAGGACAGTGTCCTTGCTGATGAACTCGTTTGACTGCTACTAATGGGTGATCAAGCTGTTTATTGTTAATTGCTTGAAGTGAGGACAGAGAATCAGTAAAGGTGTCACATATAGAGGTATCACTATCATACTCACTTTTCCAAAGCAATGGGCCAAAATGAATAATGCCTAATTTTAGAATAAGAGATATATATTTTTTACATAATCATAGTTGTTGTCTTTATTTTATTGAATGGATTGGAATATATTTTCATTTATGCTGAGAAAGGACCCAGCGTTCTCCCTTATCGGTGATGAGTGTGGGAGTTTAAAAGTTGGTGGGGGGGGGAGGGCATATGAGAAAAAAGTGCAGTGGTTAACATATTGTTTCAGTTTTGATTTTATTTTTTTGATCATTAAGCCATGTATACAATTGTGTGGCATCAATTCTTTCAAAAAAAATTCTTAAAATTTGTGAAACTGTTCAGCTGCCTTCTTGGTTCAATCACAAATAGATTTCCTTTTAACCACGCGTTTGCTATTGCCCTTATGTCACTTAATTTTACTACTTCTGGCTTTCTTTTACCACTAGGTTTACACCCAGATTGGTTAAGCAAGTTATCCCGAATATTTTTTTGTGTCTTAAAAGACATAGCTGCTTTTCTTGCACTGGTAAACGTCACATTTGCACCTTGCGATTGTACCTTTTTTTGATAGCGTTTATACATCCAAGCACCGTGATGTTTTGACGGTTATAAGTCACTCGCCAAGGAAGGGACTTAACTCCTTTTTGGGCAATAACCCTAACAGGGTCATGCTGAAAAGATACGCCTGTTTCGTCACAATTCCATATCTTCTCAGGATGTTCACTAAGGTTTAATGACGAAAAATAATATTGCCGAGATCGGCAAACTGTTTTCCAACCACAACTCTGCTTAGCATCCTTGATCTTGTAGTGCAAAGTTTTTCGAACTTCCTTGTTGTTAACTCTGGATAGCGGAATTTTAAGCTCCGCCACCAGTCATCACCTGGAATTTCATTTTAAAAGGGGTTACAAGGTTAGATTGTTTAAAGTTACATTATTCAAAATATAGATAAGAACTGGCCATTCTTGCTATACTAGTTCGAAAGTAGATGATGTAAAATGAATAATTTGAAAATTTCATTCAAATTACTCTATTGCAAGCGAAGATTTAGCCTACCTGTGCAATAATTTCAACCACGGTCCTGGTTAATCAAAGCTAAGACTCGAAGCGTCTGGGCGCGCCATATTTGATTTATCACTAAAACGTTTAAATCTGTTTAATATCGGAGCAATCTGATGCCATTCAAAGTTGATTAAGGCCTGGATCAGTTAATTAATGTATAATTAATACTTTAGAAAACATTTCATGCCCCAAATAAAGACCTGCACTAGGCAGATTTAGCTCTTGAATAATGCATGTTTAACCAGTCTTGAAGTTTTTAAAATGAGTAGGTTTTAGTTACCCCAAAACCCATTTCGGACGCCTTCAGTACTTTTGCAACATTTTTTTTCTCTATTTTGGGGGAAGCGCAGTCGGCCTACCAGACACTGCGTCGGCACTGACTTTTCCCGAAATTCAGTCCATTATAGTGGTTTTGGGGACACCGAATTTTGCGGTGGCCTTTCTATATTACAGGTCCATTTCGACTATGGAAGGGTATTATAAACGTGCGTTTGCGCACCTTCGAATAGAAATCAGAGATCCAATGTTGTAATTAAAAGTATAATTTATTCAAGTGATATCAAAATATATGAAACAATAGTGCAAATATATAAACAAATGTGGGTGGTGAAAATAAACAAATATAATCAAATATGGGTGGTGTAAATATGAAAATAATAAACTAAATATAACTCACTTTGTGAGAGATATCTGATGTCTGAAATCATTTAAATCATAAATTGTAGTAAAACAAGTATACTCGATTATAATAAAATCGTACTTTTCAGTTAACTAATATATGTATTATTATATAAGTATACTTAAATCGATACATTATTAAATCATCGACATCTAAATATAAACAAGTATTGATTCGTTTTCGTATAAAGAAACGTACTTTTCCGTTTATATAAATAATCATTATATCATAATTTGATATTTTAAATAACGTTTATTTTACTAAACAAGTATTCACTAGATTTATTAAATCCTACTTTTCGGCTTAGTAAAATCGTTATATAGATCAATGAAATAACGGAGGTTATTTTATTTAATTTAGCTGGTATAAACTAGAAGTATGAAATATATCTTCTATTAATTCAGTTCACCGATGCTATAAAATAACTACTGGAATCAATGTCAAATCTTATTCTTACGACTACATATTTCATACAATATAAGGCATTGAATATAACTTAAAACATTTTATATACAATAAATAAAGAGACATACCTTAGAATAGAAATCAGAGATCCAATGTTGTAATTAAAAGTATAATTTCTTCAAGTGACGACTAAACGATTGTTCGTGAATTTAAATGCTCGAATTTCCGAACAACACGCCTAGATATTTTCTATTGATTTGATTGGTGGATGTTTAAAACATCCAGAGAAAACTAGAGGCTTGGCCATTGATTGGTTAAAAACCAATCGTGTCCAACTCAAACCTTCACGTGTCATATTGAGTAATTATATTGCCTCTAGTTAATCTCAGCGTATTGTTGGAAAGTCTTAAACGTCGTCATGAATTATACCTAAAATCAATCTAAATTGATACACAACAAAGGACTCTGTTAGTGTCTCTATATAATACTTATATAACAGTTAAGCCGTTATCTATCAACGTCAGCAGATAAATGTCGCTTTCGTTTTTAAAATAAAATATGCAATTTAAATCTTATTAATTAAATATGCGTACAAATAATATATGAAACTATACACTACTACAGTATCGCTGCCAATATTAAAAGCTGTGCTTAAATGTCTTTTCCATTGATTACGTGTGAAAAGTACAATGTACTTAGTCCTAATACTGTTAATGATAAAGTCAAATTACCTCTAAGGTCAAAGTTAAATGTAAAACAGCAAATGTAATGTGTCAAATGACAAATGTTTTATTGCAAAATGCTGTGTTTTTTTTAGATTTCTATATATTAACATTTCTCCCATTACTCTTTACATTTGCGCACTGCCACATCTCATTTGTTCTTTACGCTTTCAACATATCATCTTGCGCAGAGCACTTTATCAATATGCAAATGTTTGATACCACGTGACTTATTAACATACGGAAACGACCGATCTTTCTACCGAACATAATTTGGCGACCTATTAGGCTAGCGAGCTATTCGACCAATCCAGCTGACAATCTATTCGTTGGTAACCTATTCAGAATGAATTCAAAGGACGCCCAAACTCATCTATTTTTATCAACCAAAAAAATCCATCGTAACGTCTATCAAACGAAATAGAATATATTGTTATTTTAAAGTGAAAGAACGGTAATATTCTGAGTCAAATTTCGGGTCATCGTACAAAATTCTTAGGATCCAGCTATACATATTCTGAAAGGTAATTAAATAAGCTTTCCAAAAAGCTTTAGTAAAATTTAGAACAATTATTTTAAAGGGGTGCGCTCTCGTCCTACACATTGCCAATTTTTCAATATTCTAAATGTAAAGATAAACCTGTACTTTTTTCAAAGTCCAAATTCGTACCATCGTACACAATCTAACTATATATATTCTAAAAGGTATTAGTAAAAGTTGGCACAATCATATTTAAGGGGTGCACGCTCATCCTAAACATAGCCAATTTTTCAATATTCTAAATGTAAAGAACGGTAATGGCCCGTTACATTAAGAATATTGAAAAATTGGCGTTTAGGATGAGAGAGAAAACCTTTAACATGATTGTGCCAACTTTTACTAATAATATTTAGAAAGCTTATTCAATTACCTTTGAGAATATATACAGCTAGATGATCAGAATTTCGACTCGAATAAAATACCGGTCTATCTTTACATTTAGAATATTGAAGATTTTGTACGATGGTGCGAATTTGGACTTTGAAAAATGTACAGGTTTATCTTAACATTTAGAATATTGTAAAATTGGCAATCTAAAAAAACACAGCATTTTGCAATAAAACATTTGTCATTTGACACATTACATTTGCTGTTTTACATTTAACTTTGGCCTTACCGGTATTAGGACTTTGCACATTGTACTTTTCACACGTAATCAATGGAAAAGACATTTATGCACATCATTTAATATTGGCAGCGATACCCTTCCATATTTCGACCGCATCAACTGCCTCATTAATCTGGTCCGAAGTATATTGCCTATATATATGTTTAGATAGCTTCGTTCGCGGCATTCTGGAAGACAATTTAAAAAAAAAATATACTAATTTCTCTATATGTACTGTTAGAATACAACTATTCAAATATTTTACTCAGCACCAACCGCGGATATAATTCGTCAAACAGACCTATGGTGATTTACAGGAAACCAACTAATTGATAATCACAATAGTTCTATATGTAGGCCTACTTCAATGAAAACAAATATCACAACCCTTTATGTATAATTAAACAATTATTATATAAAATGCCAAAAAATGGTAATCTGTTCATAATATTACCAGTATTTATTGTTTTGATTGACCGAGAGAGAAAGTATCGGGAACCGATAGAGATAATGTCTATAAAACATTTAGCAGACGTTATTTATAAGTTAAAGGCCTATTTGTTTGTTTTCAACAAATTGAAAGACTCTAGCCATTAATTTACACTAGAAAGCCGACAAAAGAAACAAAAAACGTTTTTATCAACTACGTTGGACTTGGCCTAATATCGTCCGAATTTGGCATTGTAGAATATTGGTGGTCGAAATTACCCCACAGAACAAAAATAATTCAGTCTTATTTCGACCGTTTTAAAAATTGAAAAAAATTATGAATAAAATGACCTAAAACATAATTTCCCACCCAAAAATGTATTCGAGATTGTCCCATACGATCGACAACCCTGGACACACCTTTAAATGATTTATACATTACCTGTGTGGCTTTAATTATTTCAACAGGCGATAAATGACAATAGACCGGAAATGGCCAGGTGGACACACTAGCCGAATCACACCATTCAGAACACGTCAATAATAACTAGCCGAATTAGCCTAGTGTGTCCATCGACGTGTAAGGTTATGCAATTGACTGGTGAATCAGGCGAAGCATTAGGCTAGTGTTTCCACCCATTCGGCCGAATAAAATTTACGTGCCCACTGCTTAAAGTGTACTGGGTATACCATAACATGGTTGATTTAAGGTTGAATCGATTTTTACCTTTAGGAAGGGGGGGGGGGGTGGATGCAAGAAAATCGTCTTGTATTTAAAAAAAGAATTCTCGGCATTTTCATTATGAAGTGGGTATTTGCACACCAGTACTCTGAATAAGCAGTGATACCTGTATAAAAAAAAGTATTTAGTACATAAAATATAGCTACTTTCGTAGCAAACTTCATGTAACTTACAAGAAGAAAATGTTGTAACTTAAGAGAAAATGCAAGTCACAACAGCAAGACAACATTTTCAGACGTCAGGATATTCGAATTTCCAACTTTAATTTGAGGAGAAATGGAAAGTAGAAGTTACAAGTCATTGTGTTTTGGAGTTCCATACATTGTCTTTCATAGGTGGTTCTCCCAGATCTGGTATCACCATTGAAGCCAATGATTGATTCGTCCTCGAATGATCTCATTCCTTAGTACAAATTACCAAAAAAGTTAGTAAAATCATGTAAAGCTGGTCGGAGGTCAGATCCAGCAGATCACCGGGAAATGGTGAGATTAATCTGACATCAAATTATAGATAAACTTGGAAAACCAAAACGCTCAGTTATGATGCAAGTTTCTAAATCCATTGTTCGAATCTATCAAGTTTTTAAAGACCCATGTTCAAATGAAAGCAGTGGCTTTGAAATTGAAAGTATGTTAATCCAGTAAGAAAATCGCATATCCAGTAGTGTATCAATGAAAATGACTCGTGATTGTGCTTTAGTTTATGATATTGTTAAAGAATATCCTGAACTAAAAACCTTTGAGGGCCTTACAATCTATTCTGAAAGAATCGCTCGAGTGCCTATTAGTGAAATGACAGAATTATTAATTGGTAGAAATAAAGGTCACAAAATCTTCACATATATGCTGTCTGTGAAAAAGACGGATAAGTTGAGGAACTGATTAAAAGTCATCATTAATGAAATTGAAAGAACCAGGGGTCGTATTTATACTCTAAGACTTCCTAAAACAACATTTAGTTAAAAGTTACTCTTTAGAAGGGTCTTAGAGTTACTTTTAACTAAATGTAAGACTTGGGTCCTAACCAAACTAAAACTGTCACAAAAAGAATCCCACCCATGTCCATTCGATATCTCCTTATCAACTCGTAATTGTTGTAGTTCACTAAGAAATATCTTCTTGTTTGAAACTCTCTTACGTGGCGTACACCGACGGCCATGTTAACCAAGATAAGAGTACTTTTAACAAGTTAGGAGTGCTACAGGAGGGAGGACTCCTAAATATGTGTCATAGTTAGGAGTAATTCTTAAAGTAAAATGTTTTATAAATAGGTCTTATGAAAATCTTCAAAGTTAGAAGTAATTTTTGACAGTTGAGAGTTGATTAGAATTTTTATAAATACCACCCCAGAACTGCAACACCAGAGTCTGAGGGGATTTTTTTTGCTGTCATATTTTAGCGAAGACGTAGACCAAGTTGTAAGGTTTTATTGGGTAAGTAAAATGAAAGTTACTGTATATATGCCTGTGGTTTTCAAACTAAGTCACTTTCAGGGGCAGGGATATGGGATCGTCTAAGAATTAGAAAAGTTAATAGGCATTTCGAATATTGTGGTCGGTTGCATACCTAGGATTTAAAAATAGACTTTCCCGGAATATCGCTAGTCTTTTAATACATGGAAGTCAAAGATCGATTTGGTTTGGCTGCAGGGGGGGGGGGGTAGTTGGAAAGCAAGATTGACCAGGGGAAACAGTTTTTAAAAAGTTGAAAACCACGACTGTAGGTGAACAGAGAAGGAGGGAGTGAAATGTGGTTCAATGTCCATAATTAAGGTCACTTTGGGCCTAACATTGTACATTTTTATGTCAATAAATGTTTTGCTGTATAGGCGTAACTTTGTTAGTGCGGTGTCTGTTGTCGAAGACGATACACATAGGCATCCATGTACCTGCTGTGAACATCTGCAAGGACGCTTATCATTCGCCCTTCAAAGTGACCAGCGTAATCAATGTGAACACGGCACCATCCAGTCCTATGGATGTAAGGGTCCGAGTGGTGATGTGGTTGCGTGTATTTCACATTCTTTTACCCCAATTGCGGGCAAGTCCGTTCATGCGGACCCGGACGATTCCTGGATGACATTCATCCAATTCGTTAAGTAAGCGATCACGGGCTTTTGGGATGACGGCACGTTTCCCCCATATCGACACTCCTTGTTCTACACTCAGTTCGTGCTGAATTCGGATGTATTAGCAATGTGGATTGACGAACTTAAGATAGAAAAGGTGTATCATTCAAATTTACCTGAGCAACTGGTGTAGGTAAGGGAAGTCTGCTTAATAAATCTGCTTTAGCATTACTATCACCACGTTTATATCGCAAATGGTATTGGTAGTTCGACAGTGTTAAATCCCAGCGCTGTATCCTCGCAGAAGCCATTGGCGAAACCAGACGATCTTCATTTCAGAAGTGTTAGCAGTGGCGTATGGTCAGTTTGTATAATGACCAAGTAGGAACAATCAAAACCATTAGACAAAATTCGAAGTCCTAAAAAAACGGTATAGGCAAAATAGTGTATTTGTGATAGTTGTTAATCCTAAAATAATAACCAGACCCTGTTGGTCAATATGGGCATAGTTTTACTCGGCAGGCGCGAGTGATCTAGATGCATTTGCAAATGGTTTATCGGATCCAACTTTCATTTGGTGAGATAGAACAGAGCCAACTCCGTATTGGGAGGCATCACAACTAAGTATCATTGGTAAGTCATGGTTGTAGTGTAGAAGATCACTTGAAGACTGCAAAATCTACTTTGACCTGTCGAAAGCGTTTAGTTCTTTCCTCCAATGCCAAGGTTCGTCATTAAGTAATTACCGTATTTCCTCGATTACAAACCAGGCCTCGATTACAAACCGGGCCTCGAATTAAACCCGGGGGTAAGGGGGTGTTGAGATAAAGACAACCCGGGTCTCTAATATAACCCGGGTCTAACGTAAAAACTGAATTTTCCCTGTCAAAATATAAATTAATTGATGACCCCTGCACAGGAGGAAGTATTTGCAAGACCGACCCTATCTGCTTGTTTTACTTGTCTAAAATGTCACTCCTAGAGCAGATTTTGAAGCATTAATTTGGGTCTGAAAAAATACAACCCGGCCTCTATTATAACCCGGGCCTTGAATAGAACCCGGGGGTCAGGCGTGCTGAACGAAATAGAACCCCGGGGTAGTATTCGAGGAACTATGGTACTTGTACAGTGGTGCAAGTACCGAGCTTAAGTTAGCCATAACCTGTGGTAGTGGTTTATCAATCCGAGGTAGCTATGTTCTGTCACCGATGCAGGCAATGGTGCATTTTGAATAGCGGTTACGTTTTCATTTGTTGGGTGAATGCCATCTTTTTTCCAGTATGTGACCTAATCCTTCACATGTAGGCTGTAGAAATTTACATTCCTTATAGTTTACTTTCAGGCCAGCATCTTTTAGACGGCTCAAGACAGTGATTACGTAGGCGCGAGCTTCGCGGTACGTTCGGCCAGACACTATGATGTCATCAATGTAAACAATCCCCATGGGAATTCCCCCCCCCCCCGCAAGACCCCCCTCAAGCGCTCGCGGCGCTCGTAGGCGGGCTTTGCCCGCCATTTGCTCGTGGGCCTTTTCCCAGGTATGGCAAGTGGACCTTCGGCCCACCAGTCCGGCACTGACAACACCTGCAAAATTTATAGAAGTAACTATGCGTATTATTAATAGTAAGTCTAGATTACAAACGATCATTAAATAAACAGTATTATAATCAATGTACTATTTTATTGCGAGTGTAAAATAAATAAATAAAACATTTGGTAGAATGTGTGTATGTCAAATTACCAGAAAACTATAAAAAACATTTGGTCAATCGAATCAGAACTGTTCAATATTTTTT
Organism: Patella pellucida; assembly: GCA_917208275.1. Taxonomy (NCBI): domain Eukaryota; kingdom Metazoa; phylum Mollusca; class Gastropoda; family Patellidae; genus Patella; species Patella pellucida. The sequence goes on from OU795044.1 coordinate 36,281,492, forward strand.
AATTATGTATCAGTTGAGTGGTCGATTGATTGTCACAATTCAGATACATACCATGTCAGAGTCAGTGAAATATTGAATATTATTTGATCTATACAGCTTGAATTAATTTCAAAACCACTCATGTAAGGCTGTGTTGAATTGAAACTATGTTTCATGACACTACCTTACCGACAATAAAATGAGGGTGTGAGGCAAATATCACAAACAGTGTACAAACTAACACAAACCATAATTAATTGCATTCTTATTCTACCCCGAAATTATGTTTCTTCATATTCCTATACATGGCAAATTTATCATTTGAATGAATGAAATAATGACGTAAAATAACAAAGTTATCTGTAATACTTTCAAAAACTTGAATGCCATCAGCAATTAATAGTTGGGTTGACCAACAACCCCTACTCAGGGGGCCAGTAGTTAAAAAAATATCATATTCACTGGACCCGGGTAGAATACCCACACCTTTAAATCTTGCGCACTATATTTTTAAGAAAAGACCACCCAAAAATCATGCGCAAGACAATGTGCTTTTTGAAATATCTCATTTTAGACCACCAAAAAGTATGTGCAATACCTAAGCTTTGAAAGGCTAAACAATAGAACAAATGACAAGACGATATGAGTTGATGTTCGACAAAATTTGAGTCTAAATTATTAGCAAATATAGTCTAAGACTGTTCATATGCAGAGACAAGCTAAAATGTGTGAACTTAGGCTTGTACACCTATTCATTTATTGTGCTTTCTCTGATCCACTCAAATCTACTGATCACAGGTTGGGTGTGAAGAAGTAAAATATTACCCAAATCTCATCTCGGCCTGCTGTGGTCTTGTGGATAAAACAATGTTAACCCTCTCCACACAACGTGTTTATTCGGATTGGGCTGGAAAACCAAATTGACAGGACAACAGTCGATCAAATCACGGAATGGATAACACGCTTTGAAATATTAATGAATATTTATCAAAATAAACATATACCAGAATCAGGAGTTACAGTACAGACATAAACAAGTTGACAGTTTTCTTTATTGACAGTTCTAATTCAATAATTGGAGTTGCGAGTCACATAATTCAGGTTACAGAGTTCGGGATGTCTATGGAGATCCGCCACTTTCCTGGAGGAATTATTAAGTTAATCACAGTCGTCTCCTTACGACACACACATATAAAATTCACTAATCACTTGTTACCAAACACTACCTCCGAAACGAGGGGGAAAAACAGTACCGCATCGACACGACATTGTTACATGCTTAAGTGTGGATCTTGCGTTTTGATTGGTGGATTAGACACTGTCGATTTGACAATATATAACACCCTCTGTTTTAGCAAGGCGTATAACTGTGTATATAAATATTACAGTGTATTTTTTTATACGCCCACATTTTCATGTGGACGTATTATGTCGTCGCCCCTGTCCGTCCGTCCACAATTGTTTGTGGACTCTCTACAGGTCACAATTCTTGTCGGATTTTGACGAAACTTGAAATATAGGTTTATCCCCAAAAGATCTTGGCTGCTTTCGATATTGGCATGTTTCGGATCAAAACTTCATGGATTAGGGCCCCTGATTGTACGAAAAATCACGTTTTTAGCTTGTGGACCCTATAGAGGTCACAATTTCGAACCGATTTTGATGAAACTTGACATGCATGTTTATAACCCAAAGATCTTGGTTCCTTTCGATATTTGCGCCTATTGGAACGTAATTTCCTGAATTATGGCCCCTGATTGTCCGAAAAATCACCTATTTTAGCTCGTGGTACCTCTGGAGGTCACAATTATTATCCGATTTGAAAAACCATTCGATTATGTCACCGTTACACCCTAAGGAAGGTTGAGTTCAAATTTCGGAAATATCGGACCAAAATTACCATACAATATGGCCGCCGTTCGTACGCGAATACTGTTAAAAAATGGCAAATCAAGGTTGTGGACCCTGTAGAGATCACAATTTTAATTCGATTTAAGATGAAACTTGAAATGCATGGTTATAACCCAAAGATCTTGGTTCCTTTCGATATTTGCGCATATCGGATCGTAACTTTCTGAATTATGGCCCCTGATTATACGCAAAATCGCCTTTGTTTAGCTTGTGGTCCCACTGGAGGTCACAACTATTGTCTGATTAAAAAAATCGTTTGATTATATCACCGTTACACCCTAAGGAAGGTTGAGTTCGAATTTCGGTAAAATTCGGAACAAAATTGCCATACAAAATGGCCGCCGCGTGTACACGAATACTGTTATAAAACGGTATATCAAGGTTGTGGACCCAGTATAGGTCACAATTTTGATGAAATTTGAAATGCATGGTTATAACCCAAAGATCTTGGTTCCTTTCGTTATTTGCACATATCAGATCATAACTTCCTGAATTATAGCCCCTGATTGTCCGAAAAATCGCCTATGGTCCCTCTGGAGGTCACGATTATTATCCGATTTAAAAAAACGCTTGACTCTATCACCATTACACCATACGGAAGGTTGAGTTTGAATTTCAAGGAAATCGGACCATAATTGCCAGACAAAATTGCCGCCGTTGGTACGCTAATAGTGTTAAAATATGGTATATCAAGGTTGTGGACCCAGTATAGGTCACAATTTTAATTCGATTTTGTTGAAAGTTAAAATGCATGTTTATAACCTAAAGATCTTGATTCTTTTCGATATTTGCACATATCAAATTGTAATTTAATGAATTATAGCCTTTGATTGTAGAAAATATCACTTTCGGTTTTGCTTGTTCTCTATCCATGTCTCGAAAATGTGGGCGTATCCTGCCTGGCAGTGCCAGCTTACTATCTTTTCATTTTGTGCTCAGTCATCTTCCTCAACTCAAATCTTTTTGATAAATATCTTCAAAAAATTATGTACAAATGACCATCCTGGACCATAACACAATTTTCAAACTTCATCCAAACACATCTCTGAAATATATAAAACAGAAGAAAATCAGTCATAAACAGGCATCATAAATTATTCGTAACTAAGCAGTGTGGACAATTTTTTTTTGCACTCTGCAGTGCAGTGTTTACTTTAAAGTCACAAGGGGGGGGGGGGGTGAAATAGCAGCTGAGATAGGCCTAGGATAACCTGGGAAAACATGCTTAAATTGACAACACCGTCAAAACGATATACATATCAGGCCAACCATTTGAATCCTCTAGGCAGCACATAGTTTTATAGGGTATTCTGAGGGGCGTATTCAAGAACTGCTTTTCTCTGAACAAGAACTAGCAATACATTTGTTCGACGGTCTGCATATAAATTAATAAGGTCTAAAAACTCACCCACGTTTAAGTTATCAAAGCTTCGAAAGTTTAGCCATCATAGTCTCGGTTAACAGGGCGTAATTAATTTATTCACGACTGGCACTACCGGTCAAAAAGACCACACTAAGGCTAATTTACCAATCTTTTAAAAATCTTTAAACGATAAAAATATTCTCTATCATAATTTATTCACCAGTGACCCAAAAATCAAGCATTTTAAAATTGAGTTTATCTTCGCTTGGATTCGTTCATTAATTCGACACACCTCGGTGGAGGCAGCATGTCACAACGTTTTTTTTACGTCAAAATTGATTTGAAGTAGTGATCATTTCTATCCTGTTCTATCATGAGTGAGGAGGAGAAATGTTTTTTTTCTTTCAGAACGCTGTTATAGACCACCCAATTTTCTTACCAGGAAATTATTTTTTCTTTCAGAGCTCAGTTAGACCACCAAATTGTCTTACCCGGTAATTGTTTTTTTCTTGCAGAAGTCGGTTATACCACCCAATTTTCTTACCCGAAAATGCTTTTTTTAAACGGAAATGCACCTTTTCTTGCACTTTTTTTCCCCCAATTGCTGTTTGCATTTTTTTTTTACAGATTCCCCCTGTACCTACTATATTAATTAAGAAAATAACTAAATTAGCGCTTTGATTCAACAAACAATTTGCACACAATAAATGTTGCAGATTGCAAAAGAAATCGCATATTGCAAGTTATAATAAAATCTGAGTTCTGACCATAACTTTCAGAGATAACATGACACAAATTGATTACTGTAGAAAAAAGGCTAATCTAAGATCTTTTAGGCAGAACTGTTCAATTGATTTATTTTATTTTAATAAAATCCTTTTTCATGCATATGTATTCTTTGTATCTACAATGTATTATAAGTTATACAATATTTGGCTTATTTTAATTCTTGGGTGTAAATTTACAACATAAACATATAATTTTGACGGACATAAATTTAGTATCATTTTGTGTTTTATAAGGTCAATTTTATTTGAAAATCTGACAAACAATGACGTATTGGCCAATAATATTAGTGATAAACCGAACATCAGCTCATTGCGCATGTCTAACGACCTGACGGATTGCTTTAAATACATAGACGCTGTTTACCGAGCGAAGCTCGTGAAATACCTTTTGTTTTTATCAGTGAACTGGAGCTATTAGAGGCTGGATTATTCAGTCTAATGCCGATTTTAATAAAATTGGAACCTGTAATTTGCTGGCGCGATAATTTGTGTTAGCCAGTATAAAAGTGCGATCGCGCACGTCAAAAAATAGGGTTAATATTAGAATATTTTTGGCGCTGCGGAATTTTACAAGTCACTCTGAATATTTTTACAAAGGAAAAATATACCAAGAAACACCAAATTGACGTTTATGCAAATCTGCAGCCTCGTTTATTCGTGAATGACGTAATAGTCGATCGACTTTGTGAATTTCCCTATATAAATATTTTGCACAAGGGAGACATTCCTCACAATAGTTACTACACCGGGCATGGTGAATTGACGGAATCTCGCGTTCATAAACTTGATGATGGTTTATTTTTAGCGACCCAGGCAGGCACCACATGCTAGGGTAAGGGTTGGGTCCAAAAATTATAACGTCATGTGCAATTCAAAGTGATTAACCCCGTGAGGAATGTCTCCCCGACGACCAAGTTCCTATAGAAGGCTATTGAAACTTGGCACGGCATGCCGTCAGTTTGACTAACTGGATGCATAAACATAGTCTATTGCGTTGCTTTGGGATATACGTATAGCACCAACAATTAATCTGAAAGCGTGTTTCCTTTTCTTTTTTTAAATTTCTAAGCGAGACAACCCGCAGAAAGGTATGGGGTCTGGACACAGCGATCAACGAACAAGGCGATGTCAACAAAATACGCTTCTCTTTCAGGTTCTTGTTCTGACTCGAGTTGCATCTGCTTATGAACGTGACTAGTGTAATTTTAATAATATTATGTCGATCAAGATATGCCAGTTATTTTATCTGTCTATGTTAACTGCATTATGTGGTGAACCCGAAACACTTTTAAAATCTAGCAATAGAAATGATGTAACCATAGCAACGAAGTGTATACACAGTAGGCTAGTAGTAGAGTAGCCTAAATACTAATGCTAATTAATATCACCCTTTCAAAACGTCTTCCGTAGGTCTATGTCGATGATTTTGCAGATCATAGTCCTAGATCATGTAAGAAGTTTGTCCGGTGTAACTTGGTAAATGAGTGATAATAATAATAATTGATATATAATTTTCAGCGATACCGATAGGCCCTAGTCCGAATTCGATGATATAACGTCCTATGATGTGACCCGTTTTTAACAACGTTCTCGTATCTAGGCTAGTATAGGGCATACGACACCATACTTAATAGTTTTCATCTGATATATTTTTTTCGCAGAACGTTAACTACAATAGGGTCGAAATAAAGCGAAATAGTCGAGGAGGCTGACTCCATATGGCCTGCTTAGCGGGAAAAAATTCCCACTAAAATGATTCCTGATTTTTCAGAAAAATTCCCCCTGTTAATCGGCCTTGGGGAAAAAAAATTATAGCCATTTTTAGGTTTGGTATCCGAACTTATGTGAAATTTCAGTTTTTCGGTACCTGATTGGTCAACTGTACTTTGTATGGTGTCGATATATAGGTTTTCTGGGTCGGAGAATACGAAAATGGTTTTTTTTTGTCATACGGTTACCATGGTAACCATATTATCAGGTTTGGTGTCCGATGTTTGTGATTTTTTTCATAATTATTCTAGGTGTATTCTGTAGATAAGATGGCCCATATTTGCCTTAATTTTGCCCAAAACTAGTAGAATGAAATCTAGTTTTTGAGTAGCTAAGACACTAATATGAACCTACTACCACTGGAAAATTACATAGGCTAAATTACATAAGAAAACCCCCACAAAAATCAGATACCAAACCTGAAAATATGGTTACCATGGTAACCGTATGACAAAATAAACACCATTTTCACATTCTCCGGCCATGAAAACCAATATATCGACACGATACAAAGTACTATTGACCAATCAGGGGCCCAAAAACTAAAATTTCACAAAAGTTCGGATATCAGACCTAAAAATGACTAATTTTTTTTCCCCAAGGCCGATTAACGGGGGGAGTTTTTCTGGAACACTATACCCATCCTATAGTTTCAGAAAAATCAGGAATCATTTTAGTGGGAATTTTTTCCCGCTAAGCAGGCCACATGGAGTCAGCCTCCTCCACTATTCCGACTAAAAAGTCATCGAGAATCGAAGTGAAGAAAAAAGGTGTCTAGGTCTGTGCTGTTTTTAATTCTTAGTGCCTATTTATTTATCATTCTTCGTCGCTAAAAATGGTTGAATGTCCCGAACCATCATCGCCACCGTTGTTCGACTCGCATTTTAAATTCACCCGTACTGATAGGGAAGAACACCCGGGGAGAAATAAATGTCTGACAAGTTGGCACTTATTGCCGATACCACATTGAAATATACATCGATTGCTAAACGTAGATCGACTTTGACGTCATGTCACATGATTTAGCCTCAGCTCATTAACTGTCGGGTCTTTCCGTAATTGCGGAAATCCGATAGTGTTTTTAACGTTTTTTGTTACTTAAACTTACCCCCCCCCCCAAAAAAAAAGGAAAGAAATGTGTTACATAATGAGCTAAGTAAATGTTTTAATTAAACTTTTACTCCTTTAAGGAAAAAGAGGGGGTTCATGTCGTGGACTGAGAAGAGCCATCTGCATTTCCTCTTGCAAAATGACAAATCTGAACAGCCTGTCGCTTTGTCTAACACGGTTGTAAATAACGTTGTACCGGAATAATTTGCTCCACTTCAGAACAGGCTACAATGCTGAATATTTAAGCTGTTATTATTGTGGAAGAAAATAGTCCTACTTACACTACTTTGATAATGTGCTGAATCAAGAACAACAACAATGATACACACATTAATTTCATCAACATTTTAAATCAATTCTTTAATTTTGCTAATCCAAAACACGAGCCTAATTTTCCTTTAGTCGACACTTTTTACTGTAGCAATGATTGCGGTTTTATTATATCTAACAGGTCACTCTCCTTCACAGTCGAGACTAGGCCACCCTGGAATTTTCTATAGCCTGCGGATTAACAAATGTGCCAAAATATGCTACGTGGTTATTCCACAGGATGACATTTTGTCCGGTATATCACACCATACACATGCTTTTTGGGCATTGTTTTAATCTTGCTCAACCATAGACATTTATTGATACAATTGAGACAATGGGGGGGGGGGGGTGACATCATGGCCTAGAGTGTCGCCCTCCGAGCTCTAACTGGCCGATCACCTCTGATACATGTCTGCGGGGGGAGGGGGGTGCGTGTTGGATCAGATGGTATGCCATTAGGTGAAGAAGGGTCTTCTGTCAATCCTTGTTGGTATTCACCGCCTTCCCCACTTGGCCACCCCCACATCGATGCTGAACAAACCGACTCACAAGCGAATTATTAAAATCAAGATGAACCATATGTTAGTCCATAAATATCAGTTTAATACTTGAATAGAATGTTATTCACTGGTAATACAGTTTATTATACTAGTAATGGAATGCAATATCCCATAAACCGATAATAACAGAATGATATATATTTAATTAATACAGTTTTAATAGCTAGTAATGACGTTTAGGGAGTCTCTGTCATTCATAACAACTTTTAAGTCAGAGAGCGTAATAAGGGAGGTAAATAGTCCTATAACAAAATGTCCACGACCATGAAATTACTTTACAAATCGCCAATCCCGAAAAATCTGGTTGGCTGAAAAGTTATAAGCCTATCTGTGAAAGACTATCATTCTTAACTCGCTGGCGATGATGTGTTCATTCTTCTCACAACACTTGCACTATGTTTAGTGGTCAATCGTCGATTAGCCATCACCATGTCATGCATCTGGGTAATGTTTTCTTGAATGGTTGCGGTTGATGGCCTGTCACGACGCGGGTCACGGCAAGGCTCTCTCTGTCACGCTTAAATTCCGCAACTAATTTCTTTACTCTGGAAAAGGAAGGCACATTATCCATAACGTAGAGGCTATGTTGGCGTGTATCTGTGTTAAGTTTAGATCTATAGCCAGCTGTGTCCATTTCTGGTGATTTCAATTGGTAGGTTCACAAGTTGCTTTCGTAGGAAGAAAATAATAAACTACAGTTGCAATTCTTGTGTTTATTACTGTTTTTGTTGGAGTTAAAAGTTTGTTTGAACCCACTTGATCTATCCTTTTCAGGCTAAGAACTTCCCAGCCTGTCATCGCATCTATAGTCATTATTAAGCCCAATTCATTGTCGCTATTCCCGTTAATTATTGTTTTTTTTTTCAGTTTACGGATTCATATTTCTGTCAAATTGAAAGTAATATTGCAATAGAAAGTAGTGTGTCAGTTAAACTTAAACCAAAACTAAAAAAAGGTAAACACATAAATCTACATCTGCCTACAGTGGTATATCAAAAGTACAAATAACAGTTTTATCTATAACAGAGCCTATGAGTAATTTATTATTAAAAACAATGGCAGTAGCAGATCCCGATATAAGATCACCATCATCATAAAACAGCTCCTTTGTTCCAGTAACATTACCGTCCTTCATTTCCAATTTCAAAACCTGAAAGAAATTTGTGCATTAAAGGACAATATTGGTGCCAGTCAATATCACATATGTGATAAAGCTGCTTCTTTCGTGTTCTCTTATGAAATAAAACCAAGTACGAACAATCCAAACCATTAGACAAAATTCGTAGTCCAAAAATACGGTATAGGCAAAATAGTGTAATCTGGCAAAATAGTGGAATCAGCATATGGACTGTTCACCGTGTACAAAATACACGACAGACAGTGGTAACAGGTGTCCAGAAGAGTAAGCTTACCCTGCTGGCATGCCACACCCGCCATAGCTGCATCCAATCTATTAATCGAAATCTCGGTAAAATAGCGTGATTGGCCAACAGTCAATTACTTTATTGAATTGTAAGATTTCCTCTTACAGTCCTATATATCAGCTGTTGGTCTTCGAAGGAATTATTAGTGTGCAGACATTTAGCCGTGTGTCTGTTATCACTCGTCGCTTCAATCAGTTAAATAGAGCAGTCGCTCGTGTTTTCCTTTTCGTTACGTCACTACTCATTCGGATAGCGTGTAATATCGTAGCAATGACCTCTGCGTTAAAAGTATATATGGAATGTGTTTAACCAGCTCTATCAAATATGTGATAATGACCGGCACCAATATTGTCCTTTAAACGTCACAATATCATGTGCACTGAAACCGGTTTCAGCAGATTATTAGCAAAATTGTAAAAATTTGGGCCGGCTAAAATTTGACTCGCCGGAAATAATTTTGGACTAGAGGTGTATCGTCAAGAGACATTAAAGGGTGATGTTTGATAAACTTGATACACACATCCTACCTAAAAGCGGATTATGGAAATATAGAAAAGCCATGTGTCAGTGTCACAACGAGAAATTCGTGTACCATGTTAACACGTTCTACTTTCGCTCTCTTATTTATTAGGAGTGGTGGCATGGGATCTATGGTACTGGTCCTATAAGCAGGAGGTACGGGGTTCGAATCCATGTTGCTTGCTAAATATTACTTTATGTCTAGGGAACATAATACTATCATAGTTTAAAAATCATATAAATTAAGTACCTGTGATGGCGCTCGGTAGTCTTCAGGATAATCTAAATGTAGTGCGAGTTGATATTTAATAGGATGCGAGCCGATATACAGATGATCAGTCTTTATATCCACAATAATGTTATCTATATACGTGTATAAAGGATACACCTACAATTAGAAAACAAAAACTAAAACATACGCACACGTAGACATCCACACACGCATCCAAACCCCATTTTGCATTCACAGAAAAATCCCGGTGATTGTTGGTGTGCTTTAATCTATATCCAGGCATCAGGTATCATGGTAGATTTTGCCTCTGTGATATGACGGCAATTCCAATATTATAACACGTTTAAATGAATATTAACAATTGTATCCTGTTAACGTTTTACGAGACTTCGGCGACTGGAAAAACGTTCGATAGATATCTATATATCGTTTTCGAATGTGGACAGGGCTGCTCTTAATGCTATTTAAAGATTAAAATCGGAAACATTAATATGTCTGTTCTGTAGAATGTTTTCAACCCTCTTCCAGGCTGATTTAACCTGATTAAACGTGGTATAAATTGTTTAATAATTAACTCGACATCCGACGTGTGGGTATATTGTTTACCTTATTGTATAATGAATTACCTGTTTAATACTTAAATCGTTATTGGCTTCCCTCTTGGCTACAACCAGTTCTCTTGCATCATGGTTACTGATATAAATATATCTATAACATAATTAATATCAATATAACAAAATATTGTGGAAAAATAAATCATTTAAATGACCGAATTTAGAAATTATTTCTCGGTCAATTTCCATATATTGGATTTTAACTATTTAATCGGAAGTATAATTATTATTATCGCCTATTTATGTAGTACGTAAGTTTATCGTAACGTAAACTTACGTAAAAATCGCGTTTCACTAAGAAATTCGTAACTTTTATCGTAAAGTCCTATTTTTATCGTAAAGTCTACGACAACTCTAACTTTATCGTAAGTTGGACATATTTTACGTATCTTTGACAAAATGCCCGCCTTGCTACTTCAGCGGATCGTAAAGTCCTATTTTTATCGTAAAGTCTACGACAACTCTAACTTTATCGTAAGTTGGACATTTTTACGTATCTTTGACAAAATGCCCGCCTTGCTACTTTTTGCGGATCGGCAACTTCGGCAAGAGAGAATATTCAGGGATAAATTAAAGTAGCTAAGTCTCTAACTCAATATCACCTAGAGTCTTCCGCCTTGAAAATACGAATTATTTGTCAATTTAAATCAAGATTGATCTTGTATTCTTACCGGGAAAAGATGGGCTGGGTCAGTTTCATAAAGCAACTTACGCTGAAAATTTTGCGTAAGTTTATCGTTACGTAAACTTACGAAAAGATCGCGTTTCACTAAAATTCTTAACTTTTATCGTAAAGTCTACGGCAACTCTAACCCTGCCGTAAGTTACTTTATGCGGATCGGAAACTTCGATGAGAGAGAATATTCAGGGATAGATAAAACCCTCTCGACACCTATACGGACGAGGAGTTAGATTCACCGTACATACTTGATCGGACCAGCATATTACATGTTGTCAACTTTATTATTGATGATATCGAAACCGCAACTTACCGATCGAAATCCTTGTCACCTATACACGTTCTGATTGCATTGCGATACTATGGCACAGGTAGTTTCCAAAAACTCATTGCTGATGCACATTGTGTCGGTGTGCCATCAGTGTCTAGCGTAATTTATCGTGTTGACGATAAATTATCAATAAATTTCCCCTATTCCATGAAGAAATGAAATGGGGTTTCACAAAGGCCGGCGTAAGTTTTTTCTTAACTTTTTTCTCGTATCTTTTTCGTAAACACGCCAGGAATGGTCTTGAAATCATGTTACATAACTTCATTCAACTTTTGTAAACATTTCCACGGTTCGAATGTCGGCATTATAGCCATTATATTTGATTTTATCCTAACCTTTTGAAACATAAACGACCAAAAATGATATTTTCCTTAAAAATATCGTGACGTATTTTCGATAAAGGATACGAGAAAAAGTTAAGAAAAAACTTACGCCCGCCTTTGTGAAACCGACGGAAATAATTCGTATCTTTTTCGTATTATTTTCTTAACGTAGTTTTTATTCTTAAAGTTACGAACTTTTGTGAAACTGCCCCCTGGATCAAAGAGGATCCTCGAAGAATTTTGGAAATATCATTCACATATTAAATTAGCTACTCTGACTGAACAGCATATTCACCAGAACATTTAATATATTTGGGAATCCTCAATATGCTACGATCACTTGCAGAACGAAGATTCGATCTCCGGGGGGTATAGAAATCAGCGCGTTCTTTTCAAAAACTAGGTGCGATTTCAGAATAAATTGATTTAGACACATTCACAAGAGCTTTAAATTGAACCATCTTTCGAACTGGAAGCCATTGGAGTTTCTGTAACTTAGCTGATATAAATTTACTAGTTCTAGTTATGAGACGTGCAGCATTGTTTTGTGCCGTTTGTGGTCTGTTTAAAGCTGTTTCTGGTGCTCGTAAAAGAAGTGAATTTGCATAGTCCATATGCGATGTTACTAATGCTCCAATAACACTCTAAAAGCATCATTATTACGATAAGAGCGTATTTTCGAAATAGCTCTCATTAATTGAAGATGCATTTTCCGTATGATACTATTGATTTGGGGAACTGGGGACATAAATTTATCAGTCACATAGCCAAGTTGTTAGCCTGCGTCTTAAGGGATATAGAGAAATCACCGATCTAAATAGAATCTGCTTTAAACAATTTACTGGATTGTGATTTTGATAATATGACAAGAAATTCGCAATACAGCTAGATATAATTAGAGAGAGATAAATGTGGTTTAACGTCCACTCGAAACAAACTAGGTCATTTCGGGACTATGATATGGTTTAATTTTATTTCAATAATTCGCTTGTGCGTATGGGTCTTTAGAAGTGGGAGGGACCCAGAGAAAACCTACGAGGTTGGACAGGCGACTACTCCTTGTCACGTATAGCCGGGGATCCGAAACCACGCCAGTTTTTTTAATGACAGGCTGTATGGTACAGCACGCACGTGCTTACCCCCCCCCCCCCCCCCCCCCCCGACAATTAAAGGTGGTGGTATGAAATCAATATACCCATATGAAAACTGCACGTGTTCACGTAAACAATTTTTAGACTAACTATGTTTTAACTGCGTATGGTATTTAACTATATATAAAGAGACGTAGCCATAGCATCAAATATCACTCTACAGTCACCATCAATATACACCTCAATATTCTTACCTCCCTACATCATATACAGTTATACCATTAGAAATAGTCATGCCACCATATACCAATCTACAGTCACCATCAATATACACCTCAATATTCTTACCTCCCTACATCATATACAGTTATACCATTAGAAATAGTCATGCCACCATATACCAATCTACAGCCACCATCAAAATACATCTCAATATTCTTACCTCACATACAGTTATACCATTGAACAACGCCATGCTATAAAATATCACCCTACAGTCACCATCAAAATACACCTCAATAATTTTACCTCCCTACATCACATACAGCTATACCATTAGAAATAGCCATCTACATATATCTTACCTCGATACCATTAGACATACTATCTAACACAAATATATGATCTTTATGATATATCACAGTGTCATTACCTGCCATCATTAGACATAGCTATACCATTAGACATAGCCATACCATCTAATACTATCCTATAATTACTTCCATCGAAGTAAACAACAACGGTCCAACGGAGTAGTGCCAAACTCTGTATTAATTTAATTTCAGGATTATGTCCAGTTCCAAAATTAGTAAAATAAAAGCTATCACCACTTGTTGCTTGTACATCGTTTACTCTGAAAGATATAGTTTTCAGAACACATGTTAACAAAGTGGTGTGATAGACTAGTACATACTATATAACTCGGGAAATACCAAAATAGTGTCGCCACGGTATCTTTACACCATACATTGATGGTTCCCCGTGTCAGTGATGCAGAAGGAGGGCCTGGCAAGGGCAGCTGCCTTGTCGTTCGAATGGGACGAAAAACCGAGGTCCCGTGTACACATTGGAGTGCACGTAAAAGATCCCTTGGCAGTTGGAATTCGATATAAGAGTAGGCCGTAGCGCCGCTGCCCGGGCGAAATTTCCCTCATAGCACACTGTATGGCGTATGCCCGTCTTCCATTAGCACAGGTTAGGTGAATAATAGTAGAACGTTAAACCCCATTTCATTTATTCATTCCATACACTGATGGATGGTAATATAACATCGTTAATACCCCCATTTCACTGGGCCACGGAAGACTTGAGGAAGGAAATCCGTAAGTCTTTCCTCTCCTTCCGTATGGCTCCGCTACGAAGCGCAGTGAATCCGTAGTCATCCCTCGTCGTCCACAGACTTTTGCGAGCCCAAATTGTTCCGCGAACTTTCCTGTAAATATCGTTTGCGGACAAATTTTCGGTGCTCTTCCGCAATTCAACCGGGATCGATCCGAGAGTCTTCCGCTGTTATTCCGTATACAAACGTATTTGCCGCAAGTTGTCCGCATGTATATCGCAGGTATTCCGTTTATATATATTTCTACCTCGACGGCTGAGCTGCGGGAAAAAAATCACAGAAAAATTGAGGAACACGTGGGAATGAGCACGGAAGACATAAGGATAATTCACGGATCACACTTAGCAGTAGCGAAATAACTGCGGTATCTGGCGATACTAATCCGTTTGGCACGGTAGAACTGTCGAATAATCGCTGAGTGCTGGACTTCTACGCGGAATAAATGTGCAACAAGCGCGGACGATCTTCGGCAACAGCGTTTGGTCTCGGATCAATCACGGCGTACCTGCGGAAAAAATTGGTAAAGAGCACATGATTTCGCCTATAAAGTAGCTATTTTGAAGAGGAAAGCACATTATACCATTGACAACTTGCGGCAACTGCGTTTGTATACGGAATAACAGCGGAAGACTTGCGAATATTACGGATCGCTCCCGGTTTAACTGCGGAAAAGCACAAACAAATTTTTCCGCATACGTTCTTTTCAATATGTTCAAAAGAACGTTTGCGGCAAATTGTGGGCGCGCGGAAGGCTGCGGATGATGTGGAATGAATTCAGATTCACTGCGCTTCCTAGCGGAACAATACGGTACCACAGGAAAGACATACGGTAATTTGCGGTATAATTGAGGTTTTGCTTCCGCAAGTCTTCCGCAGTCTAGTGAAATGGGGATATAAGTCCGTGCTTCTGCCTCAAAACAGTGATTTTATGGGCGGAATCCGGTGTCATCCTTTGATCTTTACCGATTTTCCGCAAGTGCGTGGCGATTGGTCCGAGACGAAATGCGGTTGCCGAAGATGGTCCGGGCTTGTTCCGCAGTCATTCCGAAGTTCTACCTTGCCAAACGAATTAGTACCACCAGCTACCGCAGTTATCCCGCGTATTTTCCACCATTGTCGTGTGTAGCTTGCAAGTTGTCCGAATATCTTCCGTGACGATCCGGGCGCATTCCTTAATGTTCCGTAGTTTTTTCGCCGCTTCGCCATAATTTGTAGCGTAGTTTACCCGTATGTCTACCGAAGATACCGTTACTGTTCCGAAGGTACTCCGAGAGCGTGAGAAATGGATATTTTCCGTGGAAATTTGTTTCCACTTTTCCGCGTAAAAATGCCGAAGCTTTTCCGTAGAAGCCATTCCGCGGACGTCCGTGGGTACCGCAGCTTTCCGCAGCCCAGTGAAATGGGGGTATAAGGTAGCTTTTACACATACATTCGCAGTATAATAACATTTCCACGGTAGCTTTTAAACACACACTCGCGGTTATATTATAGAAGTCACTTACTCACAGTAGTTAGTGTCGTCAAGATAGCTTTTTTATAGACACTCACTAACAGCAATATAGTGTCGTGATGATAGCTTTTTTTAATAGACACTCACCCATAGTAATAAAGTGTCGTCATGTTAGCTTTTTTAAAAGACACTCACTCATGATAGCCTTTGGTGATAGCTCTTTTTAATAGACACTCACCCATAGTAATAAAGTGTCGTCATGTTAGCATTTTTAAATAGACACTCACTCACAGCAATATAGTGTTGTCATGATAGCTTTTTTAATAGACACTCACTCAAAGTAATATAGTGTCGTCTTAATAGTTTTTTTTAATAGACACTCACTCAAAGTAATAAAGTGTCGTCATGTTAGTTCTTTTAAAAGACACTTACTCACAGCAATAATAATATAGTGTCGTCATGATAGCTTTATTTAATAGACACTCACTTAAAGTAATAAATTGTCGTCATGTAAGCTTTATAACACCGTATTTTCATGATATCGTTTTTATAACTAATATCATCGTATCATCACGATATCGTTTAACACATAGTTATATAACTTACAGTAACATCGTATCATCCCGATATCGTTTAATATGTTTGAGTTGCTTTTTCCCAGGAACAAATTCAAACTTTTCTATATAATCAAATCCTAGTCGCTCATGGTTCACTACAAATACTATCTTTTTGCCTGTAAATGAACATATACGTTTTGGTAGTAAAATGGTTCCGTACAGTAAAATTATAAAATTCAAATCAGTTTTACAATATTAACGTTACTATTAATTCGGAAAAGTTGATGTAACACAATATGACAACGATTAATTATTAAGGAAAACTCTTCAGGCAAGTGTCAAGTACGCTGAAACAAAGGAGTGCATTGACTGTTGCTAGTTTCGTGTACATCTTTCATCCAAATATTCTGGTTTTGCTATTACTTTGTGAACGTCATTGCAGCAGTGAATGCTCGACTACAATGTCTTCAACCATCAATAGCTTACCAATCGTCTGCCACTTACTTACATTTAGACAAAATTGTGACATAATACACATGATAATCATACCTGATTTATCAAGCCAGCCACTGATTCCATGAGGGTGAAACAAATGTACGTTAAAGCCACCATTACTTCCCACTATAGACAGTTCTTCTACTTTCGCTTTATTCTTGTTGAAATCAAATAAATATATTCTACCCAACATATTATGTTTAACCATATATTCTCGTTTATGTACGGATTCATTTTGTATAGCAAAACCCTAGAATTAAAACAGTATTTAGAATAATTAAACAAAATCACATTTTGTATTGGAAACCTCTGCAAAGTTACTAAAGTACCCAATGGTCCATATAAGAATTTAAGTAGTTCTGGTATCTATTGCTGTGTTCACACTAGCCTTTTAATGCGCATCGAATGCGCATTAAAGCCTTAAGTCGCTAAAACGCGTCACACTCAATGCGCATTAAACCAAAACTAAGCCGTTTTAGCGAAACCGCATTTCTAATGCGCATTGGCTGAAGCGATATAACTGACGCGCATCACAGCGTTGAGATCGAACAGCGCTTGCGCAGTGCAGTACTTCCGTTTTATCGCATGGGGAAAGCTGTTAATGCGCATTGAGTGTGACGTGTTTTAATGCGAATCGAAAGCGGTTTAATGTGTAGTGTGACGCCACCCGTGGTAACGAAAGCGCCTTCCGTAGGGCGTTTTACGGAAAGCGCTTTGAGAGCGCATTAGGTGTGAACATAGCATATGCGGTTTAAAATATCAGCCTGTTGGTAATGCTACAGTTTAATCACATGCTAATAGCGTGCAACCATGCGGTTTAAAATATCAGCCTGTTGGTAATGCTACAGTTTATCTGTTTAATGATCGCATGGATTGTAGCAAAAATCATAGGTTATCAATGTAATTTTCTATACAACATGCTAGAGGGGGGTAAGCCATGCGGGGCCTTTCCATTTTCTATAGGATGAAATTCTATAGTATTCTAGAGAATGTGGGTGGCCTGTAGGAAATGAAGGCCCCGAATATTATGTAGTGCAAATATAATTTTTCCTACAGATTTATGCTAAATTATCTAAAGGAAAAACATAGTATTCTGTAGTTTTTTCTGTTGTACTTTCTACAGTTATCTTTTTGTCTTTAATCAAATTTTGTGATCAGGCTACACTGTAACTTTCTCAGTTTCATGTTAATACTTAGTTCTGTGAAGTTATTATACACGTACATTGAACAACCAGTCTTCTCTTGGATTAACTTTAATAAATCTGTAAGCTAACGGATAATGAATTTGACTTCCAGCAACATACATTTAACGGACCGTTTACAAACGACACGCTACCAACATAAACTAATTTGGAGCAACCGACCCCTGGTCTCAATAAATCAGATGTTGCTCGCGCTATTTTTAAAGCTGGATATCGGTCAACCATGACTGAATATATTATCCTTGTAAACCTAGAGTTGTATCAGTAACAAAAACAACAACAAAACATGTCAAACATATTTACAGAACATATACACACATAAACATAAAGCATAACATGGAACACAATTACTGTACTATTTTAAAGCGAGAATTTCAAATTTTCTAAGAAAATCAAAACATAATTTTTTCTATGACTTTTGCTCAATAGGTTATCAACTCACTATTGTACGATCATGGGCATTATTTCCCACCCTTAAAATCTATGACACAGGAAATACCAACACATTTTCCTACCCTGTTTGGGGCAGCCATTTTCCATTGTTTGAATTTGAACTTAAAAATTATGTTTTTGCCAATTTCTCAGCTGGCAATAGTGAATTATAGGATTGATAGGATTATTGTTTAACAAGGTAGGGCTGTTTATGGATACCATCTTTTTTAAGGCTTTATTTTTATAAATTTTAAAACTATAATTCAAAATTTGAAATTTTAGCTTTAATTAAAGCGACGTTTCCTTGAGGGTTCATAAAAACGTTGTCAAGCAAATTGCATGCGCGATAATAATTTTAATAATTTTAACCATTAGCTGATCTAACAAAAAAAATCATGTATGCAGTCGGACATAATCATGCTAAATGTGCGCAGATATGGATGACGTTAGAGTTTTTGTTATTTGAATTTAAACTAACTTACCGATGTTATGAACGTTAGTCCATCAGGAAATGTGTGAAAATCTTCGGATCCAGGACCTGGAAAGAAAATAATATTACAATATCTTAATCTAGAAATAGTTAGAGCTGTAAAATAGACCTGGTTTTGTAAGCGTTTCGTTGTCTTTTTATAGTAAGGCATATATTGGAAAAACCCGTAGCGATTGGGGTCTTCGAGGCTAGATCTCGGATTGTTGTTTTCCTTAAATGGCCTTAAATACTATAAACTAATTGTCCATAACATTCTAACCACATCTTAAAACTAGTTAATATTTGTTAAACTATTTATATCACTTTATTGTAAATCTTAGCTTAATCCGTCAAGGCGAGACAAAATAACCATTCGTTGACGGCGGAACAAAAGACACTTTGAGAACAACACACTTACCCTGGCCAATCCATAAATGCGAGAACCAATAACCATACGTCTCACTTACCCATGTCTTTGATTGGTTCACAGTACCCAGGATAATGTTGGTAATAATGTAAGTGGAAGCCCATTAGGTACCTAGAATGAAAATTTAAATGGGGTTTCAGGTCTTACAGTTCTGCGCTCCGACTGGGCTAATGAACAGAGGCGTAACTACCGGGGGGGTATGTACCCCCCCCCCCCCACTATTTTGCATTCAGTCGGTAAATTCTCGTGTTTGTCGGTAAATTGAAAATGTCAGTCGGTAAATTTAAAAAGTTATATAGCAAATGTTTTTATCATGATTTACCGACCAGATTCTTCGGTATTACACTGTTTCGTTACAGAAATTTCGAAACCGTCAGTCGGTAAATTTCAAGAGTTATATAGCAAATATTTGTATCATGATTTACCGACCAGATTCTTCGGTATTACAATGTTCTAGAATTATATTACAGGAATTTCAAAACCGTCAGTCGGAAAATTTCAAGAGTTATATAGAAAATATTTGTATCATGATTTACCGACCAGATTCTTCGGTATTACACTGTTTCGTTACAGAAATTTCGAAACCGTCAGTCGGTAAATTTCAAGAGTTTTAGAGCTAATATTTGTATCATGATTTACCGACCAGATTCTTCGGTATTACAGTATTCTATAATTATATTACAGGAATTTTGAAACCGTCAGTCGGAAAGTTTCAAGAGTTATATAGAAAATATTTGTATCATGATTTACCGACCAGATTCTTCGGTATTACACTGTTTCTTTACAGAAATTTCGAAACCATCAGTCGGTAAATTTCAAGAGTTATATAGCAAATATTTGAATCATGATTTACCGACCAGATTCTTCGGTATTACACTCAGTGCCGTAACTAGGGATAAATTTCTGGGGGGGTATCCAAATGCCGATTTTACCGACGGGTCGATCAATAGAAAAATGTGCTATTTTACATAGCTTTTTAAAAGCCGGTTAGATGTAATGACTTCACTTTCCAGGGGCGGAGCCAGAAAATTACGAAATGGTGGCGTACTTTGAGGGCGAAGCTCTAATTATGAGTGCCGCAGGTGCGAAGCAGCTGAGGGGGGTCTGGGGGTCCTCCCCCAGAATTTCTTTTAAGATAAGACTCCATATATGCGATTTCCTGGCATCTGATCTTCAAATATTAAACACAACTCCCACCCTATTTTCAGTGTTTTTTGTCGATACAATTTTTTTTTACATTTTACAGCTTGCCCCCCCCCCCCGTGAATCCGAGCCTGCTTTCCAGGATTCTAGTTCATATAAGATTTATTTAGAATTCAGAGCAGTTCCATACAGGGGTGTTTTGGTGAATTTAGACATTCGAAAGTTCGGTAATGAAGGAAACACGTTGTCCCATACGGGGGGGGGGGGGGCGAATCACGGTGGCTAAGTGGATAAGGCGCTGGTTCGCTAGCCTGGAGGTCGAGTGTTCGATCCCTGCATTGGCCGAGAAAGTTCATCTCGATTTTTTTTCCGACGTGATTTCCCCTTGTCAGTGATGCAAAAGGAGGGCCTGACAAGGACAGCTGTCTAGTCGTTCGGATGGGACGGAAAACCGAGGTCCCGTGTATACATTGGAGTGCACGTATAAGAGTAGGCCGTAGCGCCGCTGCCCTGGCAAAATTTCCCTCATAGTACACTGTATGGCGTATGCCCGTCTTCAATTAGCTCAGGTTAGGTGCACAACAGTAGGACGTTAAACCCCATTTCATTCATTCATTCATTGTCCCACACGGGCAAGGACGCACCACGCTGGAAAATACGGATGAACTGTCTTCACCAACGCTGGGATCGAACATGGGACATCCAGTTAAGGAGTTTAAAGCCCCAATAAAACTCTTGTTGTAACTGAATAATATGTTCCAATCTTTATTCTGGTCAACAAATTGTGCTATTTTACATTATTACAATTAATAAATGATACAAATTTCATCTTAACACACCTAATTTTAAAAATTGAAAAATATCAACTACATGTCGTAACATGGTTTGAAAAGCCTTACGTAAGCACTTTCAAATGCAACTTGGATTAAAACATATTTTCGAACCCTCTGGACAAGTAAGATAGGTTATAATGGATAATTTACACAACAGGGAGGACACTTAAACATCTAGTAGTTAGATTAAGGCTAATTTTTTTTTTCGGAACCTGTCAAGCCAGCCAGAGTGTTATTGTCCCTTTAAAAGAAGGGATGTGGTAAAAGTGCAGCGGTTAATAACGGGGCTGGCGTGGACTGTTAAAGTATATATATGTATATATATAAATAAATGTATATATATATATATATAATGAGATTAGAGAACAAATATAGTCACGGGTTAGCTAGCAAAAAGACCAAGAAAGGGTGTGCTATGGGGTGGGGCTGGGCCTGTCGCTTTAAATTGAAACACCCAGTTTATAATCCTGAATATTAAATACGTTATAATGGTGGAAGATAGTGTAAAAATAGTAATACTTACACTACTTTGATAATGTGCTGCACCAAGAACAGCAGCAATGATACAAAAATTAATTTCATCAACATTGTAAATCAATTCTTTAATTTTGCTAATCCAAAAACAAGCCTCTTTCTTTTCCTTTCATCAGCACTTTTTACCGCAGCAATGATTGTGGTTTGGTGTTATTATATCCTAACCTACTTTAACAGTCGGGAGTCGAAACTTTGTGGAAATCGGGGTCAAAATCGAATTATCTTCACTATGCGGAATGACAAATGAGCCAAAATATGTTATATGGGTATACAGCAAGGTGACATTTTGTAAGTTATATCACACCATACATCCACGCCTTGTGTATATGTTTATAGTCTCGCTCAACCACAAAAATATATTGTTAAGAGTGACACTAACTATAAACCCTGTATTATATATATGACCCTGTTTGTGTCTAGCCTACACATGATATCATCTATTCCCCTGACCCCTTTGTTATCGATTACTAGTCTTGTTAAGACACTACATGGGCGATGAATCAATGATTGGTATAGTTATATCTACTTGAATATAGCCGTTATCAACCCAGTTAGCATCTAGACTACATGTATGTACGGTGTCGTGATACTGATTAAATACTTTGTGGATTTGTGATTTAAACCTCTTGACCCACATAAATCTATAAACGATCATATGACGTTATTATGTTGACTCCAGTACAAATTTATAGGATGAAATTCAGCAATTATCAGGCCATTTATAGTATAGTACATAGTGGAGAAAATGCCTGAATGAAATTGCTCCACTGCTTTATAAATAAAATATAGCAGCAGTAGGTCAATACTGACGATTTTCAATTCTTTAAATGAAATCTAAAAGTACGGCTAACTATTCATAACAACCAAAAACGCAAGGTACATATAGATGTAATTATTACATGTCACGTGTTCAGGTTAATGATGAATATCAACCTGTAGTTGTATTGATATATCTTGTGTTTTGAATACCAATGATGTCAAGAGAAAATCACGGAAGTTGTATTTTATTTGAGATAAAAAAATTAACACACTTGTAACACAACAGAATAGGTATTGATGTCAATATCCTCATACCTGGGGGACATCAATATCCTCATACCTGGAGAGAGATCATCCCCCTCCTCATTTCCCTCAGATATCTTAAAATGCCACGAAGCCCAGTTTTAATAGTTTGTCATACTAAAATGTTTTAGACCGATATTAAATATTTAGAATCATTTAAGTAAGGCCTTTTCCATAGCCGATACTTATTTGTAGTTCTGTACGCCGGACCGACAAACCAGCACCCATACACCATCTGGTTTGGATACTTTCAATTGAACCGATATTTGTTCATTTCTGGCGGTTTCAAAAAGAAAAGAGGCGTCTACCGCACCCGGTGTTCGCAGGCGGTCACCCATCCATGTACTCACTAGGCCCGACGTTGCTTAACTTCAGTGATCGGACGAGAAGCGGTGTTTTCAACATGGTGAGGCCGTAGACGAGATCGAAGGTGACGAAATTTCCTACTTGCGCCTACCGAATTGACCCGATAATTAGTCTCTGAATGTTTCAAAAAGGCGTCTACAGCACCCGGTGTTCCAAGGCAGTCACCCATCAAAGTACTAGCCGGGCCCGACGTTGCTTAACTTCAGTGATCGGACTCGAATTGACCCGATAATTGTTCTTTTTTGGCGGTTTCAAAAAGGAAAGAGGCGTCTACAGCACCCGTGGTGTGGCCGTAGACGAGAGAAGGTGAAGAAATTCCGTACTTGTGCCTACTCAAATTGACCAGGGCCCGATTCCTAGAAAATTCTTAAGCACGTTCTTATGCTTAGATTTTAGTCGACTTTGCATTTAAGTAAACTTACCTTTTTTTGTGTTCCCAGAAAATTCTTAAGAACGGCCTTGTGCTTCGATTTTAAGTAGACTTCATTGTAAGCACAAGAACGTTATTATGCGTTCCAAGAAAAAACTTAAGCACAACTTCGTTCTTAAACATAGCCAGTCTAAGCACAAGTCCCAAGCAAGGTATAGGGCTTGCTTACCAACCTTAAGTCTGTTTCTGCTTCAAAAAGATGGCTGACCGTAGAGTTATTCGACGGCATTTCCGACACCTTTTGATACCAAAGAGACAATTACAAGACAGGGAAAATTCTTCTCAAAAAGAAATTCAGAATGCTATAGAAAATTTTGCATCTAGGGCCTAATAGGCCTACCCTGAAACCAATTTATGTATTTGCCAATTAGTAAACAATAGGCTACAAACACACAGGCTGATCAGGCGCTCTCACAATTATTCAGTTAGTTTGTAGGCCTATGTGTCTGCGTTTTTTTAAAATATATTTTGGCACATTTTATAATTATGTAGGCCTACAGGGGACATGTCAATCAAAATCAACCACAATGAAGCAGACGACAAATTTATGACGTAATTCGCATACCAAAGTTATTTTATGACGTTAAAGAGCATCGTAGTCTCAGTGTATGGTAAGCTTTACCAGTCACAATGTGCCTAGACTTGTACTTGACTTGTGCTTACGTAAGAATGGTCTTGAGAATTTTCTAGGGACGGTATTTTTATAAGATTCTTACGTAAGTAAAAGTGAAGTATGACTTTGTGCTTACTTTAAGAATTTTCTAGGAACCGGGCCCTGATAATTGTTCATTTCTGGCGGTTTCAAAAAGAAAAGAGGCGTCTACAGCACCCGGTCTTCCCAGGCGGTCACCCATCCAAGTACTCACCGGGCCCAACGTTGCTTAACGTCAGTGATCGGACGAGAACTGTTTTGTTTTTTTTGTTTTTATAATAAATTTATTCATTTAAAATTGATTACAAATATCACAGAGTTTGCTAAATATTTAAAAAATAATAATATCAAAGTGGCGATATAATTGTCTTAAAAAATGATACAATAATTTAGGTCAACAGAGATGATAATGCATTTACGAAAATCCTAAAATTATTTTCACTCCATCAACAATAATAAATATTTGTTTTTCAAAGTAATAATTCATAGACTAACCAAAATCAAGTTGTATGATATCATCGTTTTGCTTTATAAAAGGATTAACATTAAAAGCCCTAAAAAGAAGTATGAACTTTTGATATATCTTATGTATAACAAATGTTTCGTGAGTATTTTTACAAACAAAGTAAATAAATCAACATTCGTTGAGTTTCTATTAACGTAATTATCCGCCTTGTTACTGCTTACCTTAGACTTGAAAACATTAGGATCAGAAAAGCATTATGTTCAGTCTTACTGACCGGATAACCAAATATAACCCATTCCTTGACCTGTGACTGCTCAAAGCCAGTATCCAACAACATAGTTGTCGGTATGTCAGAAATGACTGCAGGGTAGGACACTCATAAAACATATGCACAATAGTTTCACTTGAGGAACCGCTACAAATCTCGCAATAAGGATCGCTGATCAGATTGGCAATATATTTTCTACTATTGGTCCAAAGGATACGTTGAACAATTGAAAAGTCAATATCAATCATTTCCGAACCTTTAACGTTATAAAATACTGACTTCCACACTGAAGGCCAATTAGGTTCAAACCCTCTAGCATCCCAGTACTTATAACAAGATGGACTCATAAATAATAGCTCCCTTAAAACATCATAACACTTCTTAGAATTGAATGACAATACAGACATTTGAGATGAAGTGTCAACAATATGAAATTTATTGAAAGCCTTAAAACCTTTACAGGTGGAATTAATCAAATTCTTCCAAGACTCTGGCATTGCGGCAAGGAAACAATCATAAGCAGACTTTATTTCAGTGTTAGTAACATCTGGGAAAACTTGATTAACAATTAATATGT
Source organism: Patella pellucida (assembly GCA_917208275.1). NCBI lineage: Eukaryota > Metazoa > Mollusca > Gastropoda > Patellidae > Patella > Patella pellucida. The sequence continues at coordinate 36,307,200 of OU795044.1, forward strand.
GCCTATTAACTTTCACCGAACTTCTAACATCATTGTATACAATTTTTACATAATTAATAAACTGACGGCCAAACCCCATGCATTCCATTAATTGAAAGAGATAGCTATGGGAGACACGATCAAAGGCTTTCATGGAATCTACCTCAAGAGATACAATGGTAAACTTTCGAGGTCAACATAATCCAAGATATCGCGAATGGCACATACATTAGTTGTTATATCTCGACCCGGAATGATGAAGATTGGTCTTCAGAAACAATAGATGACAGCACAAACTTAAGACGAAGTGCTAGGCATCTCGCCCAAATCTTATAATCGACATTTAAGAGACTAATTGGGCGATAGTTCTTCAAGTCCGATTTATCACCTTTCTTTTTGTAAAAGATGGATATCATTCCTCTTTTCATGGATGATGATAGTTCATCACTATAGAAGGGGATCGACGCCACATCAAAAGACATGTAAACACGAGTAGAAATTACTATGTCAGCATATGAAAGTGTTGTTTTGATGATTTTTCCATGTTCGATTTTACAAAATAGAAAAGTATTGTCCACTAACGAAAAAACACCTGTACAAATGCGCCTTGTAACGTTTGTATTTTCTACATCTGATCTTTTAACTGTTAACTGTTGGATACCATCCAAGCTACTCATTCAACTGTTAGACATACTGCTTCCTGTTATTACTCTATTAGTCAACTTAAGTTTAAGTACTGGATGTTTCCCATCGGTGTTCAAACAGGCTGTGGTGAGACCACTAATTAAAAAGGAGTCTGTTGATCCCAATGTACTCAAAAATTATAGACCTGTGTCTAACTTGTCATTCCTTTCCAAAATTGTGAAAAGAGCTGTAAATCTCCGTCTTCAATCCCATATTTCGAAATATGAGTTGTTGGATAAGTTTCAGTCTGCTTACAGACCCCATCATGGCACTGAGACTATTGTGTTGAGGGTCCTTAACGACCTACAGTGTGCAGTGGATACAGGGAATGTAGCATCTTTGACGCTTTTGGATTTATCTGCAGCGTTTGATACTGTGGACCATCATATTCTATACAATAGACTTAAAACTCAGTTTTGTATTTCCGGTACACCCCTTTTATGGATCACATCATATCTTAGCAATAGAAATCAAACAGTTCTACTTGGTGAGGCCAAATCTCTACCGTTTAAACTTGACTGTGGCGTACCGCAAGGCAGTGTACTAGGACCCATGTGTTTTGTTCTTTATACATCCGCTTTGGGGTCTGTGATCGATGGCTATGAACAGAGGCACTACTCTTATGCCGATGATACTCAACTCATTGGTGTGTCTAGTCCTATGCTAATTAGTGATTCCTTAGAAAAAACTACTGACTTTTCGCTTGCAATTAAACAGTGGATGAATGCTAACAAATTAAAATTAAACGACGATAAAACCGAAGCTCTTTTAGTAGGCTCATCACAACAACTCAAGTTACTACCTGATCTTAAAATCACTATTGGTATTTCAGAAATAAATTTCTCTAAAAATGTTAGAAATCTTGGAGTGATATTTGACCCTTGCCTGACAATGGAGACTCAGGTTGATATGGTATGCCGTACATGCTACTATCATCTACGCTGTATACGCAACATCAGAGACTACCTCACAGCTGACGCCTGTAAACTCCTTGTGAGATCGTTGATTTTATCAAGGATTGATTATTGTAATAGTGTACTGTATGGAATCCCACAAGCACTTCTAGCCAAGATCCAGAAAGTTCTCAATACAGCAGCTCGAATAATAACAAGGACACATAAGTTTGATCACATCCAGAATGTGCTAGCTTCATTACACTGGTTACCTGCTGAGGCGCGAGTCAAATACAAAATATTAATATTAGTGTATAAATGTCGCAATAATGCAGCTCCTCAATACTTATCTGAACTCTTAAATGACTATAACCCTATTAGATCACTTCGCTCTCAAAATAAACAGTCACTAGTTGTTCCAAGATATAATTTAAAGTCATATGGGAATAGGTCTTTCAGTTCAGCAGGTCCTAGATTATGGAACGAACTTCCACAACACAACAAACTTTTATTCAATTTAAATCTGCACTAAAGACTTTCCTGTTTCGACAGTTCTACCACTAGAGGCATTACTTAAAGCGTTTTGAGCATGTGTCAACATGGAGAAGACGCTATATAAAACCTCATTATTATTATTATTGTAATTTCTACTAGTGTATAATCGACATATGTAACTTCGACATCGGTAATTTCTTCCAATGTTATTTCTCCACATGTCACATCCATCAAGGCGTGGTTCCGATTTTAGCCGAAGCTTGCGTCATAAAAACAAAACCTCCCTTCAAGTAGTCTCGGTCATCCAGACAATATGGCTCCTCCGTGATAGCTCCCTCGACTAACGGGCTTGGATACCGAGGCTAACCTTCGAGGAAGTCATTCCTACTACCAATAATAATTCGAAAAGATAGATGCAATAAAATTGGTGGAGGATTAATTATGTATGTAAAGTCTAACATCATATTTAAGAGACGGCTATATCTAGATATTGGAGATATTGAAACAATATGGATCGAAATTACACCCAAATATAGAAAATCATTTTATTATGCTTGGTCTACCGACCTCCTGCCTCAAATCGAAACTGGTACATCATTTTTGAAAGCCAATTAAACATTGTTAATATTTCAAATATACCATTTGTGATATAAATATAGATTGTAAACTGAAAATTTCTAAACAATGGTCCGAAATCTTAACGATAAACAATAAAATTTACACCAACTCGTTGATTCTCCAACACGGTGTACCCAGAATAGTCAATATTTGATCATATATATATATATATATATATATATATATATATATATATATATATATGAAAAGTTAAAGATAACTACTCTTAGGTATTAAATACACAAAAATATAAAAGTTTTCGAAAAAAGAACTACATTATTTGTCGATTATTAGTACTTTCGCTTATTTTATTAAGCTCTTCAGATAATCTACATCTTGTTAATACAACAATGACTATGACGTCATAGCGCCATAGTTACACAGTAGTACAAAAAAGGGGACATAAATAAAATATCAAATCAGACAACAAAACTCGGCCTATATGCAATGAAACT